>CM076570.1:1359683980-1360236750 GCA_034641835.2 Pinus albicaulis
GTGTTGATTTTTCATAAGATCTTCTAACTGATAATTACTTCTTATGATTTCTTACATTAATATTTTCTTGCATTCAATTTCATCATAGAGAAATTTCATATAAGATCTCAATAGTAGAAACAAAATTCCAGTAGAACCATAAAGAGATAACCAATCAAGATCACAAACATTTACCCTGGGAAAACCCACATGGGAGAAAACCTAACAACCTTTTCCTTAGAGAAATTCTTCAGTTCAACAAGAGACACATCTAGATCTTCTAGTCAATCACAAGGTCAAACAAACTAGAAAAATAGACTTGGTCAAACTTGGTCCAAATAACTCATATTCAAGTCAAACAAGTACCAAAGAACCTCAACCTGATCTAGTATGCCAGTGTCGAAATTTAGCCTACTTCTACACTTAATAATTTCAGTCTTGCTACTTTGGTATTCCCAAATATTATGCCATCAATTTGTCCTCTATCTTCCATAGATTCATCTTCTTCTCTTGCCTCAATTTCACTTCTTCTCTGCCTCATATCTGACTTCTTCTTTCCTTCATATTCGACTTCTTGTTTTCCTCAGAAAGTCTGAGTTGCTTACTTGAGAGGAGGATGAAATGACTATATATATGGCCATCTTGTGATTTTGAATGGGTGCCTCTTTGATTGGGGCCGACTTGACTAGGAGGAGGGTTGACTTGGCTTGTTTGGAGCCAAAATTTCAAATATCAAAATTCAATTTTTCTCTTTTGAAAAGGACATAAAGATCATGCCTTAAAATTTCTCTTTTCATAATAGAATGGAAAACACGCTTTATATTGGTCATTAAAAATACATTAAGGGATAAAATATTAATTATGAAGGCTGACCATAGCTACAAAATTTAACACTTCCTCTTAGATAGTGAGGTATTCATAATGACTATCTAGATGTTCTCATGTTGACAAATTTCTCTAAGAAAATGTTATAACAATTCATCATCAGTGTCAACATCATTTAATTACCATAATCATAGTCATCAACTCCAACTCATGGTAAATCAACAACATCAACATGTTACGATAATTCCAGTCGGTACCTCTGACCTATGGTGCACCCTCACCATAATCCTAAATGGTAATCTTGACATATGGTACATCATTAGCATCAACTAGTCACCATGATTATGTTCGGTGCCTCTGACCCATGGTATATTGACTAGTCTTGGTTCACCATCATCCTTGCTAATCTCTTTGACTCATGATGAAACTATTGAGACTCACTCAATCCATTTTAGAAATCAAGTATCAAGTTTAAAGGCCTTACTTGAGTAATTATATGTCATGATGATAACTGGGGTCACTCAACCTATCTGGAGGGGTTTTTGAGCTTGATGTTGAAAGGAACTCACTCAATTGAGTGATTTTGGGTGTTTAGGACCATTCTTTCTAACTATCAACATATTTGACATAGGAAGAATGGTTTTCCTTTATTATACCATTATACCTAATTACAATCATACTTGACATAGGGATAATTTATGT
This sequence comes from Pinus albicaulis, assembly GCA_034641835.2. Lineage (NCBI taxonomy): Eukaryota > Viridiplantae > Streptophyta > Pinopsida > Pinales > Pinaceae > Pinus > Pinus albicaulis. The sequence goes on from CM076570.1 coordinate 1,359,685,487, forward strand.
CCTTGATGTTATCATATTAATACTCTAGACCATTCTCCCTAATCATGTTCAACCTGACTTGGGGAGAATGATCATCCTTGATGCTACAATTTTATCATCTCCTCTTGCTAAGAGAGGCTCAATCACTCCAATATTGTCCTCAAATTATTTAGAGTTCATCTTGGAACAGAGGATTTTTGATCAATCTACTTGACTAAAGAATAGTACTAGAGCCATACTACTTCCTTATGTATTGGATGTCTTATTACTATATCTCGTTGTGCTTCAACTTGTCATCATGGGCATTGTCTTCACTTGATCAAACAATCCTACAAGCAGTTTCTAAAGCCATACAACTTATCAAATTTCCAACTAATTTGCAATGTACTCAGCCTCTACAGTATTGAGTTTGATAGATCTATGTTTCTTTCTCATCCAAAAAATCATAATGGATCCCAAACTAAAATGATATTTTGATAAGTGATTTATATATTTTGCACTCTCTTCCAAATATGAATCTTTGAATCCTTGCAATTGCACTTCATAGTTTGAGGCATATCTTAAACCATAAATAATTGTGCCATGATCAAATATACCATGCTAGTACTACAACACATGTTGAGCCACATGCCTTGGCTCACCCATAAATCGATTGACTTCCTTCACTAGGTCCACTATGATGGCTACTTTCTGGTTACCCTAATTAGGTGTTATTTCTAAAAAAAAATTTCTTATGGAAATCCTGATAGCCCATCATATTAAACTCAGAGGTAAACTCCCTCTGAAGCTAAAACAAGGCTTCCTAATTTCTCCCTCTATTATGGAAGAAAATATTTCTACTAAAATTTCTCCCTTCGACACATGATTCCTTCTACTTAAAAAAAAAAAATAGTCATATAGGATCAACCTTGATCCATCAATCTGAATATTAGGCACAAATCTTCTATTTGAAAACAAAATACTTCTTTATGACCCTTGAATCCTTGAGTTAATTTCATGAACACTTCTTCCTCAAATACTTCATGGATAAAAATGAACTCTATGTCGATTTGATGTAATTCCATAACAAAAGCAATAATAATTCTAATGTAAGTGTACTCTGCAATTGGATAAAATATCTCCCTCTTTCTTAGAGAACCTTCTAGTCTCAAATCTTACTTTGTATTTGTCTATGCTACCATTAGCTACACACTAGATCTCATGAATCCATTTGGAATTCATCATTGACTTCTTTTAAGCACAATCAAGGTATACTTCAATCTTATTTATCTTCCTACTCCCTTTGAGCTTAGATCTCATCATTGTATAATATCTCTCGACAAAAATCATCGATTCTAGGAAATTCTAGGATTTTCACAAGCTTTGCTTCGTTCTTCCACTACTTCCATCTACCACCAGAGCCTTGGAACCTTAAATATACACCCGCAATCCTCACTAGGAGGCAATGGAATAATAATTACAACCCAAAAAAATAAACAAAGACAAGAGGCTCACTAATTTAAAAAAAAAACTACAATAATAATCAAAGAAGAGAGATATAAAGTACTTATCTTTTGAGGATCACAGGGAAATGTTAGCTCCCTCTCGATCTTGTACTTCTTGCATCGATGTTGTAAATTTATCAACATCATCCCTATTATTAGTATGATTTCATTCCTTCCTTGCATGAGCTAGGGTTTATTTTTTCAGTGGAAACATTGATCTAGGTCCAACCCTATTTATTTCACATCTAAGACTTCCAGACTTCCAGGATTTACAAACCCTAGAATTACAATACCAACAAAATTTCTTATATGTTGATCCTCTTTTCCATTAAAAACCATGGATTTTTTTGTGATGTCATCTATCAAGGATATATCAATATAGAAATGGACGAGTATGGAATTTTGTAGAATTTTACTTTCTCCACGAACCAAATCTTAATTGGTTCAGGATTTCTTCATGAGAGAGTCATCAATAAGTGTAGAAACTCACTCAATGTAGAATTAAATTCCACATCCAACGAGTACCCATTATGCATACTTTTGAGAAGAACCATTGATAATAATTGAAGATACATTAAAAATGTGCATTGAACCCACTTTTTTAATGTATATTTAAGTTTTATCAATGGGTCTTCTCAAAAGTATGCATAATTGGTACTCGTTGGATGTGGAATTTAATTTTTCATCCAATGAATGTTTACACTTGAAATTTGGGTAAACCCATAAGGAGATAAACAAAAAATACAATTAAAAAAGTAGTTTTTCTTCTTTTCCCTCCAAAATATTTAGGTGTACCTCTTCTTAAATTTAAAGGATTTTGATTGGTCTACATATTATGACATGGAAATTACATATAAATTTCATGGGAAATTTTAGGCTAAAATTTCCTCTAATGCAAAATTATTTAATCTCTCTACTAAAGATCACATTTTTTGGTTCTATCCTGCACTATCATTAATGGCTCAATTTTGTTTGTGGCATACAAGCACTGCACACACTGGCTTGATTTATGTTTGAATGGTGTTCTCAATATAGCCTCACTCAGAAACCAAACTTATGATGATTTTTTGTATCTCCAAGACACAAGGTCTATGGAACCCCTTGGCACAAGAAAAGTCTTGTTACTCCCTGTGCATGCAAGCTACAAGCTTCAATGTATTCCTCTGTGGTTACTTTGTGATGTCATGAGCAGAAATTTAGTGGCAATTTGTGTGAATTCTGATTGTATTTGAGCGTAGTTTCGTAGATCATACAAAGTAGGTTTTTATGCTTATCAATCTACATCGCAGTGATTAGTTGAGAATAAAAGAATTTTCGTTGGAATTCACATTACTTGAGATAATTGTTGTAGCCTAATTAATATGAGTCTCCACCACTTTCAATACACATGTGAATGCCTATGTGATAAAGAACTGGAACATACGTAAATAGGGAAGTATTTTTGATAAACCTAATTAAAGGCATATCATAATTCACGGGAAGCGTACAAGCTTGCTATCTAAACCTTACTGTCTTTACATTTGGCTTGATGTGCTAAAGGCTCTACATCATAAGATCTAAAAGAAGTAAATGATATTAAAAGATTTCCTTGTGAATTACTAGAACAATTTGACAATGTGCAGGAGAGTCTTGGTGATTTATGTCATGGTGGTGAAATGTGTAAGATTAGAGTGTTTCTTTGACATTTCATTCTGAATATTTTCATAGATATGTGGATTTTATTTGTTCATAACAATGAGTTTGTGCCTCTTATATATTCATGTGGATTTTCTCTACTTGCACAAAGATTCCATTCTTGCATAACAATGACATTATGGCTATCAATATTCATGTGTGAGATTGTACTCTTGATTACAATGACACTTTATGATTGAAACCTTGAAGACAATTTTTGATATCACATAAATACGATGGTAACCTTGCTAGCTAGGGTTTATAGAAAAATTGGCAGCAAAACCTGTTATTCTTGATTATGATATATGGTTGTAGCTTGGGTAGTAATGATTATACATATAATTGTGATGAACCTTATTACGAAGATGAAAAATTTGTAGCATTAGTTTTACCTTGTTACTATTTAAGTCTACATATGGTTAAGGAAGTGTATCAATATCATTTAGCTGAATTTAATATGGTGATATCTTTGATGTATATAATTGTGACCTTGATGGAAGAAAATGACCTTGTTGAGAGTGAAATTGTGACCTTGTTGATGGTATGTTATGAAACCAGCTCCAAAAATAGAAGAAAAGAGAGATCAACGCCTTAGAAATCAGCCACTTCGAGGGGGAAACCTCCAATACATTACGTAAATGAACAATTCTTGGATGATACAAATGACCAAAACCTCATTCTATATATAGGAGTCCATGGGGCCATAATATAACCCTAGCCGACCTAACAATAATAAGATAAGGGCACAATAATAACAGTATAATTGGGGTTACAGGGGTACAAAAATAACAATAAGGGGCTTACACTAACAACAATAAGGGACTGTACTAGTATTATAGGGACCTAACATGCCCCTCTCCTTCAAACAAGTGTTGTCCTCAACACTTGAGTAGCTCGAGATGCTTCTGTATAAAATTATCATCCTCCCATGTAGAATCTTCAGTGGTTAATTTCTTCCATTTGATGAGATACTCTGAAATTGATTGATTTCGTAGCTATCGATTTCTTGTTTTTGTGATTGCTTCAGGTTCCAATATGATTTTTCCTTCCTCATCAAGTTCTGTCAATATTGTTTGAATTGGAAGTTTGTCTCCTATAACTTTCTTTAAGCATGAAACATGGAAAACTAGATGCACTCGCGAAGAAGCATGAGCTCCAATTTATATGCCATAGTACCAATATTTTGCAACACCTTGTAAGGACCATAGTACTTTTTTGATAATTTATTATCCTTCTTAGCTTGCTTGAGGGACATTTGGTTGTATGGTTGTAGCTGTAAAATACCCAGTCTCCTACATCAAAACTTCTCTCGCTGCGATGTTGATCTTCCTCTTGTTTCATTTTATTTTGTGCCAAATTTAGGTTATCCTTTAAGAATTGGAGAACTTCTTGTTGATGCTCAATGTGATCTTCCACTACTTGAACCTTAGAATTTTCTCTTAAAGAATAGGTGATGGACGATGGATGATATCCATAAAGTGCCATGAATGGGGTCATTTTTGCTGCAGTATGGAAGGAAGTGTTATGCCACCATTCAGCGAAAGGTAACCACTTGACCCATTGTGTTTGCTTATCAGATACAAAACAACGAAGATATCCTTCCAAATATTTATTCACTATCTCAGTTTGAACATCAGATTGGGGATGATAAGATGAGCTATGAGCTAGTTTAGTACCCAAACAAGAAAATAATTCCGTCCAAAAATTTCCAGTAAAAATGGGATCTATGTCACTTACAATAATATTTGGGTTTACATGTAGCTTTTTAATTGTTTCCATAAATGCAGTAGTAACTACTTGCTTTAAATGGATGAGATAATGCACAAAAGTGTGCATACTTGGTAAGTCTATCAACTACCACCATGATGACACTTTTTCCTTCGGACTTAGGTAGACTTGTGATAAAATCCAGTGAAATATCCTCCCAACGTTGACTTGGAATGAATAAATGTTGTAGAATTCCTGGGGTCTTAATTGTGTCAACTTTATTTTGTTGGAAAATCAAACATTCCACCAGACAATTTTGAATATTAGATTTAAGGCCATCCCAAAAAAATTATTTCTTCACCCTATGGTAAGTTTTTAAAAATCCTGAGTGTCCTCCTAAAGGAGAAGTGTGCAATTCCAAAATAATATTTTGTTTTAGCTGGGAATTCTTGAAAATATATAAGCAGTATTTGTACCATAAGGAATATTTTTTTCCAAATAAATGTATCATATGTACTAGGATCTTGCTGCAAATTTTGAATGAGTGTCCCCACTTCTTCGTCCTTATTCCATTCATCCCTTGCTTCGGTTATCAAATTTGGTTGGATAATTGAAATGGCACAAAGCAAAGCTTCCACCTCTTCATCCTTTCTTGAGAGTGCATTGGCAACAACATTTAGCTTCCCTTTTTTGTAGATGATTTCAAAGTCATAACCCAACATCTTTGTGACCCATTTTTGCTTCTCTTCTGATGATATTCTTTCTTCCAAAAAGTGTTTAAGACTATCATGATCAGTTTTTACCTTGAAGTGTCTTCCCATTAGGTAAGGTCGCCATTTCTTTAGTGCATGTAGTATTGCCAACATTTCCTTCTCATAAATAGCTTTCTCTAAATACTTCCCTTTGATTGGACAACTTTCAAAAGCAATGGGTCTTCCTTCTTGCATTAAAACGACACCAATTCCATTTCCTCAGGCATCACATTCCACAATAAATGTTTTTTTGAAGTCTGGCGTAGCTAATATTGGTGCTAGGCACATTGCCTCTTTAAGATGTTCAAAGGCCTTAGTTGCTTCAGGAGTCCATGAAAATGCATCTTTCTTCAATAATGTTGTTAAAGGTGCTGCTATTCTCCCATAATTCTTAAAAAACTTGCGATAATACCCTGTTAACCCAAGAAATCCTCACAACTGCTTTATGGTTTTGGGGACTTTCCATTCCTTAATGGCTTTAATTTTGTTAGGGTCTACCTTAACACGCTCGTGAGATACAATATGACCCAAATATTCCACCTCTTGTACTCCACATAAACATTTGGATGTTTTTTCATATAATTGTTTCTCCTCCAATAATTTGAGCACCCTGTCAACATGTTGAACATGATCCTTCTAAGACCTGCCATAGATTAGTATGTCATCAAAAAATACTAGGACAAATTTTCTAAGGAAGGGTTTGAAAATGGAATTCATAACTCGAAATGTAGAAGGTGCATTGGTAAGGCCAAAAGGCATGACCAAAATTCATAATGACCCTCATGAGATTGAAATGTTGTTTTCGGAATATCTTTACTCTTCATTCTAATTTGATGATATCCTGAATGAAGATCCAACTTGGTAAAATAAATTTCTCCATGGAATTCATCCAATAATTCATCAATCACAGGAATGTGAAATTTATCTTTAATAGTGAGCTTATTGAGCTCCCTATAATCTGGACACATGCGCCATGATCCATCCTTCTTATGCACCAATAATTTTGGAGCAGAGAAAGAAATTTGACTAGGTTGAATTATACTAGCCTCTAACATTTCTGCAATCATGCGTTCAATTTCACTCTTTTGGACATAAGGATATCTGTAAGGCCTGATGTTTGGAGGAACACTTCCTGGAATCAGATGAATAGCATGATCATGATCATGAATAGGTGGGAGTCCTTTGGAATTTTCAAACACCTTAGAATGATTATCTAAGACTTTTTGGAGATTTGGAGAAATATATGATTTTGATGTTGGAACTTCTAGTGAGCATAATTATGCAATTACACCTCGTTCTTCTTTATTCAGAAGATTTTTCATGAAATTATAGATTATTATATTTCCTAGCTTCCCCGCGACACCCCGTAATTTGATTTATTTTCCCTCTGAAAATAATTTCAAGAAAAGTTCTTGAAAATTAAAAGCTACCATCCCCAAATATTGTAACCATTGTACTCCTAGTACAAAATCAACACCTCCCATTGGAATGGAAATCATTGGACTATTCAGTACATATTCCCCCATGGTTAGCTTGATATTATGGCATTTTCTAGAGAAATTTATAGTTCCCTCATTCGCAACCATCACTTGACATTCTAGTGCTGGGTATAGGAAACAATTCAATTCCTTGGCTACGTTGCAATGAATAAAATTATGGGTACTACCTGAATCAATCAACACTATTACCTTTTTCTTCTTGATATGACCTTCTATCTTGAGAGTTTGAGGAGTGGTACTTCCTGCCAATGCATTACACGATATGTTCAAACTCATTTCTTCTTCTTGTAGGGTTGGTTCCTAGTGTATATCCTCTTCTTTTGAAGTTTCTTGTTCATTTTCTTCCTCCTCTTGACAATCTATGTAGAATAATTTCTTGTCAGCACACTTATGACCTTTAGTGTATTTTCTATCACAACTGTAGCAAAGCCCCTTTTCTCTTTTTTCTTCCAATTGTTGTGGTGTCAACCTTGTAGGTTGTGGAAGTCTAGGAGTAGTAACACTTCCATATTTATAGATGTGAGTGGTAGGCTTCCTTATCGCCATAATTTTACATTCAATTTTTCTTGCCAACCTGAATGCCTTCTCCAATGAATCAGGTTCCCAAAAGTGAACTTCATGTTGGATGTTATCCTTTAAAGTCCCTATGAAGACATCAATCCTGTGTTCCTCTGGAATATCAGTCACCCTTATATTCAATTTTTGGAAGTCCTCAATGTGCTCCACCACTGAACCCTTTTGTTTGAGATTTATCATTTGGCTAAAGAAGGTGTTTCTCTTTGTATCCTCATAATGTGTTATCATTCCTCTGTAAAAAATGACCAAGTGATAATTTTTTTACGGGAGCAAAGGCATTGATACCATACAAATGTATTTTTTCTAAATGTAAAGTTGCAATGCATACCTTTTGTGTGTTTTGCACATTATTGAGATCAAAATATTTCTCCATTTGTAGTATCCATGTTACTGGATCCTTGCCATTAAAATTCCTCATATCCATCTTTGGAATATGATAGTTCTTCCATCCAACATTAAAGTTTATGAGATCACGATTAACATTTATGTTGTTCTCATCATGATTTTCCTCTACTATCTTTTCGCCATTGGGAAACATTTCTTGTATCAACTTTGTTAAGCCTTCCATGTCTGCTTTTAGATCATTCTTCATGTTTTCCATGTTGTCTTTCATTTTTTCTTCCATGTCATCCATCTTAGCTTCCATGCCAAATTCCATACCATCCATCTTAGCTTCCATGCCATCCATCTTAGCTTCCATGCCTTTCTTCAAACCATCCATCTTAGCTTCCATGCCTTTCTTCAAGACTTCCATTTCATTTTTTGTTGCTCTTTGCGAGAGAGAAATTTGGTGCACTTGGTCTTGTAATTTTGACATGTCATGTTGGAGTTTTTTTGTCTTCATGAGTCATAGTATAGCCTTCTAAAGGTTTAATGGGTGTTGAATTATTTTTAGGGGGCATTTTAGAACCCAATACTGATATATATTCTACAATATTCCCTTGGAATCAGTTCAAATTGATTTTTCACACAAGACTTATGCAATTTGAAAAACAAATACACACCCTTTTCTTGCTTTTAAGGAGCTCGATATTGAAACTACATTATATTTGTGATTGCAGATATTAAATATCTAAAATTTGGCCCTGTAGTAGCCCTCTGAAGCTTATTTCAAATGTCATAGCTCTGACCTGATTTTGGATTCTTCAAGACAAAGTTATGCCCAATCTCCCACAATGACTTATTTATGGACTAGTTCAGTAGAGCGAATTTCTATGGCATACCACGTGACACTGTTTCCTCCTTCGGCTCTGAAATTGATACATAGGAAACTAAAGCCCGCATACTTTCAGCCACATTTTATAGAATTCCAATTCGATGCTCAGAGAGGGAGTTATTTTCCCACGGTCACATCTTTGAGATGAAATTTGGGAGCTTGCACAAACCCTAACTTCCACAGATCATATCTTTGAAAATATTGTGAACAAAGATTTGAATTTTTTACAAGACATTCCTCCGGATTTAGGCTTCAAGCTATAAAATTTTCAGCTTTTGAACCTTCATAGAACAAAAATTATAGCGAAAATTCCACGATGACCTGTTTTAGGTGAAATTTGGGAGCCTGAAAAAACCCTAAATTCCACAGATCATATCTTAGAAAATATTGCGAACCAAGATCTGAAATTTTTACATGATGTTCCTCAGGATTTCAGCTTCGCTTTGTAAAATTTTTAGCTTCTGAACCTTTGTAGAAAAAAATTAATTGCGAAAATTCCATGATGACCTGTTTGGAGCAGGGAAACCCTAGAATCCAAAGCTCTGATACCAAATGTTATGAAACGAGCTCCAAAAATAGAAGAAAAGAGAGATCAACACCTTATAAATCAGACACTTTGAGGGGGAAACCTCCAATACATTACATAAATGAAAAAATTTTGGATGATACAAATGACCAAAACCTCATTCTATATATAGGAGTCCATGGGGCCACAATATAATCCTAGCTGACCTAACAATAATAACATAGGGGCATAATAATAACAATATTGGGGTTACAGGGGTACAACAATAACAAGAAGGGGGTTACACTAACAATAACAAGGGACTATACAAGTAATATAGGGATCTAACATGGTAATCTATATGATAATGATACCATGAGAAAGTGATCGATAAGACAATGATATTGCATGAGAAGTATAACATTGTTGTTAGGGCTCAATATGATGTATGTGATATCACAATGGCGTATGACTAGAATTTATGGACAGTGATTACATGGCAGTGAAATTGGTAGTGATACTCTAAATGATGACTATGTTTGGTAGCAATCTAAATAGTAGCAAAAGTAAAAATGGAAATAAGTAGCAACATTGAGAAACAATGGCATGTAGCATCAATAACAGTGGCAACAATGGCTAGTAGTAGCATCATATTAGTGGCAATGGACAATATTTGATAGTGGTATAGTGAGAAAAATGGAAATAGTGGACATTGGAAGAAGTAGAAACAATAGTAGCGGTGGGCAAAGGCAATGGAAAGTGGTAGCACAATAGCAGTAGAAGGAGTGGAAGTGGAATGTAGCATCATAAGTAGCAACTTGTTGTAATTGGGTCATTTTCATTTACATGGGAACCCAAACTCATCTAGGTATCATTAGCTTTCTTCCAACCTTTACCGGTAAAATCCTTAGGGAGTCTTGTACTTCTTTCTAGTTAAACTAATAAATGTGTATTTAAACCATACATAATGAACAAAGCTTGTTGAGAAAATCTCCAATGTACTTTGATCATGTTTCATGTTTGTTTTAATTCTATAAATATTTAAGGATAATCTAACCAATTATGTAAAAGAAGCCCGATATATGGATTCACCCCCCTCTCACTATTTCCAACAATTGGTATCATATTCAATACTTCTTTGAAGCTTAACCACTTGAAGGTAGATTCGTAGCATTCATATTTAATTGGTGGATATTGTAGCTGAAGATAAGATAGTTTCTACTATTGAAGAAGATGTTAATTCCCTTAAATAAAAACTTCAAAACATGTAACAAGAGAGGGATTTGAACATATTTATGTTTAATAAGCTTAGTGTGGAACATGAACAACTAAAGAAGGAGAATATGAAGCATTGCAATAACTAGAGATGGTTCATAGTTGAAATCACCCAACTTCAAGATGAAATTAAGAAACAAAAAACATATGAAATGGATCGTGAACTTGATGAAGCAACGAAGGTAGTGGATAATCTCAAAGGCATGTTGCAATAGGAAAAAAAAATGGAAAGCACTTTCACAAACTAGCTTAAGGAGAGGGAAAATTCAAAGAAGTGGAATTAGGAGGATAAAGAACATGGAAAGAAAATCACTACCTTGAAAATGGAACTTGAAGAGGAAAAAAGGATTAAGGAAGTATTAAGAATTCAAATGAAGAAGAAGGAAGAGGATTACATAAAAAATGAAGAAGAAATTGACACCTTGAGAGCAGAAGTGGACAAGATGAATAAAAAATTGAGGAGCTCACATGTCCTGGATGACATTCTCAATTTCCAAATATCTCCACTTATTAAGACAGGTCTTGTATCTGTTGGTGAGTCCTCATGCTACAAGGATGAAGATATCAAAGAGCAAGTGATTTCACATGAAAAATATCAAGAGAAGCCTCATGCCAAATGTTGGGACAGGGTCTCCTATAAAAGCTGCAAATTTGGTCCATTTTGTATATTTTTTATTATATTTAGTCTAACGTAGGGTTTTTGGGGTGGGTCAAAGCCCTTAATGCATTGTAAGAGGGTCCAGGATAGACCAAGAGTTCGCAAATCATGGTTTGTGGACCATTAGATGCGTAGGCTAAAGTAGTATAAGTAATTAAACCTTTTTTGAGTTGTAAGGCAGACGATGAACTAAGATTGGTGTGAATTGAAAATTAGTAGATCTGTTTTGGGTTTTTGGGAAAGGACTCCTGCCGGCTGTGTGCACGGAGATCCTCAGTCCTGCTGTGTGTGGACCTTGCTGCTATGTGCGCAGGTTGGGTTTAGGGTATTGTAAAAGGATCTGAATGATTAATGAAAGCGGAAGGTTGTTGAACTCTGTGATATTTGTTATGTTATGCATGATTCTATGTTGAGCTCCGCAAGTAATTGTGTTAAGTACTTCTGTTGCGTTGACAATTGATCTGAATCTGCTTGTTAGACTTTATGCAAGAATATCTGTGATAGTTGCTTTATTGTCCTGTATATGTTAATTATTGTGATTATATGTGGTATTTTGCACTTGGATGCGAAGGGACTGATAGATCTGGGTTCTGTAATATGCGATCTGATATTTGCGAAGTAGAACGCAGCTGTGCCTGAGTTACATATCCTCTCCCAAGGTGCAGAAACCTTGTTCTAGAACCCTCCCATATTGCTTCGGGTGAGACTTTGGCCTGCGCAAGCAGGTCACTGCTGAAAGGGCCAGTAGTATAGGGGTTTGTTGGAAAACCTTAACCTCCGAGCCAAAAAATGGTTCCATTCCTAGGACCAGGAACATTTTGACAGAGGGATTGGGTAATGCCACGGCCATACTAGAAACCTGAAAGAAAATAAATTGATGAATGGTTCGAACAAAAAGTTCAGGAATTCGCAGTAAAGAAAACCACAGTAAGAGGTTGACCACCAAAGAGTGGAAAAATAATTATATTTTCATGGAGATCTACGAGATATTTTTTGTAACCATTGTGATCGAGCTCCAGGAGTGGCTTGCAAGGTTGGTCAAATTTCAGAAGTGTTGGAAGGACGAGCGGGTCACATAGTGGACCCCAGAATTGATCCAGCAGTTAGAGAAGGCTGATAACATTATCACTCGCACAGTAGATCACTGGGTGGACAACATGCTAGGAGGATTTGTGACAAAATTTTCCATTGATCAGTTCATCTCCTACTCTGAATTAGAGTGAAGATTCTTCAAAGGATTTAGGGGTAATTTTCTGAATACTTTACCAATGTTGATTAATATATTACTGTGCGAAAAAGTATTATGTGTAGCCACACTAAATGAATGACCTCTACTCTGGATGGGAGTATAATGCGAAGTGGAAAATACTATTGGACCAACCAAGAAGGAGGTAGATCTGTCTACAACCCAGTAAGAGAAGCAGCTGCACAGAGTCCTCCAGCCACACCACTTTCGAACCAACGTAGGGGTAAGAATTCACCTACACCTCCACAACAGAAGACAACATGGCTGCACACATGAAGTTACCTACCTTTAAGGGTGTGGGAGATGAAGACATGGATCAGTTCTGGTTTGTCGCAAAATCGGTATGGACTACACAGAACGTAGGTAGTGATGCGGTGAAGAGGGTGCAACTTTCCCTTGCCTTCGAAGGAAGAGCTTTGGATTGGTACATGGGATACATCGGACAACATGAAAACTCAACCATTGATGAGATCAAGAACGCCTTGAAACAACAGTTCAAGAATCCTAAGTCCTATTCTCAAATAGTGGTTGATCTAAAGGATTTCAAGCAAGGGCCTTCTGAGTCGGTGTGGGAGGCCAATCAATGACTAAAGAAGGTGATAAGAGAAGGAGGGTTTCAGTACGATGACAGACAACACACGAAATGGTTCATTGCTATGCTGCTGCCTCACTTGCACATACCTATGGGTCACCAAACTTTTGAATCACCGGAAAAAGCCCTGGAGGTCGCTATGAAGTTAGAAGCTATGCCCAGAGATGATACCTAGCTAGGCGTCTAGCAGATCCAAGGACAACTGGAGGCGATGCACATGGAGATCCAGAATCTGCGAAAGGAGAAAGGAGCAGAGGCTAGCCCTGAAAGATGGTGCATACGATGCATGACGAATGGTCACACCAAGGATAACTGCCCTCTGTTAGTAGACTACATGCTGGCCAGGCGACCTAGTCCGTTGCACCTTAAGGAAGTTGCATGACCAAGTGGGCTGGCACTATGGTGCGATAATTGCCACGTTGCAAGGCTGCATGACACAAACTACTGTCCTCGCCTTGCTGCGTACGTCCCAGAAGTAAAGCAGCAATGGTGCAGGTTCTGAGAACTGTTAGATGTATGATTTGATGATCGATCGAGGGAATCTCTATAGGATTTAGTCAGATCCATTCTCACCAAGATCCCTCTCGAGTGCAAGGGGCTCCCCAGCAAGGGGCAGGGGAGGCGGAAGAGGTGGAAGCACAGGTCGGGGACAAGGGAAAATAATCTGTTATAACGATGGGGAGGTAGGGCACTTTGCCAAGGACTATCCAAACCCTACAAGACAGTCCTGCTAGTATTGTAGGTAGCTAGACCATGCGATTGAAGACTGTCCAGTCTTGATAGAAAATATGCAGGAAAAGAAGCTGATACCTACGCAGAATGTGCAAAGGTTTAAGGCCGAAATACGAGACAAATATCCAAGCATGAATGTTGTAACACGTAGTGGAATGGCCACCGGGGGGCCTGGGGATAAAACTACAATTGAGCCTCTGATCTAACCAACAATTATCAAAAAGGAAGGCTTGGATCTGAAAAAGGAGAAAGAAACATTTTTCGTAGCTCGCAAACACTTTGCCGAGGCAGAGGCATCTACTTCGTAGCTGCCTGAAGACCTCAAGGCAGAAGAGGAGGTGAAACCCTTTTTATAGTCATGTATGAAGCTGTTACGCAACCAAAAGGCTATGGAAAATCTACAGGCGTTGATAGATAACTGCACGACATGACCTATCCTCCCTCCGAAAGTAAATGATGTACACAAACTCTATAGATATAAGAAACGCACTAGTAGGGAGATGCAGTTGACTGTGCAGATCGGTGATTATGAGATGGATCAGGATATTTTGGACCTAGGGTCAGATGCGAATGTATTACCTAAACAGACTTGGCAATGAATGGGGGAACCTAAGTTGGAATGGTCCACTATCCAGTTGCGTATGACCAATCAACAGAAGATCATACCCTTGGGAAGACGATTGAAGATTGTGGTGGATATCGAAGGGGTTAAGGTCCGGGCTGATTTTGAAGTAATTCAAATTTTTGAAGATGCAGATCCCAACCCTACGCTCCTAGGCTTAGATTAGGCCATCGATATGGGGGGCATTATTAACCTAAATAAGCGAAGAATGGTATTCGAGAATAACGGTACAAGGGTAATAGTACCATTAGACCCTACGGAAGGTGAACGATACACAGAACCAGTGCATGACAAAGAGGATGTGGATCACATCTATAAGTTGACTACGCGGGATGAATATTGGATCAAACCCACAGCGGAGGGGGTACTCTGCTGGGAAAAGGACAGTGAATGTTTCTCCAACTTTGATGGGGAGATAGAGAATTGGAAAAACTGACTACATGATGTCTCTGCGCTGCGGTGTCTTCGGATCACGAAGAACTTCCGCTGCATCTCCTCAGAGGTAAGAGATCTACCTTATTTCGATGGTTCTGATAATGTTAGGGGCTTTTTGCGGGCATTTGAAGCTGAGGTTCCCCAAGAACGATGGCTATGGGCCTATAAGTTGGCCATGCGTGGATCACCTACGCAATGGTGGGTGACACATGAGGAGGCATTTCAGGATTTGGAGGAGTCATTAGGGGAATTTTGAGTTCTAAAATGTGCCTCCTAAGAAAAATGTACAACAAAAATAAACTTTATAAGAGCCAATAGGATTCAAGATGATGATGTCAACCATGGGGGATGATTCACCATCTTTTAAGTAAAAGGGTAAAAATATTAAAAAATAATAAAATAATAAAACTACTTTTTCAACTTATCTCCCAAAAATTTTACTCAAATTTTGAGTGGGAGTACTCCTTGGATACAAAATTTAATTCCTCATCCAAGGAGTACCCATGTTGCATACTTTCGATGGACCCTACTACATGAAAAATGAGAAATACATAAAAAACATGATTACAATCACATTTTTTATGTATTTCTCATTTTTTGTGTAGTAGGACCCATCGAAAGTATGCAACATGGGTACTCCTTGGATGAGGACTTAATTTTGCATCCAACAAGTGCTCCCACTCAAAATTTGAGTAAAAACTTTGAGAGATAAGTTGAAAAAGTAGTTTTTTCATTTTTCCCTAAAACAATTGATGATGTCATCAAATCTTATTTGATTTTTTCTACTATTATTTTATAATTTCCTTAGGAAGCCCATTTTAGACCTCAAAATTTACCTAATGGTCGAAATATGACGATCATATGATTTGAGGCCCCAGCCGATGTGTGAATCACAACGTTTCTTGGATCCGAAGATCCACGTGAATATTTGTTTGCTTGGATAGAATAATGGTGCGACAGAACTGCCCAGGAGTGAGTTCATCTGCTTATTCATGCCCTGGGACCACTTCCCACCACATGGTACTTAGATGTGGAGCTCCATCGATGCACTCGCCACTGGGAGACTTTAAAGGATGAATTTTTGGGAACATTTGGAATAATATGCAGGACAGAGGCGCTTGATGAAACTCTACAGGACATTGACACTGTAGGATGGGCTGAATCACACCTGTGTGTTGCACCTAAACTGCCCAATTGGGATCCCTAAGTACATCAAACCCAAAGATATGTTTTCTTGGCATGTGTCATCGCAACAAAACTGTGTTGCCTTCGTAATCAAATATTTTAGAGGTGCTATTCACACTGGCAACGGAACCACTTATTGGCTCAAGGGGTCCTAACCCAGGTTTGGAGGTTAAGGTTTGCCAAAAAACCCCTATACTATAGGCCCTTTCGGTAGTGACCTGCTTGCGCAGGCCAAAGTCTCACCCGAAGCAGTATGGGAGGGTTCTAGAACCAGGTTTCCGCACCCTGGGAGAGGGCAGGTAAGTCAGGCAGAGTTGCGTTCATGTAATAGTCCTTTTTCTGAAATATCACAATCTATTCCAGAGATTGACTATAGGGGAATTTACTGGATATGTCACCTTATAGAAAGGATGAGATCCAGAGGCTACATGGCCCTCTACAGACTTTGTCTATAGATCTTGTAACATTCCTCCTACAGGAATTGCCCAAAGAATGGGGCTGCAATGATGTATGAACATACAATGGATTCTCTGCATTATTTATCTGAGCCTTCTTATGAAAAGAAGTGAGCAACCAACATATATGGTTATAGCAGCAAAAGGAATGCAATGACTTGAGGAATCATTCATTCAATCAAGATAATACAAGCCTCTCATTACATGCATGATAAACATGAAGAACACTGCTATATGGAACAAGCCCTAGGATATGACTGCACTGTTTATAGAGGCACTATCGCATAAAATAGAATGATAGAAGGATATAGCAATATGAAGCTCAAATAAAGCGAGGGAGAATGATCTCAACCCCTGAAAATACAATACATCAATCCTCTAGAAGGATTGGCTACAATACATGTACAAAATGGGAAAATACAATCATGCCGGAATTGTTGGGCAGCAGCAACTCATAAAAAAAATAGGAGGAGATGGTTGAATATGTTATGCAATCTGAAATGGCCTCCTCCAATGGAAATCTGAAGTGAAAGGCTAGTCCCTTCACCTAAGATCTCACCCTCCAAATGTCTGCTAATCCCTCACAGCAAATGCTCTCTAAGAATAACATCGTCTAAGAGAGGGACTACGCTGCATATGATGGCAAGTGGTTGGCCTGGTGCCAAATATGGTGGAATAAGCTCATGAACCTCCTGTGTCGATCTCCCAAAGGGATGGAATCTCCCTCCTTTGAAAAACAAGCCAAGGATGGTGTTGTAGAAAACCTCCCCAACAACACCTCGCAACACTGCACAATCTCCAGCTGAAACTGCGCTAATGATGAAGGATAATGCTTGAACTCAATGTATGAATATGAGGAATAGAGTGCAATCCTCCAAGATCTACTCAAGAAGGAGAGGAAATCCTAAACAGGAATTCCCTCGGCAATTCTTGCTAACCAGCAAGATGTTGCTGCAAGTCCACCGGACCAAAGATGAATAATACTCAAGATGATTTGCAATGGCTACCTTGCCCTCCTTTTAAAAAATGCGAGCTTCCTCTCAATGGAACCCACTCTTTAGGGTTTCCTTCCTCTAGAAGCTTCCCTCATTATCCCACTGCGTTGGCCCACAATGTGCTCTCCACCTCATGCTACTGCACCGTTTGACTTGGTCAAACTTGACCTAGCCTTCTTGCAAAAGCCCCTTTTCACACATGGAGGTGTGAAATCTGGCTCTATAAGTGATTCCCCTTCATGCTAAGAGGATTTTTATTCTTTATTCATTAAATTAATGGTTATCCTACCCATTTTATTTATCTCCTATGTGAAAATGGAAAAAATTAATATTCCACAAAATTTGGAATATTACAGTCCTCCCCTCTCAAAGATTGCTTGTCCTCAAGCAAGTACAAGGATAGACTGATTTATTTCCCCTTAATTTCCCCGTAGCATCGATGTATGATAAAATTATCCAAGAAAGGATGCCATATCATCAATCAAGAGTCCAAGTTTTCCCTCCAACATATGCAATCTAGCTTTTGGTGAACAACCCCAAATAGCTGTCATGTAGAGACAAATATCCATGAAGGAAACAATGGGTTGTCTAAGGGCCTCCTTGAGGCATGAGATCTTATATAAAATGGGATTCATCATCCCCATATGAATCTCCCATCCCCAAGCAATCATCCATACAACATAAGTTGCCTCCCAACATGGCAACTCACAAAAATCTCCCTCCACCTTGAGCTTGGGAAATGAAGGTGGGCTGCAAATCTGAATATGGCAAGCCTCATAGCTTGCCCCATGCTTTCCTCCCCTCCACTTATGATTAGTGTGGAGTGTGTGCTGATCAAGGGCTTCAAATGTATTGCCTTCAAGTGGCAACATGAAGAGCAGTCCTCCAAGGACCTCTCCTCTATCAATGAAAAACAAGCTGGCCCAAGGTACTCCATCCATGATGGGTAGGACATGATAATCTTAGAATACCCCAATAACATGTTTTTTGTAGGTTATACCATGTGAAGCAAGGTACAAACAATGTCTCATAGGGCTACAACGCAATCTCATCCACTGCAGCTGCAGAAAATGACATGGCAAGTACTGTACAGAAAATATCACCTCTACTACTGAATAGTAAATAGATGAGTGATTCAGTAGTAAAAAACCAAATACATGCCTAGATACATACAATGGATGGATATCATCATCAAACTCATGGCCCACCTCAAAAGAAGGCAAATAAATGGCTGTGGTGGCCATGTCTCTCCCCATGTTCCCCTTAGAACATGCCATGCAAAAACTGTGGGAATCATCTTCCCTCAAGGACACACTAAATCCATGTGTCAATATTCCGATCATGCTTCCAATAATATGGAAAATATCAGCAAATGGAAACATGCTCATCATCAAAATAGAGGAAGTATTGACGGTTTCATATGGTGCTAGAAGGTACCAACAGTCTCCCAAGGGTGCATAATGCAGTTTTGCAAATTGCTGCTCAAGAAATGTACAAGGAAAAATGTTTTGAAATACAATGCTAATCATATAAATTAGCTGAACATGTGTAGAATGGAAATTTTTTTTCCCAAAGCCATGTAAAATATGGCTGTCTCCATCATATGGTTTGGCCCAACTCTGCTCATGGAGCAACATGAAAAATCTGCCCCTTTGAGGAGCCATGCACTGCAACATAATGATAAGAGGATGAAAATCAGAAAAAGAAAATACAATGCTCTTACCATAGGCTATAAGTAGAATGATATATGGATCCATGTGTGTGATCTTGCTCCCAAGTGACAGCGCTATGAGCTCATGCAAAAAGGCTCTTGCCCATGCCAATCTTGTTTCTTTGACACACTCATTGTCAATAACAACTCGGGTGATGCTGCTGCAAATGTGAAGCTTTTCCCAAGATGTAAAGGCCTTATGATCAGTCCAAGCTAAGGAGTAATCCCTTTGCACTATGAGAGTTCCCTCCTCTACTCTTGCAACACCATACATCATATGAGAGCAAATCTACTTGTACTCTCTCCAAGATAGTCCAAGCAACCCAAGTGCTTGCTGCCTCCTCATGCTCACATCATGTAACTCATGTGATGAAGGTCTCATGACTGATATATATGCCATATCAGCTCGATGTATCCCTACTCTCTACTACTCAATGATGTAAACATCCTGCCACTTCTCCTCTTCTCCCATCCTCCAGGAAAAAGGGTACATCAAGTGATGGCCAAACTCCTTCAAGAGGAGCAACGCAGCCAAGCCTCTTGCTGCCCGATATCATATATTTGCAAGTGGAAAATCAGCCCCTTGCTTCTCATCCACACCCACTCAGCTCCTTGCGGATGTCTTCTCCTTCTTCCTCCTTTGGTACTCCTCCCATGAGGGCTACCATTCTTCCAAGCCATATCTTTCCCTTTTCATTTCATGGAAGGTTGAAATGCAACTCCTTGGAGACCTCCTAGAGAAGATCTCTCACCCATGACTATATTGAATCCATGAGGATCCAAATATGATGAAGGTAGCATCTCCTCTCCATCATAGTTTCACAGCACTGTTAATGCTTCCAAAGGTGTAGCAGCCGTTTCAACCTCCGGTTCAAGGTATGTTTCCTTGTTTATCATGAAGGTGCCATGGTTTGTTTTATCCTCCAATAGTTCACACTCCAACCTCAAGGGCTGAATGCAACTCAACCAAAATGTATGAGGATGAGGGCTCATCTCCTCCTTGAACCCTTTGCATAGTGCAGTGCAGTAATGGTGCTCTAAAATAGAAAAATGGGTATATCCTTGGACCTCTACATGTGAGTTCCCACATTCCTTCAAATTATTTTCTAAAATGAAAAGTGGAACTTCACTCATACCTTGGTGGATCCTGGGGTCTTCTAGTGTGGTTGTAGCAGTTGTCTCCTCTAATGCCATGGCTGCCTCCTCCATAGATGAAAAAGGCTGCTCTTCCTTTTTCCTCTCTCCATCAAAGGTTTGGATCAACCTTTGAGCAAAGTCTGCAAAAGAGCTCACCCTTGAATGGACCAAGGTTTTGAACCACCAAACAGAGGCTTCATCCTCCATGTGCAACGCTGCAATCTCCACTGCTTCTTTCTCTGCCACTAGATGTAGCAAGAAAAAGGCTTCTAGCTTTTTCACCCAAGCTCTAGCTGAAGTGTCCCCATCAAATGTAGACAATAGGGACCTATTGCCTCTGATTTCTATTTTACTGCCGAGCCTTATCTCCTCCTTCTGCTAAATACCCCTGAATGTTGCATAATGGGATTTATACTCATCCAGGTATTTATTTAGAACCTGATGATCCAAGCATCTCTCATGATTGCTTTCTTTTTGAGAATAGGAAGTGCATGAAACTTCTACTTCTTCTCTCTGCTTCTCCTCCTTGGGGAGGCTCTCCTTTGTTATGAAAATAGATGAGATCAAGCTCATCTTCTGCAACATCTTCTTCTTTCTTCTTTCTTGGGCTTGAAGGCCATAGGTTGAGCCAAGAAAGGTGTTCTGATACCACTGTAATATTCCTTTTTTTGAAATATCAGAATATATTCTAGAGATTGACTATAGGGGCATTTTCTGGATATGTCACCTTATAGAAAGGATGAGATCCAGAGGCTACCTGGCCCTCTACAGACTCTGTCTATAGATCTTGTAACATTCCTCCTATAGGAATTTCCCAAAGAATGGGGCTGCAATGATGTATGAACATACAATGGATTCTCTGCGTTATTTATCTGAGCCTGCTTATGAAAAGAAGTAAACAACCAACATATATGGTTATAGCAGCAAAAGGAATGCAATGACTTGAGGAATTAGTCATTCAATCAAGATAATACAAGCCTCTCATTACATGCATGATAAACATGAAGAACACTGCTATACTGCGTTGTTTATAGAGGCACTACTCCATAAAATATAATGATACAAGGATATAGCAATATGAAGCTCAAATAAAGTGGGGGAGCATGATCTCAACCCCTAAAAATACAATACATAAATCCTCTAGAAGTATTGGCTACAACACATGTACAAAATGGGAAAATAAAATAATGCCAGAGTTGCTAGGCAGCAGAAACTCATAAACAAAATATGAGGAGATGGAAGAATATGATCTGCAATCTGAAATGGCCTCCTCCAATGAAAATTTGAAGTGAAAGGCTGATCCCTTCACCTAAGATCTCATCCTCCAAATGTCTGCTAATCCCTCACAGCAAATGCTCTCCAAGAATAACGCTGCCTAAGAAAGGGATTGTGCTGCATATGATGGAAATTGGTTGGCCTGGTGCCAAAGATGGTGGAATAAGATCATGAACATCCTTTGATAATCTCCCAAAGGAATGGAAGCTCCCTCCTCTGAAAAATGAGCCAAGGATGGTGTTGTAGAAAACCTCCCCAGCAACACTACACAATCTCCAGCTGAAACTGTGCTGATGATGAAGGATAATGCTTCACCTCAATGTCTGAATATGGGGATTGGAGGAAATCCTCCAAGAGCTACTCAAGAAGGAGAGGAAATCCTAAACAGGAATTCCCTCGGCAATTCTTTCTAACCAGCAAGATGTTGCTGCAAGTCCACTGGACCAAAGATGAATAATACTCAAGATGATTTGCAATGGCTACCTTGCCCTCCTTTTAAACAATGTGATCTCCCTCTCAATGGACCCCACTCATTAGGGTTTCCTTCCTCTAGAAGCTTCCCTCCGTATCCCACTGCGCTGGCCCACAATGTGCTCTCCACCTCATGCTACTGCGCAGTTTAACTTGGTCAAACTTGACCTAGCCTTCTTGCAAAAGCCCCTTTTCACACATGGAGGTATGAAATCCAGCTCTATAAGTGATTCCCCTTCATGCTAAGAGGATTTTTATTCTTTATTCATTAAATGAATGGGTCTCCTACCCATTTTATTTATCTCCTATGGGAAAATGGCAAAAATTAATATTCCACAAAATTTGGAATATTACAGTTCGACTTCACAAATATCAGATCGCATATTATAGAACCCAGATCTATCAGTCCCTTCGCATCCATGTGCGAAATACCACATATAATCACAATAATTAACAGATACAGGAAAATAAAGCAACTATCGCAGCTATTCTTGCATAAAGTCTAATAAGCAGATTCAGATCAATTGTTAACGCAGCATAAGTACTTAACACAGTTACTTGCGGAGCTCAACATAGAATCATACATAACATAACAGATATGAAAAAGTTCAACAACCTTTTGCTTTCATTAATACTTTAGATCCTTTTACAATACCCAAAACCCAACCTACGCACACAGCAGCAGGGTCCGCACACAGCAGGACTAAGGATCTCTATGCACACAGCCGGTAGGATTCCTTTCCCCAAAAAACCAAAATAGATCTACTAATTCACAATTCGCACCAATCTTAGTTCATTGTCTACCTTACAACTCAAAAAAGGTTCAATTACTTATATTACTTTAGCCTACGCATCCAATGGTCTGCAAACCATGGTTTTTAGACTCTTGGTCTACCCTTGACCCACTTACAATGCATTAGGGGCTTTGACCCACCCCAAAACCCCTGCGTTAGACTAAATATAATAAAAAATATACAAAATGGACCATATTTACAGCTTTTGTAGGAGACCTTGTCCCAACAGTCCCCCAACACAATCTTGTGACTCATCCCGAGTCACTGTGGTGGTGGGGCCTCCACCTGCACCTGTAAGGATACTCCGGCCATAGAGTCATTTGATCCGGTACAGTTTGAGCCGATTACCATTGATGTAGCCTAGGAGCATATCTCCACGTAGGGTAGCAGGCCTAACCACCCTGCCATCCGTGATTTCCTTAACTATGTAGGGACCAAGCCAATACTGCCAGAACTTCCTGGGATGCTTTTCAAACTGGCTATCGTATAAGAGGACCAATTTTCCTTCTATGAATGTATTCTGGCGAATGTGTCGGTAATGCCAGGATTTATCGTGGGCCTTCTAGACTTGCTAATGGAAATTCACAATAAACTGATCTTCCTCCAAAGCCATAAGCTACGCTAATCGCTCCTCCATGATATCTAGTTTTGCCATGTTTGTAAATGCTGCGATACGTAGACTAGGAACAATATACTCCATGGGCATAATGACTTCTTTACCATAAACCATCCTGAATGGGGTTTTACCTATTAACTTCTTGCAGGTTGTTCGATAGGCCCAGAGGACCGAGGGGATGTGCACATCCCAATCACTGTGATCAACATTGTATACCTTGGTCAGTGCTTGCTCCAAGATTTTATTAAAAGCTTCAACTGTGCTGTTGGCCTAGGGGTGATATGACGTTCTCTTCGCATGATGGATCCAGAACTCCTCGGTCAAAGCTGAGATTGTTTCATTAACAAAGTGTGTACCTTTGTCACTCATGAGAATCTTCAGACATCCAAATCTGGTCAGGATTTGTTCAAATATGAAATGTGCAGCAGTATCCACAGAAAAATCCTTTACTGCTTGCGCTTCCACCCACCTGGTTACATAATTGGTGGCCGTAATAATGTAGCATGCACCCATCTTCTTTCCTGGTGGATTGATAGGCCCTATGAAATCGATAGCCCACTTATCAAATGCTTGTAGAGCCATTTGTGGTTGAAGGGGCATTTCATCTCTGCGGGATGGCCTCCCAGTTCATTGGCACATATCACAGGCTTTACAATAGTCATGGGCATCAGTATGCAGGGTTGGCCACCATAACCTAGCCCTCAAGGTATTTTGTGTAGTTGCTTTCCCTGCATAGTGACCTCCTGCTACTCTGTCATGAGCTTCTACCAAGATAGCATGCCTTTCGTGCTCCAAAACATATCACCGAAATACTTCATCTGCCCCCATATTATATAATTGACTTGCAATGATGGTAAAGTATGATGCCCAGGTGACTAACTCTTTCTTCTACTGTACAGAGTACTCTAGAGGTGTCATCCCGGTAGTCAAGAACTGAATGATATCCGTGAAGTATGCATCTACTACCTTGATAGGAAATAGTTGCACAATAGGAAATATGGCTTCCAAGTTGGTTGGCTCCTCGCCACTCTCTATTCGGGACAAGTGGTCCAGCCCAGCATTCAACTTTCCCAGCTTGACTATGATTTGAAAGTCATACTCCTGAAATAGCAGTAGCCATCGGCATATTTCCCCCCCAACATAGGCTTATTGACCAGGTACTTTAAAATTGAATGGACAGTGAATATTTTTAAGTGTCATCCTAATAAGTAATGTTGATATTTCTGCAACGCGTAAAACATGGCCAATCCCTCCCACTCTGTGGTGGAGTAGTTGTGTTCCGCACCAGAGAGCTTCCTACTTGAAAAGGCAACTGAATGGTCAATATAACCTTCTCCTGACTGCGTAAGGACAACCCCGAGAGCAATGCCTGACACATCGATGTGAACATGAAATACCTTCTCCCAATCCGGAAAGATGAGAATAGGTGCCGAGACCATATTTTCTTTTAGTAGCTCGACGCTCTTTTGACATTCATCATTCCAAAAGAATGGAACATCCTTCTTGAGAAATTTTTCCATAGGGGCAGTAATCAACACATAGCCTTGAATGAATTTCCGGTAGTAGCCCGTGTGTCCAAGGATCAAGTGCAACTATTTCTCCAAGGTTGGTACTGGAAAATTTATGATATTTGCAATTTTGGCAGGATCTACCATTTGCCGAAAAACTATGTGGCCGAGCAAGATTCCGAAGGGTATGTAGAAGATACACTTCTTGATATTTAGGGAAATCTGGTGTTTCTGGCAGGCATCCAACATCATGTGCAGGTTTGAGACATGTGCCTTGACTAGGCCGAAGACAGTCCAATGATCGAAATACACCTCGAGGAACTTGTGAATGAATTCTTTGAACACTGAAACAATGACCTGCGAGAAGATAATAGGGGCATTTTTGAGTCCAAGTGGCATGAATATATACTAGAAAGGTCCCCACTCAGTGGAAAACGTGGTCTTGCAGCAGTCCTCAGGTGCGATTCTTATCTAATGGTATCCTGAGAACCCATCCTTGAAGGAGTATGCTTCTTGTCCTCCCACGCTATCTAAGATTTCATCTGAGAATGGCGTTGGGAATGGATCATGAATGCAGACATTGTTTAACTTGTGTAGATCCACACATATCCAAATATCTCCCTTAGTTTTTTTCTCTTGGACCACCATTGGATAGACCCAGTCTAACTGTTCAATAGGTTCGATGATACCTGCAGCAAGCATTTTATCAAGCTCATCCTTGACCTTCTGCTTATACTTGGGGTTCAACCTATAAGGTCGTTGCTTTATGGGCCGCGCATCGGGTTTGAGAGTGATATGAATGACCCCTAAGTCCCCTGTGATCCTCTTTAGCTTAGAAAAATTTGTAGGGAACAATTCATGATATTCTCTAAGTAATTCGACCACTTTTCCTACTGTATTATCATCCCAGTAGTCCCAAAACTTAGCCAATTTAGGGTGCTCTTTTGTCCCAATGTTTACTTCGCGCAGCTTGAGAGGCTTATTGACATCCACTTCTTTTAGTGGGGGTCCTTCAACGATGCACTCCCATTCCAACTCTGGGATAGAGACAGACCATGGATCATCTTCACCTTCCTCTCTTACCAAGCTGTGGAAGTTGACAATATCCTACATCTGTGTTTCCCATGTCAGCGTCCCAAATACTGCAAAAGAACCAGTCTTTCCAAACAATAAAGCGCCTCAGAACCCCCTATCAGTCTAAATGTTCCTATAAAGTCATTATTCAGAGTTTCCTTGTGGCGGGTGTGCTGATGTAGCTCCGCATCGAAAAGTACCAGGCAGTAGGGATTGGACCCAACGCGTGAGTGAATAACTGAACCCACTCTTCTATAGTTTGGTCACCCCATGCCTCCATCCATGCAACAACATGTTCACGTGGATCCCCTGGTCCAAGGAACAGCTTGAACCATACCTCCTCCAGAGTCTCAAATCATAGGAGCATCATGGCCCGACAATCCTCCCACTTCGGGAATGCTTCCTTATGTGTTTCCCACAATCATGTAGGGGTTGCACGTATCGCTAGGTTAAGGGCCCATAACCTTTTTTCCTTGGGAACCTCAGCTTAAAATTCTCACCAAAAGTCTCTAACATTATCAGAACCATCAAAATAAGGTAGATCTCTTACCTCTAAGGAGATGCAGTGGAAGTTATTCGTGATCCGAAGACACTATAGCACAGAGACATCATGTAGTCGGTTTTTCCAATTCTCCATCTCCCCATCAAAGTCAGAGAAAGATTCACTATCCTTTTCCCAGCAGAGTACCCCCTCCACTGTGGGGTTAATCCAATCATCATCCTGCGCAGTCAACTTATAGATGTGATCCACATCTACTTTGTCACGCACTGGTTCTGTGTATCATTCGCTTTCCACAGGGTCTAATGGTACTATTACCCTTGTACCATTATTCTCGAATACCATGCTTTGCTTCTTTAGGTTAATAATGCCCCCCATATCCATGGCCCAATCCAAGCCTAGGAGCACAGGGTAGGGGTCCGCATCTTCGACAATCTGAATTACTTCAAAATTAGCCCGGACCTTAACCCCTATGATATCCACCACAATCTTCGATAGTCTTCCCAACGATATGATCTTCTATTGATTGGCCATACGTAACTGGATATTCGACCATTCCAAATTAAGTTCCCCCATTCGTTGCCAAGTCTATTTAGGTAATACATTCGTATCTGACCCTAGGTCCAAAATAACCTGATCCATCTCGTAATCACCGATCTGTGCGGTCAACCGCATCTCCCTACCAGTGCATTTCTTATATCTATAGAGTTTGTGTATGTCCTTGACTTCCAAAGGGAGGATAGGTCATGTTGCGTAGCTATCTATCAACGCCTGAATATTTTCCACAGCCTTTGGGTTGCACAACAGCTTCATACATGCCTGTAAAAATGGTTTGACCTCTTCTTCTACCTTGAGGTCTTTAGGCAGTTGCGAAGTAGATGCCTCTGCCTCAGCAAAGTCTTTGCGAGATGCGACAAATGTTTCTTTCTCCTTTGTCAGATCCAAACCTTCTTGTTTGATAACTACTGGTCAGATCAGAGGCTCGGTTGCAGTTTTCTCCCCAAGCCCCCCGATGGCCATCCCACTACGTGTTATGACATTCACGCTTGGATCTTTGTCTCGTAGTTCGGCCTTAACCCTCTGCACATTCCGTGTAGGTGTCAGCTGCTTTTCCTACATATTTGCTATCAAGACTAGACAATCTTCAATCACGTGGTCTAGCTGCCTGCAATATTCACAGGACTATCTTGTAGGGTTTGGACAGTCCCTGGAAAAATGCCCTACCTCCCCACAGTTATAACAGATTAGTTGCCCTCGTCCCCGACTTGTGCTTCCACCTCTTCCGCCTCCCTTGCCCCTTGCTGGGACCCCCCTGTGCTCGAGAGGGATCTTGGTGAGGATGGATCCGACTATACCCTATAGAGATTCCCTCGATTGATCATCAAATCATACATCTGACAATTTTTTTCATCATGTCATACTGACCTGCAGAACCTGCACCATTGCTGCTTTACTTCTGGGACGTACGTAGCAAGGCGGGGATAGTGGTTTGTGTCATGTAGCCCTGTAATGTGGCAATCATCGCACCATAGTGCTCGTCCACTTGGTCCTGCAACTTCCCTAGGGCACAACGGACTAGGTCCCCTGGCCTGCATGTAGTCTGCTAATAGAGGGTAGTTATCCTTGGTGTGACCATCCGTCCTGCATCGTATGCACCAACTTTTAGGGCTAGCCTCTGCTCGTCGCTCCTTTCGCAGATTCTGGATCTCCATGTGCATCACCTCTAGTTGTCCTTGGATCTGCTTGACACCTAGCTGGGTATCATCTCTGGGTGCAGCTTCTAACTTCACAGCGACCTATAGGGATTTTTCCAGTGATTCGAAAGTTTAGTGACCCACAGGTATACACAGGTGAGGCAACAGCATAAAAATGAACCATTCCATGTGTTGTCTGTCATCATACTGAAATCCTCCTTCTCTGGTCACCTTCTTTAGTCGTTGATCGGCTTCCCACACCGACTCAGAAGGCCCTTGCTTGAAATCCTTTAGATCGACCACTATTTGAGAATAGGACTTAGGCTTCTTGAACTGTTGTTTCAAGGCATTCTTGATCTCATCAATGGTTGAGTTTGCATGTTGTTCGATGTATCCCATGTGCCAATACAAATCTCTTCCTTCAAATGCAAGGGACAACTGCACCCTCTTCACTGAATCACTAGCTACGTTATGTGCAGTCCATACTGATTCTATGAAAAACCAGAACTGATCCATGTTTTCATCTCCCACACCCTTAAAGGTAGGTAAATTCATGTGTGCAACCATGTCATCTTCTGGTGGTGGAGGTGTAGGTGAATTCTTACCCCTACGCTGGTTCAAAAGTTGTGTGGCTGGAGGACTCTGTGTAGTTGCTTCTCTTACTGGGCTGTAGACAGATCTACCTCCTTCTTGGTTGGTTTGATAGTATTTGCCACTTTGTGTTGTACTCTCGTCCTGATCAGAGGTCATTCATTTGGTGTGGCTACACATAATACTTTTTTCATGCAGTAATATCTTAATCAACAATGGTAAAGTATTCAGAAACTTACCCCTAAATCCTTTGAAGAATCTTCACTCTGCTTCAGAGTAGGAGACAAACT
Organism: Pinus albicaulis; assembly: GCA_034641835.2. NCBI lineage: Eukaryota > Viridiplantae > Streptophyta > Pinopsida > Pinales > Pinaceae > Pinus > Pinus albicaulis. Next base: position 1,359,714,734 of record CM076570.1, read on the forward strand.
GATCAATGGAAAATTCTATCACGAATCCTCCTAGCACGTTGTCCACCCAGTGGTCTACTGTGCGTGTGATGGTGTTATCAGCCTTCTCTAACTGCTGGATTAATTCTAGGGTCCACTGTGTGACCCACTCGTCCTTCCAACACTTCTGAAATTTGACCAACCTTCCGAGCCACTCCTGGAGCTCAATCGAAATGGTTACAAAGAAGATCTCGTAGATCTCTATGAAAATATACTTATTTTTCCACTCTTCGGTGGTCAACCTCTTACTACGGTTTTCTTTTACTGTGAATTCCTAAACTTGTTGTTCAAACCCTACATACTGATGCCCATGACTATTGTAAAGCTTGTGATACATGCCAATGAACCGGGAGGCCATCCCACAAAGATGAAATGGCCCTTAAACCACAAATGGATCTAAAAGCATTTGATAAGTGGTCTATCGATTTCATCGGGCCTATCAACCCACCAAGAAAGAAGATGGGTGCGTGCTACATTATTATGGCCACCGATTATGTAACCAAGTGGGCAGAAGTGCAAGCAGTAAAGTATTGTTCTACGGATACCACTTCACATTTCAAATTTGAACAAATCCTTACCAGATTTGGATGTCCAAATATTCTCATGAGTGATAGAGGTACGCACTTTGTTAATGAAACAATATGAGCTTTGACCGAAGAGTTCCAGATCCGTCATGCAAAGAGCATGCCATATCACCCCCAGGCCAATAGCGCGGTTGAAGCTTTTAATAAAATCTTGGAGCAAGCACTGACCAAGGTATGCAATTTTGATCATAGCGATTGGGATGTGTGCATCCCCTTAGTCCTCTGGTCCTATCGAACAACCTGCAAGAATTTAACAGGTAAAACCCCATTCAGGATGGTTTATGGTAAATAAGCCATTATGCCCATGGAGTATATTGTTCCTATTTTGCGTATCGCATCATTTACAAAAATGGAAAACAATGAACTAAGATTGGTGCAAATTACAAATTAGTAGATTTGTTTTGGGTTTTTTGGGCAAGGACTCCTATCGGATGTGTGCGCAGAGATCCTCAGTCCTGCTGTGTGTGGACCCTGTTATTGTGTACGCAGGTTGGGTTTTGGGTATTGTAAAAGGATCTAAAGGATTAATGAAAGAAAAAGGTTTTTGAACTCTGTCACATCTGTTATGTTATGCATGATTCTATGTTGAGTTCCGTAAGTAACTGTGTTAAGTACTTATGCTACGTTGACAATTGATCTGAACCTGCTTGTTAGACTTTATGCAAGAATAACTGTGATAGTTGCTTTATTGTCCTGTATCTGTTAATTATTGTGATTATATGTGGTATTGCACATGTGGATGCGAAGGGATTGATAGATATGGGTTCTGTAATATGCGATCTGATATTTGCAAAGTCAAACACAACTCTGCCTGACTTACCTACCCTCTCCTAGGGTGTGGAAACCTGGTTCTAGCACCCTCCCATACTACTTTGGGTGAGAATTTGGACTATGCAAGCAGGTCACTGTCAAAAGGTCCAGTAGTATAGGGGTTTTTTGGCAAACCTTAACCTCTGAACCTCGGTCAGGACCCCTCGAGCCAAAAAATGGTTGTGTTGCCGGGACTGGGAGCATTTTGAAAGAGGGATTGGGTAATGCCAAGGCCGTACTAGAAACCTGAAAGAAAAAAATTGATGAATGGTTCAAACAACAAGTTCAGGAATTCACAGTAAAAGAAAACCACAGTAAGAGGTTGACCACCGAAGAGTGGAAAAATAAGAATGATCCACGAGAGGGTTTTGACTGATAATTGAATAGGGTGCACATGGTTACCGGACTACTTTGTTGCGAACGGATAGCATTGAGACTTACCCCAAATTGGCTAAAATTGGGGATGAAAATATTGTATATCCGGCGGCTCCCGCAACAAGGGGACAACTGCGTTCACTTCTCGGCCATGGGGGTTATTACAGAAAGTTTGTTTGGAGGTATGTAGTGATCATAGCACCTCTGAAAGATTTTCTTACGAAGGTGGCCCAGTTCTGTTGGGATGACACATGCCGAGCGAACATATCTTTGGGTTTGAAGTACTTAGAGATTAAGCCTGTGTTGGGGGAAAATGCGTAGGAAACAAAAGTGCTTAACCCAAGCGTGGCAGATACGCCAAGCGCATAGGAGATGCGAAAACTAGCTGTTGGCACAATAACATCTGGTAAAAAGAAAAAGTTACCGTTAAAAGGAGCGGGCCGTGTTGATGGGAAAATCTGTCCAGCCAACAGCAAGGGATCTCCCCGATAAAACATCCCAACTAGACTCTAAACCATTTGGAGTAGGGATCCCATTCGGGGTGTGGGTCAGGCTACCGCTTAAGTCTCCTTTCCTTGGGTCTCAATAGAACTCAATAAACCTGCGGACACACGCTTGCATGGATGATACAAGATACATGATTGATGAGTTAAATGAGTATATAACACTATGCGTAGCAAGATGAATAATAAAACATGAAGCGAAAAGAAATATTGTCAACAACATATCATTAGGGTCATGCTTGCACGTTGTTCTAACCACAGAAGAAAAGATTATTTATGGCAGAACACCCCTCACTTCCTTAAATGATTATGATGAAAATATAAATGTCAGTAAACAAAGTTATTAACATTCATTGAGGAAGCGTAAATAAACTTAACATCATTAACACAAGTACAGAGAACTATAATGCATAAATGATGCCATCGGGAACACAGTTTCATTAATCAAAAGATGTTGGAAACTGAAAAAGAAATACTCATAGTGTTCGCACAGTAAAACACATCAGATCCAAAAGGAGTTTAACAAGTATCTGTATTCATATTAAAAAGAGTGTAGTCCTTCTATACAATGCTCTCTAACTCTTTGAGTCCCAAAAAAAATATGCTTTTACAATCTTCCCACAAGAAGTTTTATAAACCAAAACTTGCCCTTTAGGCTTCCTGACTTTTCACCTCCCTAACTGTTGGGCTGCCCTGCGACCTGAATGAAGGTTGTGACCTATGACCCAGTTGCAAAGTGAGACCTGTGACCTACTGCCAAGTGCGACCTACAACCTACGGCCATTCGATCATGAGAATGTGTGCGCAATCGTGAGGTCAGGGGCATCAACTTGTTGCTCTCTGAGAAAGTTCTGCCACACACGATAATCTGCCGCTATTGGGGAAATCAAGGGAAATTCTTCCCTTAACCGATGCAGACACTCCAAGGCATTTGGAATCAGAGTCTCTCTTTTGAGCATGACTTGGTTGGCTAAAGAGGCTAGTTTAGTGTAGATCCAAACTGGTGTGACAATAATTTTACCCAAGTTCTCCTGCGATGCTGCAAGATCGGAAGTGGCAGTGGCTTGCCTAATAGGTTGCAAAAATGTCTGGATCTCCTAGTCCACCTGTCCCCATGTATTTTCCTCATTCAATGCACCCAACGATGGAATGTGGTGTAGGGCATGCATTAAGTCGATGCTGCTGATTAAATTCTCGTATGCGGCCATTACCTTTTCTAGGTCCTTGGATAGCTTATCTTTGGACTCCAATTTAATCTGGATCTGGACCTTGGCATCTTGGGTGTGGATCCAGTCTTTCTTGGGAAAGTTTTCTGGAGCCTGGGGGTACCGACCCATCCATTGTATCATTATATCCAAAACGGCTGAGGTCTCCTTCAGTTTCTCGCTCCTCTGCTTAGTCTCTGCTTGGGCTCTTAGCAAGGGAGCAACTGTTTGTTTTATAGTGAAAATTTCCCCATAGACATGCCTCATGGTGACCTCCAATACATCCAGCTCTCTTCAAATGGTGAGTGGTACTTCGTTAACAGGAGCAGTCTTGTCTTGGAGCTGTTGAATCTCCTCCTTTAACGCTGCCTTTTCTTGCTTTTCCCTTTCCTCCATTTTCTCTGTTTCTTGTAACTTATTTTGTATAGAGAGGATCTCTCTGCTCATTCGGTTTACATTTTCCTCCGTGGTTGTGGCGAAAGTAGTGCTGGCCGATGCTATCATTACCGGGTTAGTCCTAGTGTCCAGGACTATATCTTTCTCCGTCGCGGCTGTGGATGGAGCGGAAGAGTTTTTTGCCAGGCATCTCCTTTTCTCCTGTCAGAATTTGAAGGAGAACTGATCATATGTGAGCCTATTAAGGTTAAATGCTTCTTTTTCTTGCCCTTCGTAAGAGCTCGCATCGGAGAGTGTAGAACGTGTATTGACTATGGGCACTTCGATGGGATATAGCTCAGTTAGTGATTCTGTGACTGGGGGAGATGTCTCGATGTTCTTTAATATTCGATCCTCCTCCTCTTTTCTTTTCCTTTCTTCCTCCTCTTTCTGTAGTTGCTCTTCTTTTTCCTTTTCCTGTTCTACTTTCCGCTTGCATTCTGCCTCTGCCGCTGCTTCCTGTTCTGCTTTCTTCTTGCGTTCAGCTTCTGCCACTGCTTCCTGTTCTGCTTTCCTCTTGCGTTCAGCTTCTGTTGTTGCTTCTTGTTCTTCTTTCCTCTTGCCTTCGACCTCCACTTGATCTAATTCTCTTTTGAGCTGTTGTTTTTCCTCAGCCTATACCTCTTGCTCTTCCTTTCTTTTTCTGGCCTCTTCTGCCTGCTTCTTCTTTTGCTCTAACCTCAAGCTCTTTTTACGCTTTTCTTCATCCTCTTTTGTCTTCTTTTCAATTTCGTGGTGAGATTTGGCCTCCTGCTCTTTCTGCTGGGTAGTGGTGTTGTGGCCTGTACTGTTTCGAAGCTTCTTGGCCTAAGAAGAAGAAGCGCCTCCTAATTCACAGATTCTTTTCTCCAATGTGTGATCATCTGGATCTTCCTGATCAGACGATGCCCCAAGGGCAAGATTCCTATCCGCGTTATACCAGTTTCTTTTTTCATCCTCATATGGGCACTCAGTATGCTGGTAGCTCCATTTGAACTCAGCTTTCTTACAGTGGTCAAGGACTATCCTCTCTGGGTCATACATCCAGTGGTCCAACGGCCCTAGGAGAAAACCTCTCATGTCTTCTGCTTCTTCCTCTACCTCCCTGAAATCTTTGACCGTGTAGGTACCGATAGTGAGAGGTAGTGTAGACCATGGCTTCTTCTTTCCTTTAGTCAGGACCTTAGAGAAACTAGAAGTCATCTGGAAACAAACCTCCTGAAGGAGCATTTTATCTGTAACATATCGGGGCATAGCATGGGGAGTCTTGTATGAACGAAAGACTGAAATAAAAATGTATTCGGCAAGTGGGAACCAATGCGCCACCTTGAATAATGTATCCATGGCTCGCCAAGACATGAAGGAGTGTCTTGGATGAACAATTTTCTGTAGAGGACTGGGATGAAGACTTGCGAGATTGGCTCTATGTCCTTCTTATACCTAGAGTCCCAAAATACCTTCATCTCTAAGTGGACTGGGTCTGCCTACTCTGGATCCCAGTTGTGGGCCCATCCCTCAAAGTGGCACCTCGAACAAAAAACATCCAACAAGTAGGAAGCCATGTAGAATTCAGAGGGATATCCATCATCTGGTGCCAGTGCTGAGGATATGTTTGTCTAGAGAGAGGCCATCAACATGCTGGCCCAGTTGAACCAAGTTCCATGCACAGTGACATACTCCATCAGGGATACCCACGTACCACTGAAAGTGGTGGTATCGCGATGACCATATATCCTGCAAAGCATAGCGACCACCAGTTTATATAACCTTCCTAAGACCTGCCACTGGATATTCTTGGTATTTCTTGGATTTGAATTTTTTGGGCTCCTCCCACCACCCCTTCAGGTTATTTTTTATGGAAACTGCATGGGTGGTGGCCCATTCTTCTGTAAAGACCTCCTCTCATTCAGGTAGTGCGTAGTAAAATTAAGCATCCAGGCCCTTGAGAGTCGCAAATGCTTTGCCTTCATAGTCCCTAATTACCCACTTTTTGGGATCGGTGTTTTGTATAATCCACTCAATGACCTCTATGCATGGGAATATAGCAGGGTGGGAACCTGCATGGTGGAGCTTCAAGCTTTTAACTTGTATGTATGCATGCTGGTCAGGGAGGTCCTCTGGGAATTCTGGCCGAGAAAATTCCTGGTACACTTGATACCAACACATGTTGTCCCCTTTGGCAAATGTACACAAGGTGTCCTTGTAGATCGGGGGTAGGGACATTGGTATATCCATATCTATGTCTTCTGCTTCTGGGCTCTTGTTCTTTCTGTGGGCCAATGGAGGTCCCATGTTGCTTGAATCTGAAGAGATGAGGACACACTCTAAGTCCGCTTCGAATTCACCTCTCTGTTCATGAAAGAATCCCAGGATAAGAAAGATGCCATAATAATAAAAGCCTAGGAACAGTTTATTAGCTTTTCCCAACTTAAGACACAGGAAGGGGTGAGTTAGTGACCTACGACTGAGTCGCAGGGTTGCAAAGGTCACAAGGTTTGAATTTTCAGGAAGAAGCGCTCCTGCGGCCTTGCGACCTTGCGACCAGGTTGCGAGGTCGCCGGGTCACGAACGCTTGGTAGTTGGAAGGAATTGTGACTCTATGAATTTGCGACCGGGTCACGGGGTTGCAAGGTCACACGAGTCTCAAACAATAGGCATTTCAAGAGAATTGCAACTTTGCGACTCAGTGGCTGGGGTCGCAGGGTCGCAAGGGTCGCAAGTCACGCTAAGGCTTGCCAGGGGTTTTAGTGCGCGATGCGGTTAATGGATTTCCCTCTAAATTAATAATTCAAGGCTAATTAAACCATCAAAATAGTGGAGGGGAGCAGTTTGAGGGGAAGCATACATGTCCAAGAGGCTGGATGAAGAACGGTTGCAAGATTGTGCAAGGAGGGGGGAATGTCAGGGAAATTGGGCATCCCAAGCCTTAAAGGGTCAAATGAGAACAAATGATGGATTATTTTAAAGGCTAAGGCAGAGGTAATCAAGGAAAAAAAACCAAAAAGGGAAACAGAAGGAGGAAACGGCAACTTACCCGGGAAAATCGCGCGCTAGTTGACCTGTCAGAAGCGTTTTTTTCTATCTGCCGCATGTACAGAATGCGACCTAGTGACCTTATTATTTATAAAAGGGTCATGTGTGTGAGCCATTAATGAGGTTTCTAGGTTGCAAATTCTGTGTTTCTAGGAAAGGCGCGACCTCACGACCTGGGGGTCGCGGGGTCACAAGGTTGCGGGGTCGCGATCTTGGGAAATCTGAGATGTTTGTGACTTAGCGACTTAGTGACCTGAGAGGTCGCAGGGTCACTAGGTTGCAAATCTGAGAAGAATGACCATCTTGTGACTCAGCGACTCTTAAATTCTAAAGGTTTTAACTTAGCCTGTTTTTTTTATGCTTAGGGGGCTCCAAAATTTTAGAGGGTGGATTTTGGAGGGTGTTATAGAGGCTAAAACAAATGGTGATTCATTGGTAGGGCCCAAAATCTCTGCTGATGATTTTCATTGTGGGGGTGGGTGGGGGGGGGGGGGGTGGGGGGGGGCCTCAGAAGGCTATTCCTTTCACCCTTAGGTTCCATGATATTGCCTTCCGCACCTTGTGAGGTCGCTTTGCCTGCTTGCCTGTTTAGGTGCTGGTTAACTGAGTTCTCTTTTCTTTGCTTCTGGTTTCCTGACCAAAAGTGTTGGAGCACTTCAGGGGTTTACAGGATTCGGTATAATTATTTCATCCTCATTGTGTTGCTCCACTGCCTGCGAACCTCACGGTCCTGGCAGAGTCACTGCCTAGGAGTCGCGGACGTTGCTCCATTGCCAGCGAGCCTAGTCAGTACCCCGGTGGAGTCGTCGCATTGCCTCTTTGTGCAGGAAGCCTTTCTCAATCCTTTACCCTTTTATTGGTGTTCTACTGCACTTATTTTAAGTGTTCCCAAGGCACTTATTTAGATGTGCTCATGGCACTTATTTGAGAGAGGAAATTTTGCCTAGGCGGATGAGGGATCCCGACTTATTTTACTTGCAAGAGAGGTTGCTCTTGGTCTGTATGAGGACTTTGGGTTTTCCCGGATATCATGATGTCACCCGAAGTTAACTCTGTTCCCTTTCGGTCTAGTTGCCGCTTTATCCAACTTTCTTTTCACAAACACCCTTTCAGGCTTGCTAGGTGAGGTACCCATGCTTGGTAGCTCGGACTAGGTCCTGTACTACCTTTGGGTGTCAATCACAGGCAAGCTCTTGCCACCTTTGTGTTTTTCGGGAGAGGCTTCTCATCAACATAGATCCTGGTGCAGTATGCCAATTGCGTGACTCCTACAATGCCTTCCACCATATTGATTTTTTTTTTTTTTTTAGAAGGACGCCTGCAAAACGAAAAAGAAAACAAAAACAATAAAATATGATATAGGGGTGGGACAACCCTCCGAGGGCTACTAAGTGAAGTAATGCTTGAGGTCATGTGAATTCACCGGGAGGACCTTGATTCTTCCCTCTAGAGTTTGCAGTCTAAATGTGTGGGAACCTAGTTTCTCCTTAATCTGGAATGGACCTGTCCAAAGGGCTTGGAATTTGGAATGTTTTCCCTTTTCTTCGTGAGCCTTATCCCATTTAAGGAAAAGGTCCCCTACTTCAAAATTTTTTCTCCCTGTGGACTTTTTATCAAACCATCTCTTAATCCAACTTTGGTGGGTGGCGAATTTTTCCCGGGTTTTTTGCCTCTCCTCCTCCAGTCTTAGTAATGTGTCGATCCGGGTCTGCAAGGTGGGGCATGGGGTGCCATGGCTTTCTTGGGACAACTGAAGGGCAGGGAGAGATAGGTGGGGAGGAAGGACGGCTTCTTTTCCATATACAAGGAAATATGGGGAGGTGCCGAGCAAGGATTTGGGTGTGACCTGGTCAGCCCAAAGGGCATTGTGGAGGGCATTATGCCAATTTCTCTAATGGGACAACAGAGTATTTTTGATGATGTGGATAAGATTTTTATTTGTTGACTCAGCTAACACATTTCCTTGGGGGTAATAATTAGCAGAATGTTTAAGTACAATACCATTTTCCAAAGCAAAATCATACAACTTAAAAGACGAAAAATAAGTTTCATTGTCAAAAGCTAAGGAAGTTGGAATGCCAAACCTGGTTATGATAGAATGAGTGACAAATTATATTACCTCTTGATCGTTGATTTGGTGTAATGGTATTGCTTCGACCCACCTGGTGAAATAGTCGATAGCGGTGAGAATATACTGGTGTTACTTGGAGGAGTGCAGTAGGATTTCACCGATCATGTCCAAACCCCACTGTTGAAAAGGTTCCTCTACTGCCATTGATTGTAGGGGAGCGGATGGCCACGCTTCCCGGTTGGTGAAATTCTGGCATTGGGTACAATTCCAGACATACGCATGAGCATATTTGAAAAGGGTTGGCCAATAGTACCCTGCGCGCATTATTTTGTGGTCAGTGGTATCGCCTGCAAAATGCCCTCCGGCTGGTACATCGTGTAGTTCGGTTAGGATGCTCTGTGCTTCATCATGTTCCAGGCAGTGTAGCAGAACTCCATCGTGATGTTTCTTGAAAATCTTACCTTGGATTAACTGGTAGGATGCAGCCTTAAGCCTTGTTGCACGTTTTTGCCGAGCAGTCAAAACAGGATCCAAGACGCCATGGGCCAAATATCCCAAAATGTCAGAGTACCAAGAAGGGTTTCCCTGCTGAGGTGCGTGGTCACTCTGATACATGTCGATTTATTGTTCCCAACACTCTTCTTCAACCCCGTGTGAGCTCGTAGTCTCCGCAGCCATTTGGTAGAGTCCTTGTCCTTTGACAGCGTGTGCTGGTTTGAACTCCAGGTCGTACTCTTGAAGACATGCCATCCAGTTCCCTCGTCTCTCACCCAGCTCTTGCTGCATGAAAAGTGAGCAGACAGCTGGTTGGGGGACGAAAACTGTGACATGGTTTTTCAAGATGCATGGCCTGAAATGCTTGACTGCTTTGTATACTGCATAAGCCTGCTTGTCAATCTCAGGGTAATTCAGTTCAGTGCCCTACGACCCAGTACTCATGAATGATATAGGTTTTTCATCATTGTTGGCATCTTTCTGTGTGAGGACAGCTGCAAGTGATGAATCCGAGGCGAAGGTATACAAGATGAAACTTTTGCTAAAATCTGGACTTTGGAGAGATGTTGCTTCTGCTATGGCCTGCTTGATTTTATTGAAAGCCTCCTTCTCAGGTGGATTCCATTTGAAAATCGCATTCTTCTTTATCATCCCCTGCAAAGGCCTGACTATTTGGGAAAAATTTGATATTAATTTTGGTACAAAATTGATTTTCCCAAGGAAAGATTGCATGGCCCTTTTGCTACTAGGAGGTGGAATTTGGGCAATGGCCTTCGCCCGCTCGGGATCTACAACAATGCCCTGCTTGGTTATGATGTGGCCTAGCAGATTTCCCTCTGACATGGCGAAAACACTTTTCTTCGGGTTGACTGAGATCCTATACTTACTGCATCTTTCAAAAATTTTCTTGAGGTGGCGTAAGTGATCATCCCGGTGTTTCGAAAACACAGTGACATCGTCCAAATATACTACCATGCTTCGTCCTATTAGACCACGGAAATTTATATCCATGGCCCATTGGAAAGTTGCCCCAGCATTTATTAATCCGAAGGGCATGTGCCTGAAAGTGAAAGTTCCCCATTTAGTGCGGAAAGTAGTTTTCAATCTGGCGGGCTTAGCTACCAGCACTTGGTTGTAACTGGAGAACCCATCCAACAAGGAGAACATTTCGAATCTGGATGCAGCTTGCAATATTTGTTCCATAGGGGGCACTGGGTAATTATCTTTGTCTAAGGCCCTATTTAGATTTCGAAAATCCACGCACAAACGGATCTCGCCAGATTTTTTCCGTACCGGGACTAGATTTGATACCCAAGTGGAGTGTCGAACTTTGAAGATGATACGCACATCCAAAAGCTTCTTAAGTTCTTTCTGAATCATCGGTTCTAGTGTAGGATGCACTTTTCTTAGCTTTTGCTAGAAATGCTTCACTCCTTCCTTCATAGGTATCACATGCTGAATAATTTGAGTATCATACGTACGTAGATCATCATACGTCCAAGCGAAGACGTCTCAGTACTTCCAGAATAGTTGGGTGAAAGCTTGCCTCTCCTGGTCGGAACAATTTTTCCCAAGGTTGATGAACTTAGGATCCTCATCTGATCCTAAGTTCACATGCCGATGTGCGAAGGTGGAACTTTGTATTTTGGTATTTGGGGGCTCGTGGAAACGACTCTACAGGTCGAACATTTTTTCAAGTGACACTATCCCCTTGGGCATGGGGTTTTCTTTGCATTTATCATGTTATTCCTGCAAATCTTGATCATGGTCCACTTCTTCTATCACCGCATCCTTGAACACCTCGGTGTTGAGCATGAATTCCAGTATCTATTGGTCATCATCAAAGACGTGTAACTTAGTAATATTATCTGGCACAGATGGTTTATACATTATTTCAATAGAAAAACCATCCCTTAGAGGGGTGAACCTAGTAGCAGCATTAGCCAGAGTATCAGCTACTGCATTATGCATTCTAAGCACAGATTTGATACCAAACGCATGAAAAGCATAAATTAGATGCCATACCTCTTGTTGATAAGATTTTAAGTGCGGAGACAAGCAATGGATGGTATTGCGTACCTGATGAGTGATGATCTTAGAGTCTCTGATAACCTTTAAACATCTTACCTTTAGGTCCAGCGCCTTCTTAAGTCTGAGGACTAAGGCTTCATATTCGGCAGTATTATTGGAGCACTGGAATTCTAGCCAACATGAAATCAAGAACTTATTCTTCTGGGGGTCCAACAGGATGCAGCCCGTGCTAGCTCCATCATGTGTCTTGGACCCGTCATAATACAAGGTCCACACATCATTTTCTGGTTCCTCCAGAGTTGTGGGTTGGGGAGGGATTTCAACTTGGTGTATGACGGGGATAGCTTGGTCTTCCACGACAAGAGTTAGTTCTGATTTGACCTCTGGGCTCACTGGGGACTGAGGGGGATGGTAACATTCGAGGATGGCCTCTAAGAAAAACATGCCGAGCTCCTCTTGGGCAAAGCTGACAGGTACATTAGTAGCGTCCAAATCAGTCACAATATTCTTCATATAAGGTTCACTTTCAACCTTGATTTGGTTGTTCTAGCCCTTGTAGGGAAGCCACAGGTGGGACCAGTCAGTAGCAAAGTACCCTTGTAGCTTGCTGGACCAATCCTTGCTAATAAATAGGCTATAGGCTTCCGGGATGTCTACAAATACAATGTCTATACACTAGTGGACTCTAGAGTCAGAAGATAGGAAAATGATGACATTATTCAGTTCTCCTGCAGCAAGCACTTGTGATTTGTCAAGCTGAATGATCTTAGCATCAGTTTTCTCAGGGCGAATGTTCAGCTTCTTACAAACAGACAGGGGCATGACATTTGTGGATGCGCTGGAGTCAACCAGGCAGTTATGGATGTTGAAGTTGAAAATTTCGAACGACAAGAGGAAGGGAGGAGTGGATCCCCCGGAGTTTGCATTTACGGCATTTACAATAGACTAGAAACTTAGACTAGCTTGCGCAGATGTGTTGCTCATAGGTTTAGTAGTCGAGGCATTAGCGAAGGCTTTGATAATAAGTTCTCGTTGGTTGGTGATGCGAGCAAGCTCGTAAAGGGAGATGTTGGCTCTAGTTTTCTTCATGTCCTCAACAATGTTGTAACTAGAATCAGAATGAGAACTAGCCTCGGTGGGGGATTTGGGTGACCCTACCGGCAGCTTGCTCTTTTGGTTTACTCGGGTGTTGTTGGGAGTGGACTTCTCATGAATAACGACTTGTTATTCATTCCCTGGGGTAAGATTTTCCTTAAGAAGGCCCTCTTCTTCTCTTTGAAGGACTGTTTGGGAACCGGTCCTTTGCTTCTAAGGCCATAATTTCATACGGGCTTGACCTTAGGATCGTCAGCCATGTTGATATCAGTGATGGTATGAGTGCTTTCCCCGCGGATTACATCAAATGCAAGGATAGAGGATCTTGGTTCTTCATCAGGGGGCAGATCTTCTTCATTGTCAGAGACATAATCCTCTCCTGCATCCCCTGGGGTTTGATTGTCCAGAAGTTGATTTACTACTGCATTCATGCTGCCAATCCATTGGGGGCATGTTTTTTCAGAGTGGGCGGCCTGGTGGAAAGAACAAAAAATATCTTTTTCGATTTCCTCCATTTTGAGAACAGTGTTTGGGTTTGATGGAGGTCGGCTGGTGGTGGGGTTATTCTTCCTGAAAAGGACTTTCGTGTCTTAGTGCCAATAGTGGATTCAATGCCCTTTCTCTTCAGGTCAGAGACTTCATTGGTCAATAGCTTAAGGGTCTTCGCTATACTCTCGAAGTCAAAAGTATTCTTGTCCTTATCTGCGGTCTTGAGTGTGGAAGACTGATTCTTCTTCGAGGTGGGTTTGTGGTCGTCTCACCCTTCATGATTGATGACCCCTATAGAAAGCATGTACTTTTCTACAGCAAGGGCAACTATGTAATTTTCTGCAAGGGTAGCCCTAGCTTCACGTTTTATGAAGACGTCAATATCCCTGGGGAGAGCCTTTGTATAGTAGTCTATGGTAATGGAGTCATCCAACGCCAAGTTGGGGGGAAACTTTTGCAATATGGTAGCAAAGCGTTGATTAAAATCTCTAACCTTCTCTTTCTTTTGGCATTTAATGGTACTTAACTCTGTGAGGAGCATGGAGGGGGTTTTTTCCTCCGAAAAATTCTGCAGGAAAATGCGACGGAATTGGTCCCATGACGTTATGGAGGCACTTGGGAGAGAGTGGTACTAGGTGGCCGCATTGTTCTCAAGAGTGTGCGGAAAAAGGTGACAAGCAAAATCATCTGTTTGAACTCTCATAATTTGTAGTGAAAGATAGAAGTTTCTTATGTGATCCTAGGCCAACGTGCCTTTCTCAGGGTCAAACTTGGGGAGGTGCTTTTCAAGGTGCCTAGGCATGTCATGGAGGGGCCCCAAAAGATCTAACGGGGACTGGGCCATCCAAGCAAGCCATTGCACCCACCTGAGATGTTTGTGGTGCCTGATCTTAGATTCAGATTCACTCCCCATGCCTGACATGGATGCTTCCCCTTCATGGCGAGAGTGCTCGTCTTGATGTCCCTCACAGTTGGCCATATTTCGAAGGTATCCCCAATTGTAGATAGGGTGCCTATTTTGGTTTTGACGGCGATGGGCAGCATGGGGTCCTTAGCCATGACCTCTATCTCCCCTACCTCTATTCCCTTGACCTCTATTTCCCTCGCCTCCATTTCCTCGGCCTCTATTTCCCTCGCCTCCATTTCCTCGCCCTCTATTTCCCTCGCCTCCTCCTCGTGGGCGACGGACTTGATTGTTTTTATTTTGGGTTTGGTTAGGCTGAGGGTCAGGATGGGGTTCATTCACGTCGGGTTCCTCTTCTTTGGCTCCTTGGAGCTCCAAAATAGGTTCGTTATTCTCAACAGTTGTGGCGAGGTCTTCAACCATCAAATTTATCAACTGAGGCAGGGAATTTACAAGGGCATTGTTGCGAGTGAGGTTAGCAGCAGGGGTCCTAGTATGGGTCAATAAACTCATGACTAGAGTGAATTGCAAATCCCTAATGAGATTGCGAGCAATCGGGCACAGAACTCTCAGCTGATCCCTGGTGACCTCGTAATAAAGAGCTTCCTCCCTTTGAATATCTTCCAAAGGGGGAGGAATAGTGTCATCGTTTATGACCTCCCCTTGGGGAGTTTGTAATGGAATATTGCTTGTGTGTTGGGAGGCTGCCATTCGTCCCTCCTAGTGTCAATTCTATTGACAGGAAAATCTATCCGGCCAACAGCAAGGGATATCCCTAGTAAAAATTCCCAACTAGACTCTAAACCGCTTGGAGTAGGGATCCCGTCCGGGGTGTGGGTCCAACTACCACTTAAGTCTCCTTTCCTTGGGTCTTAATAGAACTCAATGAACCTGCGGACACACGCTTGCACAAACGATACAAGATACATGATTGATGAGTTAAATGAGTATATAACACTATGCATAGCAAGATGAATAATAAAACATGAAGCCAAAAGAAATACTATCAACAGCATATCATTAGGGTCATGCTTGCACGCTGTTCTAACCACAGAAGAAACAATTCTTTATGGTAGAACACCCCTCACTTCCTTAAATGCTTATGATGAAAGTATAAATGTTAGTAAAAAAGGTTATTAAAATTCATTGAGCAAGCATAAATAAAATTAACATCATTAACACAAGTATAGAGAACTATAATGCATAAATGATGCCATTGGGAACACAGTTTCATTAATCAAAAGATGTTGGAAACTGAAAAAGAAATACTCATAGTGTTCGCACAACAAAACACATTAGATCCAAAAGGAGTTTAAAAAGTATCCGTATTCATATTCAAAAGAGTGTAGTCCTTCTATACAATTCTCTCTAACTCTTTGAGTCCCAAAAAAAAGATGCTTTTACAATCTTCCCGTAGGAAGTTTTATAGACCAAAACTTGCCCTTTGGGCTTCCTGACTTTTTACCTCCCTAATTGTTGGGCTGCCCTGCGACCTGAATGAAGGCTGTGACCTGCGACCCAGTTGCAAAGTGTGACCTGCGACCTACTGCTAAGTGCGACCTGTGACCTATTGCCATTCGATCATGAGAATGTGTGCACGATCGTGAGGTCAAGGGCATCAACTTGTTGCTCTCTGAGAAAGTTCTGCCACACACGATAATCTGCTGCTATTGGGGAAATCAAGGGAAATGCTTCCTTCAACTGATGCAGACACTCCAAGGCATTTGGAATCGGATTATCTCTTTTGAGCGTGACTTGGTTGGCTAAAGAGGCCAGTTTAGTGTAGATCCAAATTGGTATGACAATGAATTTACCCAAGTTCTCCTGCGATGCTGCAAGATCGAAAGTGGCAACGGCTTGCCTAATAGGTTGCAAAAAAGTTTGGATCTCCTGGTCCACCTATCCCCATGTCTTTTCCTTGTTCATTGCACCCACCAATGGAATGTGGTGTAGGGCGTGCATTGAGTCGATGCCACTGATTAAATTCTTGTATGCGGTCATTACCTTTTCTAGGTCCTTGGATAGCTTATCTTTGGACTGCAATTTAATTAGGATCTGGATCTTGGCATCTTGGGTGTGGATCAAATATTTCTTGGGCAAGTTTTCTGGAGCCTTGGGGTACCGACTCGTCCATTCTATCATTTTTTCCAAAGCGGCTGAGGCCTCCTTCAATTGCTCGCTCCTCTGCTTAGTCTCTGCTTGGGCTCTTAGCAAGGGAGCAACTGTTTTTTTTATAGTGAGCATTTCCCCATAGACCTGCCTCATGGTGACCTCCAATACATCCAGCTCTCTTCGGACGGTGAGCGGTACTTCGTTAACAGGAGCGGTCTTGTCTTGGAGCTGTTGAATCTCCTCCTTTAACGCTGCCTTTTCTTGCTCTGCCCTTGCCTCCCTTTGCTCTGATTCTTGTAACTTATTTTGTAGAGAGAGGATCTCTTTGCTCATCCGGTTTACATTTTCCTCCGTGGCTACGGCGAAAGCAGTGTCAGCCGATGCTATCATTACTGGGATAGTCCTAGTGTCTAGGACTATATCTTTCTTTGTCGCGGCTGTGGATGGAGCGGAAGAGTTTCGTGCCAGGTGTCTCCTTTTCTCCTGTCGGATTTTGAAGGAGAACTGATAATATGTGAGCCTATTAAGGTTAAATACTTCTTCTTCTTGCCCTTCGTAAGATCTCGCATCGGAGAGTGTAGAACGTGTATTGACTACGGGCACTTCGATGGGATGTAGCTCAGTTAGTGATTCTGTGACTGGGGGAGATTTCTCGATGTTCTTTAATATTTGATCCTCCTCCTATTTTCTTTTCCTTTATTCCTCCTCTTTCTATAGCCGCTCTGCTTCTTCCTTTTCCTTTTCTGCTTTCCGCTTGCGTTCTGCCTCTGCCGCTGCTTCCTGTTCTGCTTTCTTCTTGCGTTCAGCTTCTGCCACTGCTTCCTAGTGTTCTGCTTTCCTCTTGCGTTCGGCTTCTGCCACTACCTCCTGTTCTGCTTTCCTCTTGCATTCAGCCTCCGCTTGATCTAATTCTCTTTTTAGCTGTCGTTACTCCTCAGCCTCTACCTGCTACTCTTCCTTTCTTTTTCTGGCCTCTTCTGCCTGCTTCTTCTTTTGCTCTGACCTCAGGCTCTTTTTACACTTTTCTTCATCCTCTTTTTTCTTCTTTTCAGTTTCGTGCTGAGCTTTGGCCTCCTGCTCTTTCTACTGGGCAGTGGTGTTGTGGCCTGTACTGGTTCGAGGCTTCTTGGCCTGAGAAGAAGAAGCGCCTCCTAATTCACAGATTCTTTCCTCCAATGTGTGATCATCTAGATCTTCCTGATCGGACCACGCCCCCGGGGCAAGTTGCCTATCCACGTTATACTAGTTTCCTTTTTCATCCTCATATGGGCACTCAGTGTGCTGGTAGCTCTATTTGAACTTAGCCCGCTTACAGTGATCAGGGACTATCCTCTCTGGGTCATATGTCCGGTGGTCCAATGCCCCTAGGCGAAAACCTCTCATTTCTTCTACTTCTGCCCCTACCTCCCTAAAATATTTGACCGTGTAGGTACCGATAGTGAGAGGTAGTGTAGGCCACGACTTCTTCTTGCCTTTAGTTAGGACCTTAGAGAAACTAGAAGTCATTTGGATACAAACCTCCTGAAGGAGCATTTTATCTGTAACATATCGGGGCATAGCATGGGGAGTCTTGTATGAACCAAAGAATCGAATAATCATGTATTCGAAAAGTGGGAACCAATGCTCCACCTTGACTAACGTCTCCATGGCTCGCCAAGACATGCAAGGAGTGTCTTGGCCGAACAATTTTCTGTAGAGGTTCGAGATGAAGACTTGCGAGATTGGCTCTATGTCCTGCTTATACCTGGAGTCCAAAAATACCTTCGTCTCTAAGTGGGCTGGGCGTGTCTGCTCTGGATCCCAGTTGTGGGTGCATCCCTCAAAGTGGCACCTCGAACAAACAACATCCAACAAGTAGGAATCCATGTAGAATCCAGAGGGATATCCATCATCTGGTGCCAGTGCCAAGGATATGTTTGTCTGGAGAGAGGCCATTAGCATGCTGGCCCAGTTGAACTAAGTGCTGTGCATAGTGACATACTCCATCAGGGATACCCACATACCACTGAAATTGGTGGCATCGAGACAACCGTATATCCTGCAAAGCATAGCGGCCACCAGTTTATATACCTTCCTGAGACCTGCCACTAGATATTCTTAGTCTTTCTTGGCTTTGAATTTTTTGAGCTCCTCCCACCACCCCTTCAGGGTATCTGCTATGGCGACTGCATGGGTGGTGGCCCATTCTTCTATAAAGACCTCCTCTCATTCAGGTAGTGCGTAGTGAAACTGAGCATCCAAGCCCTTGAGAGTCACAAATGCTTTTCCTTCATATTCCTTGATTACCCACTTTTTGGGGTCGGTCTTTTGTATAATCCACTCAATGACCTCCGTTCATGGGAATATAGTAGGGTGGGCACCTTCATTGTGGAGCCTCGACCTTTTAACTTGTATGTATGCTTGCCGGTCAGGGAGGTCCTCTGGGAATTTCGGCCGAGCAAATTCCTGGTACACTTGATACCAACGCATGCTGTCCCATTTGGAAAATGTACACAAGGTGTCCCTGTAGATCAGTGGCGGGGACATTGGTATATCCATCTCTATGTCTTATGCTTCTAGGCTCTTATTCTTTCTGCGGGCCACTGGAGGTCCCATGTCACGTGAATCTAAAGAGACGGGGACACACTCTAAGTCCACTTTGAATTCACCTGTCATGTTCATGAAAGAATCCCAGGATAAGAAAGATGCCATAATAATAAAAGCCTAGGCACATTTTATTAGCTTTTCCCAACTGAAGACATAGGAAGGGGTGAGTTAGCGACCTGCGAATGGGTCGCAGGGTCGCAAAGGTCGCAAGGTTTGAATTTTCAGGAAGAAGTGCCCCTACGACTAGGTCACGAGGTCGCCGGGTCGTGAACGCTTGGTAGTTGGAAGGAATTGAGACTCTGTGACTTTGCGATCGGGTCGCGGGGTCGCAAGGTCGCACAGGTCGCAAAAAATAGGCAGTTCGAGAGAATTGTGACTTTGCGACTCAGTGGCCGAGGTCGCAGGGTCACAAGGGTCTCAAGTTGCGCTAAGGCTGGCTGGGGGTTTTAGCACACGATGCGGTTAATGGATTTCCCTCTAACTTAATAATGCTAGGCTAAGTAAGCCATCAAAACAGAGGAGGGGAGCAGTTTGAGGGGAAGCATACATGTCCAAGAGGCTGGATGAAGAACGGTTGCAAGATTGTGCAAGGAGGGGGGAATGTCAGGGAAATTGGGCATCCCAAGCCTTAGAGGGTCAATTGAGAATAGATGATGGATGATTTTAAAGGCTAAGGCAGAGGTAATCAAGGAAAAAAAACCAAAAATGGAAACAGTAGGAGGAAACGACAATTTACCCGGGAAAATCGCGTGCCAATCAACCTGTCAGAAGTGTTTTTTTATCCACTGCATGTACAGAATGTGACCTAGCGACCCTCTTATATATAAAAGGGTCGCGCGTCAAGCCATTAATGAGGTCGCTAGGTCACAAATTCCGTGTTTCTATGGAAGGCGCAACCTCACGACCTTGCGACCTCGCGACCTGGGGGTCATGGTGTCGCGATCTTGGGAAATCCGACAAGTTTGCAACTTAGCGACCTGAGAGGTCGCGAGGTCACTAGGTCGTAAATCTGAGGAGAATGACCATCTTGCGACTCAACGACTCTTAACTTATAAATGTTTTAACTTAGTCTTTTTTTTTTATGCTAAGGGGACTTCAAAATTTTAGAGGGTGGATTTTGGAGGATGTTGTAGAGGCTGCAATAGGCCACTAGCATTTAATGGGGTAGATTTTGAGGATTTTTTACCCTTTACCTAATGGTAATTTCTAGGTCAAGTTTACCCTACCGTTGGATGCCCGCATGCACTATAAAAAGGGCTAGATAGCTCAAACAAGGGTTCTGTCTCACTTGCATAACTTGTACTTATCCTCTTTATCTCGCATGAGCTTGAGCTGTAAGATTTTTTGGGTCTGCACTATCCCCTTCATGTCAGATCAACCTCCCCCATCTAATAGTAGCCACCCAGAGTTAGGATTCATTTTCCATGCTAGGATGACAGCCACTAACCCAGCTGAGCCCTCGACACCTACTTCCCTAGCTATGTAGATGGGTACCATATTACTAGCTTGCAAGTTAATGCAAAAATGACAGGTTGCAACCGTCCCTGCCTATGTCATTCGACTATCCATTCAGTGTGCGAAGGGGGTCTACCTCAATTGGGCCCAATACTTATGTGACGAGTTCTTAGCCAACGTCCGTGAATTGCAAGAGTAGGGAAAATCCTTTTGCTATGCTTGGCTACTATTTCTTATAGTCCTCGTTGCCTGGGAAACCCCTGCGGAGTCAGTCCTCCTCGAGCTCCCTCCAGATATGTGCGAAGGGGCTCGGTATGCCCATTTGTAGGATTCCAAGGATGCGCAGCGCATAGAAGATAACCAAGTCTTCTGGGTCCTCTTCCAGAGTAGTGTGGCCACTGCCATCAATTCTCGACCTCGGTTGTCCCCCACATTATATGACAAATACAAGAGTATCACAGCATTTCAGGTTACCACAAACAACATTCAGATCCAAGGATAAAACCTAGACATCACTTCCTTATATGGTAGAAGACGAGGAAATTGACAATGTGATTGCACTATGGCCTCTCGCCTAGAAGATAGGCTTCAAAACTAGTGCAATGGGCACCGCTGGTACTAGCACGGCACAAGTACTTCCACCTGTTATCACCAAGGAGACTGGAAGCATAGGGAAAGACTTAGGTGTAGCCCCTAAAAAGGACACATAGCCAAAGCAGACCACCACGAAGAACATCAAGGCTGAAACCCAGGTCGATTCGCAATTGGGCAAGGAGGAAGTAAATGTCGGAGGTATGAAGCGAACAGGCGAGCCTGTCAAGGGACCCCGAAAGAAGCAGTGCACCTAGCAGAAGGAACGAGATGAGATGGTTACGTTGATGGATGGAGATCTCGAACAAATCGCAGATGCTGTCACACTGGCCACAGAAGAAAAATGGGTAGCTTTAGAGGAACACCAGAAGGCTACGATCAATGCCATCCAGGAAGAGCTTCAAACCTTGCAGCTGAAGAAAGACACGATACAAACCAACATGGTTTAGGGATGAATTCCCTTGGCATCTAGCAGTACAGTGCTAGCCATGGAAGAAATTTGTCTCGATCCCTTACCTACCGCCGCCCTTGTGATTAGTTCGCTGGACCAGGAGATCCCACTCCAAGCTGGTGTAGGGGTGTAGTTGAATCTTGCCAAGCTACCCCATGCAACATTATAGGGTCTCCACACCATGGTGTTTTAAGAGATTCACCATCGGGACCAACAAGTACACCAACAACTTGGTATGGCCGAACAGACCATCGCACAACAGAACACATAAGTACCCATTGTTGTCGCGCAGCAAGCAGAGCTCAAAACCTTGATCCACGAGCTCTGCAAAGAGGTTATAGAAGAAATCCTGACCGCAGCCACCCCCCAGGCTAAATTGGAAGGATTGGTTGTAGCATTTAAGGCTTCTAGGATGGAAATGAAGGTCATTAAGACACAGTTGGAGTAGAAAATATCTGACTTGTAGGCCAAACTACAACTCGAAACACCCCCGGAGGTACGAGCCCGGTGCGCTGCGCTAGTGACCGCAGCTACAAACACCATTACAGGACAAACTGCTTAGGGCGTCCAGTTACTCGAGGATGCCATGCAGCTCTGGACCAAGGTCCAGTGCAATCCAGTCCTTCGGAAAATCAATCAAGACTTGCGACAAAAAGTGGAAGCTTTCGAGCATATCAAGGCTACATTACCTACCTTGGTCCCTGCATAGTGTTTGGCATGATTTCGGACCAGCAGTGCCCTCCAAGATGGGATTGAGGGACTCTGCCATAAGAAGCATGTTATCGAAGAATGCTTGAAGCCTTGGGCTGCTGCAGTCCTCCAGCTCTCACAGGATGTTGATGGTGCTGTGAAGCGACTAAACCAAACACTAGAGAGTGTCACAGCTATGACAAAAGGACCGACATCGTAGAAGCATATAGATATTGCGCAGAGTGGTGCTGCTCAGAGTCAAGAAGTGCTGCCCCCGTTGGTCGCAGTCGTCAATGCACTGCGTGTGCAGGTGGAGACCCCACCACCATAGTGACTTGGGATGAGTCACAAGATTGTGTTGGGGGAATGTTGGGACAGGTTCTCCTACAAAGCTGCGAATCTGGTCCATTTTTTATATTTTTTATTATATTTAGTATAAAGGAGGGGTTTTGGGGTGGGTCAAAGCCCCTAATGCATTGTAATTGGGTCAAGGGTAGACCAAGAGTCCACAAACCATGGTTTGTGGACCATTGGATGCGTAGGGTAAAGTAGTGTAACTAATTGAACCTTTTTGAGTTGTAAGGAAGACAATGAACTAAGATTGGTGCGAATTGCGAATTAGTAGATCTATTTTGGGTTTTTGGGGAAAATACTCCTGCTGGCTATGTGCGTGGAGATCTTTAGTCCTGCTGTGTGCAGACCCTACTGCTATGTGTGCAGGTTGGGTTTTGGGTATTGTAAAAGGATATGAAGGATTAATGAAAGTGGAAGGTTGTTGAACTCTATGATATCTATTGTGTTATGCATGATTCTATGTTGAGCTCTGCAAGCAACTGCGTTAAGTACTTATGTTGCGTTGACAATTGATCTGAATTTGCTTGTTAGAATTTATGCAAGAATAGCTGCGATAGTTGCTTTAATGTCCTGTATCTGTATTTTGTTATGATTATATGTGGTATTGCGTACATGGATGCAAAGGGACTAATAAATATGGGTTCTGTAATATGCGATCTGATATTTGCGAAGTCAAACGTAGCTCTGCCTGACTTACCTACCCTCTCCCAGGGTGCGAAAACCTGGTTCTAGCACCCTCTCATACTGCTTCGGGTGAGACTTTAGCCTGCATAAGTAGGTCACTACCGAAAGGGCCAATATTATAGGGGTTTGTTAGCAAACCTTAACCTCTGAACCTGGGTTAGGACCCCTCATTTCCTGGGAAACCCCTGCGGAGTCAGTCCTCCCCGAGCTCCCTCTAGATATGTGTGAAGGGGCTCGGTATGCCCATTTGTGGGATTCCAAGGATGCACAATGCATAGAAGATAGCCAAGTCTTCTGGGTCCTCTTCTAGAGTAGCGTGGCCGCAGGCATCAATTCTCGACCTAGAATGTCTCCCACAGTATATGAAAAATACAAGAGTATCACAGCATTCCAGGTTACCACGAACAACATTCAGATTCGCGGCCACAAGGATAAAACATGGACGTCACTTCCTTATATGGTAGCAGACATGGAAATTGACAATTTGATTGTGCTATGGCCTCCTACCTAGAAGATAGGCTTCAAAACTAGGGCAAGGGGCACCGCTGGTACTAGCACAATGCAGGTACTTCCACCTGTTATCACCAAGGAGACTGGAAGCATAGGGAAAGACTCAGGCGCAACCCCGAAAAAGGATACACAGCCAAAGAATACCACCATGAAGAACACCAAGACTGAAACCCATGTTGATTCGTAGCTGGGCATGAAGGAAGTAAATGTCAGAGGTACGAAGCGAACAGGTGAGCCTGTCAAGGGACCCCGAAAGAAGCAGCGCACCCAGTTGAAGGAAAGAGATGAGACGGTTATGTTGACTGAAGGAGATCTCGAAAAAATCGCAGATGCTGTCACACTGGCCACATAAGAAAAATGGTTAGCTTTAGAGGAACACCAGAAGGCTGCGATCAATGCCATCCAGGAAGAGCTTCAAACCTTGCAGCTAAAGACAGACATGATACAGACCAACATGGTTTAGGGACAAATTCCCTTGGCATATAGCAGTACAATATTAGCCATGGAAGAAAGCTGTCTATGTCCCTTACCTAGCACCGCCCTTGTGATTAGCTCACCGGACCAGGAGATACCACTCCAAGCCAGTGTAGGGGTGCAGTTGAATCTTGCCAAGCTACCCCATGCATCATTACAGGGTCTCCACATCGCGATGTTTCAGGAGATTCACCATCGGGACCAGCAAGTACACCAACAACTTGGTATGGCCGAACAGACCATCGCACAGCAGAACGCATAAGTGCTCTTTGTTGTCGCATAGCAAGTAGAGCTCAAAACATTGATCCACGAACTCTGCAAAGAGGTTATAGAAGAAATCTCAGCCGTAGCCACCCCCTGGGCTAAAGTGGAAGGATTGGTTGCAACATTGAAGGCTTCTAGGATGGAAATGCAGGTCATTAAGACATAGTTGGAGTAGCAAATCTCTGACTTATAGGAAAAATTGCATCTCGAAACACCCCTGGAGGTACAAGCCCAGCACGTTGCGCTATTGACCGCGGCTATAAACACCATTACAGGACAGATTTCTTAGGGCACCCAGTTACTCGAGGATGCCATGCAGCTTTGGACCAAGGTCCAACATAATATGGTCCTCTGGAAAATCAATCAAGACTTGCGACAGAAAGAGGAATTTTTCGAGCAGATTGAGGCTACATTACCTACCTTGGTCCCTGCACAGCGTTTGGTGCGATTTTGGACTAACAACGCCCTCCAAGATGAGATCGAGGGACTTCGCCATAAGAAGCATGTTATCGGAGAATGCTTGAAGCCTTGGGCTGCTGCAGCCCTCCAGCTCTCACAAGATGTTGATGGTGCTGTGAAGCGACTAAACCAGACACTCGAGAGTGTCACAGTTGCGAAAGAGGGACCAACATTGTAGAAGCTTGTACATATTGCACAGAATGGTGCTCCTCAGAGTCAAGAAGTGCTGCCCCCATTGGTCGCAGCCGTCAATGCATTGCATGCACAGGTGGAGACTCCACCACCACAATGACTCCAGATGAGTCACAAGATTGTGTTGGGGGACTGTTGGAACTAGGTCTCCTACAAAAGCTATGAATTTGGTCCATGTTGTATATTTTTTATTATATTTAGCCTAACGCAGGGGTTTTGGGGTGGGTCAAACCCCTAATGCAATGTAAGTGGGTCAAGGGTAGACCAAGAGTCCGCAAACCACAGTTTGCGGACCATTGGATGCATAGGCTAAAGTAGTATAAGTAATTGAACCTTTTTTGAGTTGTAAGGCAGACAATGAACTAAGATTGATGCGAATTACGAATTAGTAGATCTATTTTGGGCTTTTGGGAAAGGACTCCTGCTGGCTGTGTGCGTGGAGATCCTTAGTCCTGCTGTGTGCAGATGCTGTTGCTGTGTGCGCAGGTTGGGTTTTGGGTATTGTAAAAGGATTTGAAGGATTAATGAAAGCGTAAGGTTGTTGAACTCTGTCATATCTATTATGTTATGCATGATTATATGTTGAGCTCCGCAAGTAACTTTGTTAAGTACTTACGCTGCATTGAAAATTGATATGAATCTGCTTGTTAGACTTTATGAAAGTATAGCTATGATAGTTTATTTATTGTCCTATATCTGTTAATTATTGTGATTATATGTGGTATTGCGCATGTGGATGCGAAGGAACTGATAGATCTGGGTTCTGTAATATGCAATCTGATATTTTCAAATTCGAACGTAGCTCTACCTGACTTACCTTCCCTCTCCCAGGGTGCGGAAACCTGGTTCTAGAACCTTCCCATACTGCTTCGGGTGAGACTTTGGCCTGCGCAAGCAGGTCATTGCCGAAAGGGCCAGTAGTATAGGGGTTTTTTAGAAAACATTAATCTCTGAACCTGGGTCAGGACCCCTCGAGCCAACACCAAACATGAAGAAAATCCACATGACAAAGAAGAAAAGAAGTCTCATGCCAAAAATGAAGAGAATCCCTAAATCAAAGTTTTGCAAAAGTCAACCAACACCAAATGTTGGAAGACAAATGCCTCAAGAATTCAAAATGACGCATTCAAGACACCAAATCATAATATATCATTCATAAATGGAGATTAGCAAAGATATTCTCAAGGGAGAGACACCTTTATGATATCATCACCCTATACACCTAGGTACACAGTCACATTTTATGGTTATTGTTATGCATATTATAATTATGCATGTAAAGAGGAGAATGAAGAGAATATAGTAGGAGTAATGATAGAGGGTTTTATCAAATCCCTAGAAGCATATTTATTAGATGACAAGATAGAATCCCATATGCCTATGATAGAAAAAATTACAACACCTTTTCTCCATTATTCAGACTAGATGTAAAGTGGTACCTATGTCATAACCTTAGCCATTTTGCACAATATTATAGAAGCAACTTGATGTGGACCCCAAAAAACCAAGAAGGTATGAAATTTACCAGGAAGGAAGAAAAGACCAATAGGGTCTGGCAAAGAAAACATGTTTCACAATGACTTTTTACAATTGGAAGGCGTGATGAAACAAGACAATGTAGTATCAGGGGAATCTTGTCTAATGAAATACATGATGAAGCAGGAAATTATTGTTGTCAAGAGGAGATTTTGTAATGAGTAAATGATGTAGCATGAAGGAATATTTTCAGGGGGAGCCTATGTAATGGGAAAAATAATGCAAGAGGAGAGCGCATTGTCAGGGGGAGCCTATGTAATGCGAAAACTAATGCAACAGGAGAGCACATTGTCATGGGGAGCCTATGTAATGCAACATATGATTCCTATTATCAGGGGGAGACTATAGGGAAACATATTATAAAGGGGAGCTATATCACATGGATATATCATCAAGGATACATCAGCTACCCTTTTCCATTGATGACAAATGGGGATATAATCTTGGAAAGAAATGAAGAGGAGAAGCATGAAGCCAAGGGGAGCTTATGAAACATGTCAAATGACGATCAAGTGTGTTGAAATCAATGAAAAAGGGGGTATTGTTGAGTAAGTTTTCATTGATTTCAAAGTGGGTGAAGCAGGTGTAGGATGTCATCATTGATGTCCTTGGTATGCTAGTTTTCATGGTTGAGATGATGTCGTGATGAAACCCTAGCTCTAGCGTTTGGATTCTTTGGACAATGTTCATACCTTGCATTTATTCAAGTCCTTGAAGAAACAAACATTAGAGAAATTTTGAGGTCTAAAATGGGCCTCCTAAGGAATATTATAAAATAATAGTGGAAATAATAAAATAAAATTAGATAAAATCATCAAATTTTAGAGGGAAAAAAAAAACTACTTTTTTAACTCATATTTTCAACATATCTCCCTATGTTTTTACTCAAATTTCGAGTGGGAGCAATCATTGGATGCAAAATTTAATTCATCATCCAAGGAGTACCCATGTTCCATACTTTCGATGGACCGTACTACACGAAAAATGATAAATACATGAAAAAAATTGTTTTCATTATGACAAATGTGTTGTCCTTGATCGCAACCTATCTTATGTGTTGTCCTTAATGAAAACCTAGTTGATGAAGTTGTCAACACGAATAATAACAGGATGAGTCTACAAGCTAGTACACATGTGACAAATAGTTTGGAAAAAGGCATAATGTTATGCAAAGAGCTCCAAAAATATAAGAAAAGAGAGATCAACGCCTTAGAAATAAGCCACTTCGAGGGGGCAACCTCCTTTACATTACATAAATGCAAAATTATTGGATGATATAAATGAAAAAACCTCCTTTCTTTATATAGGATTCCATGGGGTCACAACATAATCCTAGCCGACCTAACAATAATAATGTAAGGTCACAATAATAACAATATGGTGGTTACAGGGGTACAACAATAACAAAAGGGGGCTACACTAACAACAATAAGGGACTAAACTAGTAATATAGGGACCTAACATGCCCCTCTCCTTCAAAAAAGTGTTGTTCTCAATGCTTGAGTAGCTCTGGATGCTTCTGTATAAAATTCTCATTCTCCCATGTAGAATCTGCAGTGGGTAAGTTCTTCCACTTGATGAGATACTCTAAAATTGATAGATTTCATAGTTGTCGAGTTATTGTTTCCATGATTGTTTCAGGTTCCAATATGATTTTTCCTTCCTCATCAAGTTCTGGTAATATTGTTTGAAATGGAATTTTTTCACCTATAACCTTCTATAAGCATGAAACATGGAGAACTGGATGCACTCGAGAAGAAGCAGGAAGCTCCAATTTGTATGCCATAGTGCCAATATTTTGCAACACCTTGTAAGGACCATAGTACTTTGGTGATAATTTATTATCCTTCTTAACTTTCTTGAGGGACATTTGTTTGTATGGTTGTAGTCGTAAAAATACCCAGTCTCCTACATGAAAACTTCTCTCGCTACGATGTTGATCTACCTGTTGTTTCATTGGATTTTGTGCCAAATTTAGGTTATCCTTTAAGAGTTGGAGAACTTATTGTTGTTTCTCAATGTGATCTTCCACTGCTTGAAAATTAGAATTTCCTCTTAAATATGATGTGATGGATGGTGGATGATGTCCATAAAGTCCCATAAATGGGGCCATTTTTGTTGCAGTATGGAAGGAAGTGTTATACCACCATTCAGCCAGAGGTAGCCACTTGACCCATTGTGTTTGGTTATCTGATACAAAAAAAAACGAAGATATCCTTCCAAACATTTGTTCACTATCTTAGTTTGTCCTTTGTATTGAGGATGATAAGATGATCTATGAGCTAGTTGAGTACCCAAACAAGAAAATAATTCCGTCCAAAAATTTCCAGTAAAAATGGGATCTCTGTCGCTTACAATAATCTTTAGGTTTCCTTGTAGCTTTTGAATTGTTTCAATAAATATAGTATCAATTGTACTTGATTTAAATGGATGAGATAATGCAAAAAATTGTGCATAATTGGTAAGTCTATCAACTACCACCATGTTGACACTCTTTCCTTCAGACTTAGGTAAACCTGTGATAAAATCCATTGAAATCTCCTCACAAAGTTGACTTGGAATGGATAAAGGTTGTAGAAGACCTAAGGCCTTAATTGTCTTAACTTTATTTTGCTGGCAAACCAAACATTCCACCACAAAATTTTGAATATCAGATTTAAGGCCGTCCCAAAAAAAATATTTCTTCACCATGTGGTAAGTTTTTAAAAATCCCGAGTGTCCTCCTAAGGGAGAAGTGTGCAATTCCAAAAGAATATTTTGTTTTATTTGGGAATTTTTACGAAGATATAAGCGATATTTGTACCATAAGGAATTATTTTTCCAACTAAATGTATCAAATGTACTAGGATCTTGGTGCAATTTTTGAATGAGTGTCCACACTTCTTCATCCTTCTTTTATTCATACCTTTCTTTGGTTATCCAATCTGGTTGGATAATATAAATGGCACAAAGCAATGCTTCCACCTCTTCATCCTTTCTTGAGAGTGCATCTGCACCAACATTTAGCTTCCCTTTTTTGTAGATGATTTCAAAGTCATAACCCAACATCTTTGTGACCCATTTTTTCTGCTCTTCTGAAGATAGTATTTGTTCCAAAAAGTATTTAAGACAATCATGATCAGTTTTTACCTTGAACTATCTTCCCATTAGGTAAGGTCCCCATTTATTTAGTGCATGTAGTATTTCCAACATTTCCTTCTCATAAATAGCTTTCTATAAATACTTTCCTTTGATTGGATGACTTTCAAAAGCAATGGGTTTTCCTTCTTGCATTAAAACAATGCCAATTCCATTTCCTGAGGTATCACATTCCACAATAAAAGTTTTTTTAAAGTTTGGCGTAGCTAAGACTGGTGCTAAGCACGTTGCCTCTTTAAGATGTTCAAATGCCTTAGTTTCTTTAGGAGTCCATGAAAATGCATCTTTCTTCAATAATGTTAGAGATGTTGCTATTCTCCCATAATTCTTAACAAACTTGTGATAATACCCTGTTAACCCGCGAAATCATCGCAACTTCTTTATGGTTTTGGGTAATTTCCATTCCTTAATGGCTTTAAGTTTGTTAAGGTCTACCTTAACACCCTCTGAGATACCATATGACCTAGATATTCCACCTCTTGTACTCAAAGAAACATTTGGAGGTTTTGGCATATAATTGTTTGTCCTCTAATAGTTTGAGCACATTGTCAACATCCTGAACATGATCCTTCCAAGACCTGTTGTAGATTAGTATATCATCAAAAAATACTAACACAAATTTTCTAAGGAATGGTTTGAAAATGGAATTCATCAACCCTTGAAATGTAAAAGGTGCATTGGTAAGGCCAAAAGGCATGATCAAAAATTCATAATGACCCTCATGAGTTCGAAATTTTGTTTTAGGAATATCTTCAGTCTTCATTCTAATTTGATGATATCTTGAACGAAGATCCAACTTGGTAAAATAAATTGCTCCATGTAATTCATCCAATAATTCATCAATCACAAGAATGGGAAACTTATCTTTAATAGTGAGCTTATTGACCTCCCTATAATCTGGACACATGAGCCATGATCCATCCTTCTTATGCACCAATACTACTGGAGTAGATAAAGAACTTTGACTAGGTTTAATTATACTAGCCTCTAACATTTCTGCAATCATACTTTCAATTTCGCACTTTTGGACATAAGGATATCTGTAAGGCCTGATCTTTGGAGGAAAAATTCCTGGAATCAAATGATTAGCATGATCATGATCAAGAATAGGTGGGAGTCATTTAGGAGTTTCAAACACCTTGGAATTATTGTCCAAGACCTTTTAGAGATATGGAGAAATATATGATTTTGATGTTCGAACTTCTAGTGAGCATAATTGTGAAATTACGCATCGTTGTTATTTATTCAGAAGCTTTATCATGACATTAGAGCTTATTATCTTTCCCGGATTCCCTGCGATAACCCATAATTCAACTTCCTTTCCTTGTGAAAAAAAATTCAAGAAAAGTATCTGAATTAAAAGCTACCATCCCCAAAGATGGTAACCATTGTACTCCTAGTACAACATCATCACCTCCCATTGGAATGGAGAGCATTGGACTATTCAATACCTATCCCCCCATGGTTAGCTTGATATTATGTCATTTTCCATAGCAATTTATAGTTCCTCTATTTGCAACCATCACTTGACATTCTAGTGTTGGGTATAGGAAGCAATTCAATTCCTTAGCTACCTTACAATGAATAAAATTATGGGTAGTACCTGAATCAATCAACACTATTACATTTTTCTTCTTGATATGTCCTTCTATCTTGATAGTTTGAGGAGTGGTAATTCCTACCATTGTATTACACGATATAGTCAGACTAATTTCTTCTTCTTCTAGGGTTGGTTCTTGGTGTATATCCTCTTATTTTGAAGTATCTTGTTCATTTTCTTCCTCCTCTTGAGAATCTATGTAAAATAATTTCTTCTTAGCACACTTATAACCTTTTGTGTATTTTCTATCGCAACTGTAGAAAATCTTTTTTTCTCTTTTTTCTTTCAATTGTTGTAGTGTCAACCTTGTAGGTTGTGGAAGTATAGGAGTAGCAACACTTACATATTTATAGATGTGAGTGGTAGTATTCCTTGTCACCATATTTTTACATTCAATTTTTCTTGCCAACCTGAATGCCTTCTCCAATGAATCAGGTTCCCAAAGGTGAACCTCATGCTGGATGTTATCCTTTAAAGTCCCTATGAAGACATCAATCCTATGTTCCTCTGGAATATCAGTTACCCTTATATTCAATTTTTGGAAGTCCTCAATGTGCTCCACCACTAAACCCTTTTGTTTCAGATTTATCAATTGGCTAAAGAAGGTGTTGCTCTTTGTATCCTCATAATGTGTTATCATTTCCTTCATAAAAATTGACCAAGTGACATTTTTTTTACAGGAGCAAAGGCGTCGATACCATACAAATGTAAAGTTGCAATGCGTACCTTTTGTGTGTTTTTCACATTATTGAGATCAAAATATTGCTCCATTTTTAGTACCCATGTTACAGGATCATTTCCATCAAACTTCCTCACCTCCATATTTGGAATATGGTGGTTCTTCAATCCAACATTAGAGTTTATGAAATCAAGATGAACTTTTATTTTGTTCTCATCATGAGTTGTCTGGTTTTAGACCATTCTTCATGTTTTCCATGTTGTCTTTCGTTTTTTCATTGATCTTAGCTTCCATGTCATCCATATTAGCTTCTATACCAGCTTCCATGCCATTCTTCAAACCATCCATCTTAGTTTTCATGTCTTTATTCAAACTATCCATCTTAGCTTCCATTCCTTTCTTCAAAACATCCATTTCATTTTTTGTTTCTCTTTGCGAGAGAGAAATTTGGTGCACTTGCTCTTATAATTTTGATATGTCATGTTGCACTTGTTCGTCTTCATGGATCATAGTAGAGCCTTCTAAAGGCTTAATGGGTGTTGAATTATTTTTAGGGGGAATTTTATAACCCAATACTGATATATTTTCCTCAATATTCCCTTGGAATCAATTCAAATGGATTTTTTTCAAACAAGGCTTATGCAATTCGAAAAACAAATACACACCTTTTTCTTGCTTTTGAGGAGCTCGATATTGCAACTAAATTATGTCTGTGATTTCGGATCTAAAATATCTGAAATTCGGTCCTAGAGTAGCCCTATGAATATTATTTCAAATTCCAGAGGTCTGACCTGATTTGGATTCTTCAATACAAAGTTATGTCCAATCTCCCACAATGACCTAATTATGGACTGGTTCAGAAGAGTTAACTTGTACAATATGAAATGTGTCATTTTTTTCTCCTTCAACTTGGAAATTCATATACAGGAAACTAAAGTTTGTGTACTTGCAGTCACCTTTTACATAATTGAAATCCAATGCTCAAAGAGAGAGTTATGATGATTTTCCCACAGTCACCTCTTTGAGATGAAATTATGGAGCCTGAAAAAACCCTAACTTCTAGAGATCATATCTCCAAAAATGTTGCAAACGAAGATCTGAAATGTTTACACTCAATTCCTTGGGATTTCTACTTATCACACTAAAAATTTCATCTTCTGAACCTTTGTAGAAAAACATTTATAGCTAAAATTCCATGATGACCGATTTGGAGCAGTGAAACCCTAGAATCCAAAGCTCTGATACCAAATGTTATGAAACCAGCTCCAAAAATAGAAGAAAAGAGAGATCAAATCCTTATAAATAAGCCACTTCAAGTGGGAAACCTCCTTTAAATTACATAAATGAACAATTTTTGGATGATTAAAACGACAAAACCTCATTTCTATATATAGGAGTCCATGGGGTCACAATATCATCCTAGCCGACCTAACAATAATAATGTAGTGTTAGGTCCCTATATTACTAGTTTAGTCCCTTATTGTTATTAGTGTAGCCCCCTTATTGTTATTTTTGTACCTCTGTAACCCCAATATTGTTATTATTGTCCCCTTACATTATTATTGTTAGGTCGGCTAGGATTATATTGTGGCCCCATGGACTCCTATATATAGAAGGAGGTTTTGGTCATTTGTATCATCCAAGAATTGTTCATTTATGTAATGAATTGGAGGTTTCCCCCTCAAAGCAGCTGAATTATAAGGCGTTGATCTCTCTTTTCTTCTATTTTTGGAGCTGGTTTCATAGCATTTGGTATCAAAGCTTTGGATTCTAGGGTTTTGCTGCTCCAAACAGGTCATCGTGGAATTTTTGCTGTAAATTTTTTCTATGAAGGTTCAGAAGATGAAATTTTTATAGAGCAAAGCTAAAATCATAAGGAACCTCTTGTAAAAATTGCAGATCTTGGATCGCAATAGTTTCGTAGATATGATCTATGGAAGTTAGGCTTTATTCATGTTCCCAAATTTCATCTCAAAGAGGTGACCATGGGAACATTTTCATAACTCTCTCTCTGAGCATTGGATTGGAATTATGTAAAAAATGGCTGCAAGTAAATGGATTGTAGTTTCTTCTGTATCAATTTCAGAGATGAAGGAGGAAACATTGAAACATGGCACTCCATACAAGTTCACTCTACTGAACCAGTCCATAATTAATTCATTATGAGAGATTGGACATAACTTTGTCTTAAAGAATCAAAATCAGGTCAGACCTATGGCATTTGAAAGAAGATTCAAAGGGATACTACAGGACCAAATTTCAAATATTGAATATTTGAAATCACAGAGATAATTCAGTTTTAATATCGAACTCCTCAAAAGAAAGAAAAATGTGTGTATTTTTTTCGAATTTCATAAGTCTTGTTTGAAAAAATAGTTTGAATTGATTCCAAGGGCATATTGTAGAATAGATATCAGTATTGGGTTCTAAAATTCCCCCTAAAAATAATTCAACACCAATTAAGCCTTCAGAAGGCTCTAATATGACTCATGAAGAGAAGAATTGCAACATGACATGTTGAAATTACAAGAGCAAGTGCACCAAATTTTTCTCTCGCAAAGATCAACAAAAAATGAAATGGAAGTTTTGAAGAAAAGCGTGGAAGTTAAGATGGATTGTTTGAAGAAAGGGATGGAAGATAAGATGGATGGCATGGAAGCTGGCATGGAAGATAAGATGGATGACATGGAAGCTAAGATCGATGAAAAAATTAAATACAACATGGAAAACATTAAAAATGATCTAAAAGCGGACATGGAAGGTTTGAAAAAATTGATACAAGAAATGTTTACTAATGGCGAAAAGATAGTAGAGGAAACTCATGATGAGAAAAAATAAATGTTAATCATGATTTCATAAACTCTATTTTTGGATGGAAGAACCACCATATTCCAAAGATGGATATGAGGAAGTTTGATGGAAAGGATCCCGTAACATGGATACTACAGATGGAGCAATATTTTGATCTCAATAATGTGCAAAACACACAAAAGGTACACATTGCAACTTTAAATTTATAAAAAAATACATTTGTATGGTATCGATGTTAGAGTTAGAGAGCATCGCGTGTACTTGGTCAGACATTTTTCCGAGGAAATGATAGCACATTATGAGGATACAAAGAGCAACACCTTCTTTAGCCAATTGATAAATATCAAACAAAAGGGTTCAGTGGTGGAGCACATTGAGGACTTCCAAAAATTCAATATAAGGGTAGATGATATTGTAGAGGAATACGTGATTGATGTCTTCATAGGGACTTTAAATGATAACATCCAACATGAGGTTTGCGTTTGGGAACCTGATTCATTGGAGAATGCATTCAGGTTGGAAAGAAATTTTGAATGTAAAATTATGGCGACAAGGAATCCTGCCACTCACTTCTATAAAGAGGGAAGTGTTTCTACTCCTAGATTTCAACAACCTACAAGGTTGACACCACAAAAATTGGAAGAAAAGGGAGAAAAAGGGCTTTGCTACAGTTGTGATAGAAAATACACTAAAGGTCATGAGTGTGCTGAGAAGAAATTATTTTACATATATATTGAAGAGGAAGAAGAAAATGAACAAGAAGAGGATATACACCAGGAACCAACGCTAGAAGAGGAAGAAATGAGTCGGACCATATCGTGTAATGCATTGGCAGGAATTACCACTCCTCAAACTCTCAATATAGAAGGAAATATCAAGAAGAAAAAGGTAATAGTGTTGATTTATTAAGGTAGTACCCATAATTTTATTCATTGTAAGGTAGCCAAGAATTGAATTGTTCCTATACCTGACACCATAATGTCAAGTGATGGTTGCAAATGGAAGAACTATAAATTGCTCTGGAAATGCCAAAATATCAAGCTAACCATGGGGTAATATGTATTGAATATTCCAACTCTTTCCATTCCAATGGGAGGTGTTGATGTTGTACTAGGAGCACAATGGTTACAATCTTTGAGGACAATAGCTTTTAATTTTCAAGAACTTTTCTTAAAATTTTTTTCAGATGGAAAGGAAGTCGAATTATGGGGTATCGCAGAGAAGCCAGGAAAGATAATAAGCTCCAATCTCATGAAAAATATTTTGATGAAAGAACAACGAGGTGTAATTGCACAATTATGCTCTTAGAAGTTCCAACATCAAAATCATCTATTTTGTAGATCTCCAAAAAGTCTTGGAAAATCATTCCAAGGTTTTTGAAACTCCCAAAGGACTCCCACCTATTTGTGATCATGATCATGCTATTCATTTGATTCCAGGAAGTGTTCCTCCAAACATCAAGCCTTATAGATATCCTTATGTCCAAAAGAGTGAAATTAAATGTATGATTGCAGAAATGTTAGAGGCTGGTATAATTCAACCTAGTCAAAGTTCTTTCTCTACTCCAGTGTATTGGTGCTCAAGAAGGATGGATCATGGTGCATGTGTTTGGATTATAGGGATCTCAATAAGCTCACTATTAAAGATAAATTTCCCATTCCTATGTTTGATGAATTATTGGATGAATTACATGGAGCAATTTATTTTATCAAGTTGGATATTTGTTCAGGATATCATCAAATTCGAATGAAGGTAGAATATTCCAAAAACAACATTTTGAACTCATGAGGGTCATTATGAATTTTTGTTCATGCCTTTTGGCCTTACCAATGCACCTTCTACATTTCAAGGGTTGATGAATTCCATTTTCAAACCATTCCTTAGAAAATTTATGGTAATATTTTTTGATGATATAATAATATATAGTAGATATTGGAAGGATCATGTTCAACATGTTGACAGGGTGCTCAAACTATTGCAGGAGAAATAATTATATGCAAAAACATCCAAGTGTTTCTTTGGAGTACAAGAGGTGGAATATTTGGGTCATATTGTATCTCACGAGGGTATTAATGTAGACCCTAAAAAAATTAAATCCATTAATGAATGGAAAGTCCCCACAACCATAAAGCAGTTGTGAGGATTTCTAGGGTTAACAGGGTATTATCACAAGTTTGTTAAGAATTATGGGAGCCTCTAACAACATTATTGAAGAAATATCCATTTTCATGGACTCCTGAATCAACTAAGGCCTTTGAAAATCTTAAAGAGGCAGTGTGCCTAGCACTGGTCTTAGCTACTCCAGACTTCACAAAAACCTTTATTGTGGAATGTGATGCCTCAGGAAATGGAATTCGTGTTGTTTTAACGTAAGAAGGAAGACCAATTTCCTTTGAAAGTCATCCAATCAAAGGAAATTATTTACAAAAATCTTTTTATTGGAAGGAAATGTTAGAAATGCTACATGCACTAAAGAAATGGTGACCATACTGAATGGGAAGACACTCCAAGGTAAAAAATAATCATGATAGTATTAAACACTTTTTGGAACAAAGACTACTTCAGAAGAGCAGCAAAAATGGGTCACAAAGATGATGGGTTATGAATTTTAAATAATCTACAAAAAAGGGAAGCTAAATGTTTTTGCAGATGCACTTTCAAGAAAGAATGAAGAGGTGGAAGCATTTCTTTGTTCCATTTCTATTATCCAACCATATTGGATAACCGAAGAAAGGGATGAATGGAAGAAGGACGAAGGAGTGTGGACACTCATTCAAAAGTTGCAGCAAGATCCTAGTACATCTGATACATTTAGTTGGAAAAATGATTCCTTATGGTACAAAGATCGCTTATTTCTCTGTAAGAATTCCCAACTAAAACAAAATATTCTTTTGGAATTGCACACTTCTCCTTTAGGAGGACACTCGGGATTTTTAAAAACTTTCCACAGGGTGAAGAAATATTTTTTTTGGGATGGCCTTAAATTTGATATTCAAATGTTTGTGGCAGAATGTTTGGTTTTCCAGCAAAATAAGGTTGAGACAATTAAGACCCCGGGTCTTCTACAACCTTTATCCATTCCAAGTCAATGTTGGGAGGAGATTTCAATGGATTTTATCACAGGTTTACCTAAGTCCGAAGGAAAGAGTGTCATCATGGTGGTAGTTGATAGACTTACCAAGTATGCACACTTTTGTGCATTACCTCATCCATTTAAAGCAAGTATAGTTGCTACTACATTTATGGACACAATTCAAAAGCTACATGGAAACCCAAAGATTATTGTGAGCGACAAAGATCCCATTTTTACTGGAAATTTTTGGACGGAGTTATTTTCTTGTTTGGGTACTCAACTAGCTCATAGCTCATCTTATCATCCTCAATCTGATGGTCAAATTGAGATAGTGAATAAATTTTTGGAAGGATATATTTGTGGTTTTGTATATGATAAACAAACACAATGGGTCAAGTGGTTACCTCTCACTGAATGGTGGTATACCACTTCCTTCCATACTGCAGCAAAAATGACGCCATTTATGGCACTTTATGGATATCATCCACCGTACATCACATCAAATTTAAGAGAAAATTATAAGGTTCAAGTAGTGGAAGATCACATCGAGCATCAAAAAAAGTTCTACAACTCTTAAAGGATAAACTAAATTTGGCACAAAATCGAATGAAACAACAAGTATATCAACATCGCAGCGAGAGAAGTTTTGATGTAGGAGACTGGGTATTTTTACGGCTACAACGATACAAACAAATGTCCCTCAAGAAAGCTAATAAGGATAATAAATTATCACCAAAGTAATATGGTCCTTACAAGGTGTTGCAAAAGATTGGTACTATGGAATACAAATTGGAGCTTCTTGCTTCTTCGCGAGTGCATCCAGTTTTCCATGTTTCTTGCTTAAATAAGGTTATAGGTGTAAATCTTCCAGTTCAAACAATATTTCCAGAACTTGATGAGGAAGGAAAAATCATATTGGAACCTGAAGTGGTCACAGAAACAAGAACTTGACGGCTACGAAATCGATCAATTTCAGAGTATCTCATCAAGTGGAAGAACTTACCCACTGAAGAATCTACATGGGAGGATGAGAATTTTATAGAGAAGCACCCAGATCTACTCAAGAATTTAGGACAAAATTTTTTTGATGGAGAGGGGCATGTTAGGTCCCTATATTACTAGTTTAGTCCCTTATTGTTATTAGTGTAGCCCCCTTATTGTTATTGTTGTACCCCCGTAACCCCAATATTGTTATTATTGTGCCCTTACATTATTATTATTAGGTAGGCTAGGATTATATTGTGGCCCCATGGACTCCTATATATAGAAGGAGGTTTTGGTCATTTGTATCATCCAAGAATTGTTCATTTATGTAATGTATTGGAGGTTTCCCCCTCAAAGTGGCTAAATTCTAAGGTGTTGATCTCTCTTTTCTTCTATTTTTGGAGTTGGTTTCATAACATGTAGGGGCACAATAATAACAATATGGGGGTTACAAGGCTATGAAAATAACACTAAGGGGGCTACACTAAGAACAGTAAGGGACTAAACTAGTAATATAGGGACCTAACACATAACAGTTCAGAAACGGAGGAATAATGAAGGTGATGTTTTGAGAAATACACGTGGGTTCTGTGAAGAAAAGTCGTGTACATACGCGTGTATGGATAAGGGGAAGTGCGTGTAATTTTTGCACTATGGTATCCTAAATACCAGGGTGTATTTACCATGGTATTGACCCATAGTATTGAGCCCAACAATGGATATTTGATTACGTCAAAGAATACCATTGACATTATTATTATTTTGATCCATGGTATTGACTAAGGCCTAAGTTATATAAGGAGATGGAGATCAAAGTGATTGGTGTGCAAGTAATAGGTTATTGATGAAATTTTTTATCTCAAATAAGTGTGCACCCAGAAGTATGATAATGGATTAGATCCAATAGATTTGAAATGACTATACATTGATAATTTTATTATGAGTTGATTTGATCTGTGATCGTAATGTTTTGATGAGTGTTTATTACCTTGTATGCCGAGATATGGGTTTATCTGAAGTTATGGTGTGCAGCGAAGGTATAAGTCAATAATTGTAGATATGTACGTGGGTTTTATAACTGAAAGACACATGCATACATGGGTGTCATTCTGGTAAATTGCGTGTCAATTCGGTAGTTTGAGTAGATCTGTACACGGGTTTGATTACTAAAATATGTGTATACATGAAGAAGTAATTTGTGGGAAGCACGTATATATGATAGGGTTTTGTTGAATATGATATTTGATCAGTCTAATCAGTCATGTTGAGTTTGTTGTTATCTTTCAATGAATTCTTACTTGATGATATGGGTTTAAATGTGTTGATTGAAGTTGAGTTGACTGTGGATTGATGTGTTGAATAGTAATGATGTTGTTATATACAAGTGGTTCAAAGATCTGTGATGGTTCAAAGATTATTTCAGAATGATTCAGTGGTTCAGTGTGTAACTCGGTGTTTATTTCAGAATGACAGTGATTCAGTTTCAAGTTTTAGTGTTTTGATATCTGTACGTAGGTATTATTCATGGAAAACACATATAAACGCGGAAATACTTAAGAACAATAGTGTATATATTTTGATATATGGTTGATCAGGGTTTATAGTGACAGAATATGGTTTCTGTGATGAATAGTATGTATATTGGTATTCTGGTAAATGGATTTACAGTGATCTTATTTCTTATGTTATTTGAGAATAAGTTGATTGATTAGGGTCTCAATTGATACAATGATTTTTTGATTCAGTTGATTCATTGATTGAGTGATTTTTTTACAGTGATTAGTTTTAGCTTTGATATTTGGTATTGGGCTTAAATGATGGTAGTGGGTCTAGTATGAAAATTTGACGAAAAGTGGCCTACAGGTTGTGATGTTTTGAATCAAGTTGATCCAGTGTGAAAATTTATGAAACGTGGTCCACAAAGGTGTTGAGGGTTGGAACCTTCAGTGAGGTATTCAAAGCTTCCTTCCAGTGGTAGCTTGTAAATCTGATTAGGGGGTTGGAGCTCCCTTCCCGGGGTGGGTGTCGGTAAACAAGATCAAGGGGTTGAAGCTCCCTTCCAGTGGGCATTGAAAAATGAGATAAGGTTTTAGCCTTCATCAGGTGGGTTTCTATGTGCTGGTATGAGTCTATGGTAGTACAAGAATATAAGATGTTTTCAATTAACAAAAGATGAAGACAGAGACAAAAGAAGCGATAGCTTTCTCCAATATTGAGTTGCCACCTAAAAATCTTGGTATTCATGTGTGTTGGTGTGTTTATTATGTGTGTGATGGTTTATTTTGTTCTTACTACACATGATTATTTTTAAATTAATGCCTAATGAAGTTATGATGCATTGGTTCAAGTTAAAAAGATGATGAATTAACAAAAAAGTAAGTTAACTAGATATACACTAGTTTTCTGCATAACGGTCGCATACATACACGTTTACTTCAGTGTAGTCGGGTACAGAAACATAAATAAGAAAAGTAAAGTTTAAGTGAGTTTTAAAATAATGATTAACACCCCCCCCGCCCCCCTCTTAGTATTTTTCCAAACAATTGGAATTGGAGCAGGCCCTTTAGAAGAAGCTTGATCACTTGAAGGAGATCTGTCAAGATGATGGGAAAGAAGAATATAGCTCAAAGAAAGGATTCAGAAACTAGTGGTAGTGATAGTGATATATCAGATATAGTGACAGGCACATATATCAGCAAATATTTAGTTTCAGGAGTACCTCTTTTTCGGTTGATAAAAAATAAAGAAGACGATAAAAAAAATTATTAGGTATGGGTTCTTGTTCTAATTATGGTCCATTTCCTTTTATATGAAATAATGATAATAGTGATGATGAAAGTGAATCAACTGAACTTGCACTCATGGGTAAAAGTGAAAGTAAGCACTCTAAAGATTAGTTAAATTAAAAAATAATGCCTCTAGAAGCATAATATCAAGGCAAGTTAGAAACAATGGTCAATGTAAATGTGCCTATGCTAATAAAAGGTAATTATCAACAATGGAAAGAAAAGATGAAGTCTAATATGATGAACCTTGATGTTTGGTATCTAGTATGCAATGGCTATGTTAGGGTCCTATAATAATAGGAATCATAATTTTGAATTGGATATGTTTAGTCTTGTAATATTGTACATACCTTTGCTTTTCTACAAATGTTTTTGCATATTAAAAAATGAAAAGAGGGTATGTCCTAAAAGAATAATCAAAGGACCAAAATAAAGAAAGATAAAAATATATATATAATATGAACTCCACAAAAAAGAAACAAAAATAAATTCTGAAAGTGTTGCACATTCAAATGCCACTACTCTTAGTTTACTTTACTTTTGCAAATAATATTGTGTGAAACTTGTTCAAAATGCCACAATTCATGATGATCATTTAGTTTAATCTTGATTAAATCATGCCTTTAAATTTCATGTCATGATAGTTAGTGAATAAATATATGACCAAATCACTTAACCTTGGAAAATCAGTAGATTAGGTAGAGAATAAAAATGAGCTCATAAGTTTAATCTAAGCCATTGGAAGATATAAGGTTAGAAATAAGTTAGTTTGCTTATCAAAAGAAAAGAAAGGGTCAGCAAGCTCAAATGTACCCAGTAAAGGAAATAAAAAATGTTAAGATAAACAAAGGGTAAGTAGGTCACTTTCAAGAGTAATGGAAAGCATCATTTGGTTTATCCCTTATCACTAATATCCTTCTAACATCTTCCCCTTATGCTAAATCGCTCTTTCCTCTCTTGGAAACCAATTCCCCTTGCAAAATTCCTTTCCCTTTACCAAAACCCCTTTCCCTTCCTAAAAACCCTTTTTCATTTGAAAAACCCCTTCTCATTTACTAACTCTGCATTATTCATAAAAATGCAAAAATCTGATTATCCAAAGTTTCAAAACATGAAAATAAATATATTATCGGGTCCCACTTCCCTTTTAAATTAATCCCCCTCCCCCCCCCACTTAATATATTTACTTGTTCCTCTTTCTTTAATTTAGCCTCTCACTTTATATATTTCATAAACCCGATCCCTTTTATATGAACCCATTCACATATTAAATTCCCGACCCCACTGCTTGAAAAACCCCCAACTCATCCAGCCACCAGATCATAGTTCATTAGATCTAACGACAATAAACATTTTCACACCCCCCCAAAATTCAAATGTTTAAAGTCAAGGGGGGGGGGGGGTGCAAAATGGGTGGTTTTATCCACCCCCTCCCTTGCCACGTGGTGCTCCCACATTTTATTGCACCCCCCATTCTCCAAACCACCAAACTTCTTTTCGTAGTGCGATAATCCACTAAACCGTCTTTGCCCCTTGCGATTAAACCATTGATATTTGAAATAAAATCCCACTCCATTGCAATAAGCCCAAAAGTTCAAAAGTAATAAAACCCCTCCCTAAACCATTATTTCACTATTTCTATCAAAATTTTGAAGAGACCAAAAGAGCCATCGCAGACCAAGATCAAACCCTGTTGCTGCCTGGACTCCTTCCATGACCAAATTCACCATT
Source organism: Pinus albicaulis (assembly GCA_034641835.2). Taxonomy (NCBI): domain Eukaryota; kingdom Viridiplantae; phylum Streptophyta; class Pinopsida; order Pinales; family Pinaceae; genus Pinus; species Pinus albicaulis. The sequence goes on from CM076570.1 coordinate 1,359,757,921, forward strand.
TTCCAGGTAATTCTAAATACCTGAAACCATCTAATTTGTTGATTTACTTAATAATTAAAAAAATTAATGGCTTCCTAAAGTATTATGACTGTAGCCTTGTTCAACCACCAGTGTTAGATGTAGACCAATCCCATTTGGTCAATAAAGACTTCAAAATCAATGATATTGTGAATGATTCCAACCTTTTGGAGCTGCAATGCTGGAGCCATGATAAATTTGTTGATCAGGCAGATGATATCCACCTCTGGGACTCTAATTTTCCCGAATACATATTCCCTCAAACCTTTCAGTTCCCAAAACTCATCAGACTGTGCCAAATCAATTATTTTCCCAATGAAAGAGCTTTAGTTACCCCAAACCAAGAAATCCTATTCACAATTACGCTTAATCCATTAATCAGATGCTCCAGATTCAACCACAACCTGATGAAGTACCTTTCTCTATTAAAACCCTTACTGAACTCTACTTAAAGGTGAAATTTCCTAAAATATTCCAAATCTTTCAAACTTTCCTCCCTCCATCAGTAGAAACCCTTAAAATCAATCCTCCATACTCAGTTTCTATTTTTTCAGAAAGAACCAGAAAAATTGGTACCATGATGTCATGTATTTTAGGATATTTCACTAATGAGCATGTAGATGCATCTATTCTTGGTTTATTATCCATATTTTTCCTAGGTCAGCCTCTAGCTACAAAATTCAATTTTCCTAATACCCGGAAGATGCCATCCATGATCAGCTAGTCAAACTTCCATAAGAAGGAGTATTCAAATAATCCATATTGTTTCATATGTTTATATATGTTCAATCAGAAAGGTTTGCAATTAACCTCCAAAAACTAGACACAGAGGGTAATCCCCGATCTGTTGTCTTTTGGATATCCTTGATCATAAAGGATTCCACTAAATTCAGCTTCAAAGAATTCATAGATTATTTTCTTTATCCAGTAGTTAATATTCTAAGAAGTAGCATTCAGCCTAGAATCAATGAAGAGATAAAAAAGGTTCTACAGCTATGAGAGCAGAGAAAAATAGGAGACTGGTATTTATACCAGAATCACACTAAAATCAAAGTATATGGAAACCAGCTAAATCCATACAAGCTTCCAAAATACCTCCCAATGAGGATATTTTCTTTAGAATACATCAGAAAAATATTGAATTCAGATGAGATCAATTTCCTTTCAGCTAAAAAGAAGACATAATTCAAGATTAAAAACCAGCTAGGGCCTTTTGTATGCAATAGCAGGAATGCTGGACAACAAGTAGAAAAATGTTTAGAAGAGTTCAAGTTCAATAGCGGTTTCAAATGGTCTTATGACCCCTTGGGTAACATAAGAAAATTGAGATTTAAGTTCAAACTCACCCCATTCATTCATGAGTCTAAACCTGAAATTGAAAAGTATTCCAATTGGTTAGAGTGGTTGGAAAACACTTTACAGGAGGTGGATAAGCAAGTTGATACTAATTCCATCCTTCTTACTCCAGCCCCACAGGACAGCAATTCAAAAAGGGCAAGAGAGGAAGGATCTTATTCTGCAAAAACTACTTTTGATACTAAATTCAAAGTTATGTATAGGAAGAAAAAAAGCTAAATCCAGTGATAGAGCATGAAGAAACAATTGAAACAGTTGAAACCATTGAAACAGATTTTGTTGTTAGAGATGATGCACCTCCAACAATTTCAGAAGAAACACATCAGCCATCAACTTCTAGTGCACAAATCATTTGGAAACATAATAGTGAAGAAGTTTCATCATCCAGCAAACTAGTTGAGAAAGAGAAAGATATCATGGAGAAATACAAAAAGATTAAAATCAGAAATGAAGCATTAAAGGCTGTAACTTATGCATAGTATTGGAAGCAAACTCCCTGTGACCAAAATAGGTTTCTTTCAGCTTTTGACTTCAAAACAAGGAAGATGCAAATGAAATTTCTGCAACCAAAAGTGCAGGCCCAAAAACATCAGAAGATTATAAGAAGACAACCTTTGAAGTTCTTGCCAAATATGAGCATCCAATAGACCAGATTGAGTTTCACAAATAGGCAGGAGAAATGATCTATTCCACAATGACACATAACGCTTTAAGTGTCCAAAAGTTACAAAATTCTCTATAAAATATAAATTCATAGTTAAAAATAGAGAAAGCCTCATTAAAAAAAAAGGATAACAAGATAAATTCCCTTGAATATTTGGTAATAGAAGTTGGTTATAATCCAAAGGATATCAAAGCAGCAGAAGAACTAATAAAGAAGAAAAATGCAGACATAGCTTCACCAAAGAAATAACTAAAATTACCAAATACAGAGCATCCAAAAACTAATTAAGTTTTGGAAAATGATAATCAAAAGGATGAAATGATGAATCTTATCATTCAATTGACAGCTCAACTGAAAGAAATGGAAACATAAACGAATAAACTTGTGCAGGAAAAACAATCCAATATGGAAGTAGTCCCAATTACTGCTATTCCTATAGCATCTACAATAGTTCCAGCATCTACATCAACTCTATTGTCTACAACAGCTCTAGTATCAACATTAGTTCCAGCAACTACATCAGCACTCCCAACAACCCATCCCACTGATGAGGCCAACAAATTGATCAAGGAAATGCAGGATATGTCAATTCAAACTACTATAATCAATAAGCTCAAAGAACAGCTAAAGATCTTGGAGAATGAAAATAAATTAGTAGAAGCAACACATCATACTGAAGCACTCAAATTCAATAGACTCAATGACAGAATCCACAAGCTAGAAAAAGAGCTATCACTAAAAGAGCCTTTAGCCCAAGAAAAACAACAATTGTGGGCCAATATTATTTGAATAGAAGGACTTGATAAAGGAAGCTGGTGAAGTAATTCAGAAAGTAAAAGAAGAACTTGGAGATAAACCATAGGAAGCTTCTGAGATAATCAAATTCCTCAATTCTAAGAATAAGTATGAATTAGAGGAACTTGGGATAACTGACAGAACATAAACTATTTTATAGGTGAAGCAAATGATTTCCAAGAGAAATATGATGGTACAACTTGAAGACAAATGTCAAACAATGGAAATTGCAGTGAATAGGTTTCTAAAAAAATTTGATGTATTGAGGTAGAAAGGTCTGCCAAATCCTTTGGTAATCACTGATAAACTAATGAATCATGAATATTATGATAAGAAGATGAGGTAAGTAGCGAAAGAAACTTCCAATAGTTCAACAATGAAGGGATTTCCCATAGGAAAAGTACTCCTTCAAATTTTAGAAAATTTCTCTTACCTCTAGCATGAGGTAAATCACCTTTTTGTGAATAAACCCACATTTGCCAAATATATAGAGGAAGATGAAATTTATTGGAGGATGATGAAAATAAAACTCCTAGATTAATAAACATAGGAAAAATGGTATGATTTACTATGGTAGGTTAAAGAGAAAACAAATTGAAGAGAAACTAGGGTAAAGAGCAAATAGATGAAAGACAGCATGAAAGAATAGACAGCGTGAAAGAAAGGCATATTAAAGAAACAAGTAACAAAAATCAAAGAAAAAAGGGATAGATTTGAATCAGTTACTAGGTTTCACTATCTTCTTGCATGAAGATATTTTATTTCCTTAAATAAATCCTAGTAACTTGATAGGATATTTTGTATAGAGTTTTGTATAAATACTTCATTATTTCGAAGTATTGAGGGGGGATTTCTGAATATTTATATTGCTGATTGATCTACTACTTGAGGTTTATTGTACCATTTTGAGTTGACATACAAAACAAGTAATAAAGAAATTTCTTTATAGGATTCATGTGTTGAGCTATCTCAGTGAAGTATAATTTCAATTGTTCATGTTCTTTCTTTAAGTATTCCATAATCTTAAATGTGTTCTGAATTTTAATGTTATAATAGGAGTTTTACTACAGAATTTGTTTAATTACACTCTGCTTTTAACTATTGTACATTTTTATGTTTTCTTTTGATATCTAGTTTAGAGGATTCTTAGTTGCCCTCTGATCTCGATTGACTCCTTCATCCTTCTTCATTATCTGGTTTAATGAATTCTTAACTGCTCCTTGATCTCGATTGAAAACCACTTCACCATTCAGCCTTGAGATCTGGTTTTGCTTAGCTATCCTGCCCTGTAACACTTCCTTTATAATTTTCTTCTGTTTTGTTTTTGAGGTATATTGAATCCATAGCCCAATGAAAAATGGAAAAGCACCTTCCATCTAAATCAGTAATTCAACCAACAAAACAAAAGCAACCCAAAACAAGAATACAGAACTAGCTTAAAATTTATTAAAAAAACAAAGCTAAATAATTAAGAGAGAGCTCTCTTTGAGCATTAGGAAGGCTAGATCCTAATCTCCAAAAGTGGATAGTAGTTACCTCTGATATTTCTTTTAAACACTTATAACAACCTTCTGGAAATTTTAGAGTGCTAACATATTGGCGACTCTGCTGGGGACAAACCAGTTCCTAGTTTAAAAAAATCTTAAAAGGAACAATTATTTTCATTTTTTGCATTAATATTTGAAAGGGTTGTTAGAATTTATCATTAAAAATTAAAATTATGGCTTCTAAAAGAACATATTATAGCAAGGCTCATCCTGATCCACAACCTGTTACAATTGTTGATGATCCTGACAAAATTTTAAGAAAACCTAAAAAAGTAGAGAATCAAGGAGGTAGTAGGCAGTTAATCAAATAAAATTCACTTCCTAAGGAGTTATCAAGCATAGAGGATATTCAATTTGATTTATCATTTGAGCATTCTTTATTTCGTGCAAAATCTGAAAACTCAATCCACGATACTATAATAGACCCCAATTTTATTCAATTTATTGAATCAAAGAAGGATACTATACAACTTGATTTAGGTTCTAGATACTTTTGACAAACTTGATGCTTTAACCTCAACTTTGATATAGACGAAGCCTTATTTCAATAGTTAGTTGAATTAGCTTCCCTAACTACTGCTACCCCTAAGCACTCTACCATACCTTTAGAAACTGTAAATATAGCTCCATTCAATACCACTTCATCTGTAGTATCCACCATAGTTCATTCTACAAAACCATTCATACCCAAACTTCCTTTCTAACCTAAAGTTTCAAGTCCATCTTCAAGCACCACTACTTTACCTCTCGGTCAAGCTAAAGTCTTAGCCATGACAACCAGATATGCCCCTTTGGTCTTACAGGCCCCTTTACATGCCATGCCACCGGATTACCAGAGTCAAATTTTTCGGTTTGATGGTACTGGTCAATATACTTCTCAACAACATTTAAAGAAAATGATAGATTATTTTGAATTACATGAAATTGATGAGGCCGATGTACAAATGAGATTATTTCACAAACACTAGTAAGAGATGTTAAAAAATGGTTTAAATCTTTACCTGCTAACCATATAGATGATTTAGCTAATTTCCTCCAACTTTTTATTAATAGATGGGAAAGAAAGAAAAACCCTTTATAGATATTATCTGAATATGAGAACATTAGAAGAGATCCTAATGAATCTGTCCAGGATTACTATACTAGGTTTAACAACATTTACAGTGCAATTCCAACAAATATCAAACCTCCACTAGACTTGGCCCTAGTTAAATTTCCAGATGGTTTTGACACTGATATGTCCTATCAATTAAGAGAAATAAACCCTGAAACTTTAGAACATATGTAGAGTAATGCAGTTAGTGTAGAAGCTAACTTACCAGCTAAGAGAGCTAGGATGAGGAATGAGAGAAGAGTGACAATTAAGGAAGAACCTTCCACTTCAGATGTTAATATGGATAGTTTAGCTAAAAGTGTAGAGACAATAATAGATAGATTAAAGAACATGGAAAGAAAACTTCAGTGGGAAAATCAACAAGGTCCCCATATTAGAAACCCCAAATTTAGGAAGAATCCTAATACTAGTAAATCAAGAGAAGTTGTACTCGATCAACAAATTAGACCACCTTTCCAAGAAAATTATGCTGAAAGTTCACAATAGCATGAAGAAGACCAAGATAGCCAGATAAAATTGATGGGAATAAATGATGAAGATGCCATTTTTCTTACCCAGGAAGAACAAGAGTTGTACATGTTACAACAATTACAATTAGACTCTGGAGAGTCCTTTGACTATGAACAAGGCTATGATTCTGCTATCTATGAATTTCATAAACAATATAGCTTTAGAAGCAAAAATAACACAAAGGTTCCTATTAAGAAATCAGTCGAAACACAAACTAAGAAAACAATAGAAGCTCCTGTGACCAAAGTTCTACAAATTCTCCCTAGAGAAACTCAGAAAAATTCCAGCCCAAAAAGTGTAGACATCACACCAATTGCTACTCAAAATTCAACTACTACTAAAAATTTTCCACATAAGAAAATTGATATAAAAATAGTTAACACACAAACTAAATTACCAACTGTTGATAAAGAATACAAAACTACTCAAACCACAATTGGTAAAATTGAAATGCTTAAATTAGACAAAACAAAAATTCCATTTAATATCAAAAGTGAGACAACAAAATTGAAAATACTTGTTCCTTTAACATAGCTAGTGAAAAATGATTCATACAAGGCACAAATTACTGAAACATTAAGCATAGCTGAAGGTGAAGATGTTGTTAACCTCAATGATGATCAACCTGCATTATTATTTGGTCCTGAAGTTGATGGCAAACATCAACAAGGGGGTGTCCCTCCATTCTACATTAGCCTAAACATTCAAGATCAAATCTTACACAATGCTATGTTGGATTCAGGAGCATCTCATAATTTAATGCCTAAATCAGTCATGGAAGCATTAAAATTAGACATCACCGGACACTACAAGGACCTTTTCTCCTTTGATTCTAGTCAAGTTAAATGCATTAGCCTGATTAAAGATCTATGTGTAACTCTATTCCAGTGGCCAGAAAAGATTATTTTTATAGATATTTTAGTTGCTGATATCCCTCCCAAGTATGGTATGTTACTATCTCACTCATGGGAAGAAAAACTACAGGGATCACTACAATTAGACATGTCATATGCTACCTGTTATCACTCTAGTAATTCTAAAGTTGTGAGATTTTTGGTTTTTAGTCAAAGAATACTAGAGGTAACCACAAACCAACTTCAAACTGTAGGATCTAGCCTTCCTAGGGTTCAGAGAGGGTTCTCTCTTTAAAATTTAACTTTGTTTTGATTTGTAAATATTAGGCTAGTTATGAATGTGCAGCTTTGGTTTGGTTTTGGTAGATTTGGTGGGAAAAATAACTTGAAAGCAAGGATAGTGGGAAATCTATTTTCCATTGGGCTAAGGAGTCAAAATCAAGCAAACAGGACTGGGATCAAGGCCAAAAGGTCAAATGTTTTTAGGGCAATATAGATAACCCTTGAAGATCTTGGAAAGTTGTTTTTACGAGGTGGTATGATCAGGATAAAGGGAAATTAAGAATCCTTTGATCCGGAAAAGGAAGTAGTAGGAAGAGGTCAAACGAGAGAGGGAGAAATTAAGGGTTCCCTACACTGGAAATAAGAGGAAAACATATAAATGATAACTAGTTAAAAACAGGGTGCTCTCAACAAATCATGTAGTAATACTCCTAGTTATTCATTCAGATTTAGAATAAACATAGATGGATGCATGTAACAAAGCAAGATAACAATTAAAAGTAAGGAAATACTTCACTCCAAATAGCTCATCATATGAATCCTGAAGTATGATGCCAATTGGTTTGATCCAGCCTGCTACTTGAAATTTGACACACAAAATTTTTCAAGTCCAACAAAATGACTATAAGAATCTGCAAAAAATTTATTCCACACAAAATACTTCTAAAGATGAAGTATTTATACATAGTAATTTAAATAATATCCTAGAATGGTTATAGGAATTATCTAAAGGAAAATAAAATATCTTTATAACAATAATAGGGACAACTGCTCAACAAATCAGTAAGCTGTCCTATTTATTCAAAAGAAATAGAAACTACTTTGAGGATAAGATGCAGTTGGCTGCCTTGGTGTCCTCCTTGCTGGCTTTAGATATTTAAATTTGTTTTTTGGAATCTGATTTGCATTGTCTGATACTCTTTTTCTGATTCATTTTATTCATTGATACTCTTTAACCATAATCAAAAACTGTTTACTGCTGTAAAAAATATGTTTTGACTACAAATCAGAAAACAGTTTTCTACTTCTTTCATCTGTCTATCTTTTATCCTTCATAATAAATCTGTGAGTGACTTCCAACCTTATCTTTAGGAATTTGTATTTTCTTTAATTTCCTAAATTTTTCATCAGCTTCAGTATATCTAGAAAAGGTTGGCTTGATGACAAACAAGAGTTTTATCTCATGTTGCAAATAGAATAAGTCTTCAAAGCTTTTGAGTAAGACTTTTCCAGTTGGAATGCCTTTTCCTTGTGGTTTAATTACCTGTTATTTTGCAAAATCTCTAATTTTCTTATCATAGTCATTCTGAGGCGTTAGTTTATCATTAATGACCATAATGTCAGGCAGTCCTTTTTTCCTCAAATTTGTAAACTTGACCATAAACCTGGTTATGGCAGTATTCATACTCTCACACTTTTCTTCCAGATGCCTCAATAGATTCTTCTTTGTAGTAACTTTCCTAATTTCTAGGATAGTTTCAGTCCTATTAGTGATCTTCAGTTCTTCTAACTCCTGCCTATTTTTACTATCGAGGAATGTGATTAGCTTTAAAGCTTGCTCTGGTTTATCATCCAATTCACTTTGAGTCTTTTGAATTTCTACTTGGGATTTTAATAATAACTCTCTCTGTTCAAACATTACCTAGATTAAAGGCCATAAATCATGGATAGCTTCAATGACATTGTTCCAAAGATGTTTTTTGATATATGATATTTGTTCCTTCAATGTCAATTCCTTCTGCAATTTTTTCAACTCTTCATTCAGTCTCATGGCATTTTTTTCATGTGTCTTTGCATTTATCTAAGCCAATTTGTTTGACTTCTCAAGATTTTCTACTACCTGTTTCAATTTACTGATTTCATTTGTCTTAAGAGACATTTCCTCCATAGCTTTCACCAATTTGTTGGCTTCATCTATGTGGTGCACTGTTGTTGTAGATGATTCAGTAGCTGAGGTTGTGGAAGAAGTTACTGGCACTGCAGTGGCCAGTGGTTTTTTGGGTGCCAAATCTTCAACTAGAGTTGAAGGAACTGATGTAGTGATTACAGGAATAACTGTAGGAATCTCTGGTTCTTTCATTGTTTCCTTTTCATGGACAAGTTTGTCCATCTCAATTTCCATCTCCTTAGTTTGAGCTATCAACTAAAAAATCAAATTCATCATGCCATCTTTCTCTTTTTGTCCTTCTATTATTTCTTTTGTTTGAGGATGTTCACTTTGAGGAAGTTTGAGTTGTTTCTTCAAAACTGCTATATCTTCATTTTTCTTCTTCACCAATAACTCTGCTGCTTTGATATTAGTAGGATCATATTCCACCTGCAAAACTAGTTCTTCTAAGGCTTTTATCCTTAGATCCTTGGCATACAATGAGGCTTTGTCCATCTTTATCTGATCTTGCATGTTGGAGATGGTGTTTTGGAGTTTTTAAGCACTCATGGCTTTATTTGTGACAGTAGAATATAGCATTTCTAAGGACTATATATGAAATTCAATTTGATCAAGAGCATGGATCTTATCTGTCTAGACCTCCAAATCAACTTTTTTATAATCTGCCACTATCTTAGGAGATTTGATTGTGGGCTGCAAAACTGACATAATTAGCTTTTGATTTGAATAATCAAAAGCAGAGAGGATCCTATTTTGCACACTTGGAGTCTGTTTGAGATATTGATAATAAATATTGTTTTTTATTTCCTCATTCTTCAGCTTGATTTGTTTATATTTTTCTTTGATATCCAAATCTTTTTCCTCAACTGCTTGTGAGGAAGAGGCTTCCATGCCTTGTTGTCTTTCGATCAACTGTGTATCTTCACTGTTAACCTGTTCTTCATTCTGATTCTATGTGGTTGGCTCATTAATGATCATAGTAGCAACATCTGTTTTTGGAAAATCTGTATTGGTATTTATAAGTTCTATTTCTTCCACATCAATTGTTACTTTTCCTTTACCTGTTGAATCTAAATTGGGCCTTTTTTTATATATGATCTTGAACTTAGTTTCATTTGTAGTTTCTGCCACATAGGCTCCTTCTTCCCTTACTCTTTTAGTGGACCTTTCTGGCTGATTTACAGTCTCTAAAGTATGACTATTATTACTTTGTTTACTGCATCTGTTAAGGTGTTTTCAGTCCACTCAATCTGATTTGAAAATTTTCTATTTCTGGTTTTGCTTCATGGATGAAGGGTGTTAACTTGCATTTAACCCTTAGCTTACTCAAGATCCCTTGTGGATCATGATTCGAAGGAAAACTTTTTTCCATTTTGAATTCCAATAACTAATTTGATGCTTCTTTCTCTGCATCCATGTGATTGCATATGAATGGCCCTGTCTGATTCTTTAGTTTGAATTGAGTTTTCTTTTTGGCTGCCATGAAAATTATGGAATCATAGTTTAGGATTTGCCTGATATACTCCAAGGCAAAGATCCTCATTCAAGGATGTTTGTGTAATTTGTAAGGTAAAAAATTTGACCCAAAAACTCTGATCTCAATATGTTTTTCATATAAATACCAGTCACCAACCTTATTCTATTCTAATAACTGCAATATCTTTTTCATTTATTCATTCATCCTTGGCTGCTATGTTTTTGTTAACATTGTAATCACTAGATATAGGAATAACTCTGAAAATTTTGAATAAGTGAAATTTGTACATTCTTTCTTGAGCAAAGATGTCCAGAAAATGACAGACAGAGGATTTCCCTCTATGTCAAGCTTTTGGAGAGTAATTGAAAAATTATCTGATTGGAAGTATAAAAACATATGGAAAATAAAGGAAGTATATCTGAATACTCCCGCAATTGGGAAATTGGTCAATTGATAATGAATATGATCTGAAATAAAACTAGCATAATCAAATATTACAGATGGGGGTTGACCTAGGGTGAAAGCAGATAAGAAACCTAGGATGGATTCATCAGTGTGTTCATCAATAAAGTACCCCAGGATGAATGAAAGCATGGAAATCACCTGCCTTAAACCTTCTAGGAATTTAGCAGTAGAATATGGGGGATTTAGTTTAGGAATTTCTACATGTGAGGGCATGAATGTCTGGAAAATCATGAATCTCTTGGGGAAATATAGGCCAATGTACAGCTACGTTAAGGCCTCTATGGACAAACAGACTACTTGGGGGTCAGGTTGAAGCTGTAACATTTGATTGATAGATTGAGCAGTAATGGTGAAAATAAAATCTTTATTAGCATTGAATATGGCTCTTTGATCAGGTGCATAATACTGTTGACATAATATAATCACCTCCTGACATGGGTGAGTTAATGGGACAACATATTTGGGCAAATGAGATTCCCAAATCTGGACTTCTCCATCATTATCTAATGATTTCTCATAGCTCCAATTATGAATATCAAGCAAGTTAAATTCAACAATGGGATCTGTTATCTTATAATCAGTATCAGCTAGTGGGATGTGTTCAACATCAACAACAGGTGGTTGAAGAATATTTACCACTATGGAACTCTTAGAAGTTATAGTAGGGGTTGGTTTAAGTACTTTGGAACCTTTAGGCTTGCTTGTACTCTGCTTCTTAGGCATTTTGGGCTACTTCTGCAGGTTTAGACTGTTTGTAGAAGTATTTTCACTTTGAGCAGAGGCTTTTTGGATAAAGAGGCAAAGTATGGTCTCTTCTTTGTGATTTCTTTCCAATTAAGTATGTGAAAAAGGTTTACAGGATTTTTACTGGTTTCAAACAAGAAACAAGGGTTTCTTGAGTCTCTTACTAGAAATAGGGCTGAAACTCTTTTGAAATAGGTCATAGAGGCTTAGGATACCTTCAGAGGTTTTCTGGTTTGATTTAGAGCTTGAAATAGTTCATAAGATTGAAAAAAAATCCCACTTTTCTCTCTCAGTAGTGCGCAACAATAAAACAAGGTTTCTAGAAAAAATTTGATAGGGTTTGGCCTGTTTTTGGGTTTTTTGACAGTTTCCTTTAATTAATTCTTGAGTTGTAAGTGTGTTTTTGTTCTTTAAAAGTTTTTTTTTAAATTAAAAACAATGTTAATTTGAGGAGAAAACCTATTATGCATAGGTATAGAGGTCTGAAACAATTCCTGCGGTCTTGTCAACAAGTCGAGCAGCTCTTTTTTGATCTTTGGAGCAATTCTTAGCTTCTCAATGGTCTTCAGGCTAAGATTTGAGGTATTTGGCAAGGAACTAGTCGGAAAGAGGTTTATTTTTAATAGTCGGGAGGCTAGCACTAGGTTTATGCGCATAAGATAAAGGAATGAATTACATTTCCAAGGTATATTATGCATAATTTAGGGCTTAATCAGCGCCAACATTTAATACATATCAAATCATAAAGATGGGTGGTTTTCGGGCTCAAGGGGTTGAAACTGGATTGGTTATCACGCGGCAATTTGGTAGTAAGCTGTTTTGGGGCTAACCCACACGATCCAATAGGAAATGTGCATGTGGAGGGGAGATAAAATTATAAAACAACCCATTTCGTGCAGAAATGGAACGGGGGTGATCACGCAAGTTTTCTATGCGATATTGGATTTTAGCTGCCAGATCTGGGAGGGTCAATGCGAACGATCACGATTGACGGGTGGAGTTGCATTGGGAAGGAGTGGGGCTGGGGTATAATATGTGTGGTGGTTTAAAATTTAGAATTTAATAAATAAGCGTTAATCAAAGTCTAAACCTTTGGTTTATGCAATGGTAGAGGGGTTAGATTTAATGTTAAATTAAAACATTTATACTGTTTCAATCAATGCATCGGATTGAATGTTTTATTATATAGTTTTATCAAATGTAATTAACATTTGTTAAACTACATGGGGCGGGATATTTGCATAGAGATATGTTTAGACCAATGGGAAGTTGGGTGAGGTTTTATATTTGCGCACATGGGATATTAATCATTGGTCTAAACTTAAAATAGTAGAGGGTTATTTAAAAGAAAAGGTTTTAATATTATATGGGATGGTGAAGTTAGGGATTTAATACAATAAGTTAGGTGTTAATATGAAGAAAGGAATAGCGTAATGGGCATAAAATACATGTTAATTGTAAGTAAAGTGCCAAAAATAAATCATTGCTTTATCTTTATTATATTTCACATTTTAACTTAGCATACACTTTTAACTTAGGATAAAATGTATTTTGAGGGTTTATGAATGATTTTTGAAAGGGAATGAGATTAGCTATTTAGGGTTTAGATTTTACTAAGTAAAAATAGGTTTTTACTTAGGAAAAGGGATTATGATTTATGAATTAAGGGTAAATGTTGATGAATGTGGGTCTAGTTCGGGAATTCAATATTTTTAACTAACCAGTCATCAAGCCTTGGGTCTGGTCCCAACAAAAGTCAGAGAAATGCTCTGAGCCTTTTTGAGTGATAGTTTAGAATACTGAATATTTATAGGGAAGGGGAAATTAGTAATTTTTCCCAATGATGCTTTATTACATGATTGCTCAACTGCTTTCTACCTACCCATCTTTATTTCTAACATTTTTACTTCATTTTCATGGGTGCATTTAGGATTGCAACCCTAAAACATTTCTTTCAAAGCATAAAAATATATAAGTCTACCTTATTTCATCCAAGGGCTCAGATTAAACTGTTGAGCTCCTCATTATTCTCTACCTATCTACTGATTTGTCAAGTTTAAATTGTTTGAAAAATCTTTATTCTCTATCTAAAACATGAAATTTAAAGCATGAAAAGGTTAAGATTAAATTGTCTAACTGATCATGGATTATGGCATTTATTGACACTTTGCACATAATAATTATTCTTGCAATAAAAGTAAAAGTAGTGGAATTTGTATTTGCTCACTTTTAGGTCTTATTTTATCTCTTTTTTCTTTTGGGGTCTGTATTTTTCTAAGTCCTTTATTTTTTTTGTTAGGACCTTTTACCCTCTTTTTGGCTTTTTATTATTTTTCATTTTTTCAAAATATGGGAAACAAACTTGCAGAAAGCAAGGTATGTACATATTTACAAGAATATCAAAGTCAATTCAAAATTTATGAACCCTATTATTATAGGACCCTAACAGTGGCTCCACATGGGGATGGCATTTCCTAGTGAAATGTCAAGAACTTTAAGACTAGTAGCCTTTGGATTTTGACTGTGATTACCCTGTAAATGTCTTCTAATATCTGCAATTATTCATACTTATGATATTTACCTCTCAAAGCTTAGGGCCTTCTCTCCGGGTTCAAATTTGTTAGGAAAACATCCAATCCAATCTAAAATCTATAATGTATATGTACAATGATCAAAGTGAATAAATACTAACTATTTGTTAGCTCAGGAGAGTAGTAGTGCTTCAGCATTCTGCCATTTACTGGTCCTTCTTGTAGATCTGTTCCATCCATTTATTTTAAAAAGAAAGCATTATTACCTCTATATCCATAAATCACATAAGGTCCTTTGCACAAAAAATCAAATTTTCCATGTTTACCTTTGTCTTCTCTTCTGGAATCCCATTTTAACACTTTATCTCCAATGTAGAAATCATCCTCTTTACTCTTTTTATCAATTTTATTTTTGATCTTATCCTGAATGAGTTGAGATTTAATATAAACTTCTTCCCTTGTTTGTTGCAAGTGAATAGTTTGATTGATCCTTCTTTGAATGTCATTTCTTTCAACTTGTAACTCTTGGATAATTTTCATCACTGGTACACCTAGGGAGGATGGAAAAATAACATCCATTCCGTAAACAAGTAGGTAAGGGGAAGTACCAATGGATTTTTTAGTAGTAAGTTTATCTGCCTATAAGGCATTGACTAACTTCTTATTCCAAGTTTTTTTATCGTCTTCAAGTAAGTTTTCGATGATGTTTACAAGGCTCTTGTTTGAGGATTCAACTAAGCCATTACCTTGGGGGTAATATGCAGTAGAATGACCTAAGGTAATATGGTATTTGTGGCAAAAATAAATCATTTTCTTGGATTTGAATGATGTTGCATTATTAGTAATTATCTTTTGGGGACATACAAATCTTGAAAGAATATTATTTTCTAGGAAGGAGATAATGACAGTATCTATGGCTGATCTGGAGGGTATGGCTTCAATCCACTTGGTAAAATAATCAGTGGCTGTCAAAATCCACTTGTGTTGGCCTGAAGATGGAGGGTGAATTTCACCAAAAAAGTCTAAACCCCATTTTTGAAATGGCATTTCAGTTGAAATAGGCTTTAAAGGTAGGGGTAACAATTTTTTCTTACCCTAAAAAATTTGGCAATTGGGATAGGAAGTTACATACTTTTTGAGATCAGTAAACAAAGTAGGCCAGTAAAAACCAGATCTCAAGATCTTTTCTACAGTAGTTTTCCAATATAGATGTCCTCCACAATCAGGTGCATGAAATTCTTCAAGTATTTTGTCAGCTTCTTCCTTTAATAAACAATTTAGTAAAATCCCACTATGATCTCTCCAAAAAAGTACATTGTTTAAAATACAAAATATTACTGCCTTTAGTTTTAAGAATTTGGCTTTGGTTCTTGACAATCCAGGAGGAGATTGTAAGTTTAGTAGTAAAAATATGATATATGTATACCAAGGTGAGTCTAAGAAGGCTTCACTGATCGTTGGAGTTTCCATCTCTTCCTGATCATCTATCTGGGCAATAAAATTTATGTCTAGGGCATTACAATTAGATTCAGCCATAAGTCTAGCTAATCCTTGACCTTTGATGAAATTTGTGGGTTTTATCTCTATGTCATATTCTAAGATAGTGGAAATCCACTTACCTCTTCTTCCATCAGGACCATCCTAAGTAAGAATGTCTTTTACTACAGAATTTGGGACATAGGCAATGATGCGAGAATAGATAATATAAACTCTGAAGTATTTAATGGCCTTTGCCAAAGCTAAGGCTTGTTTCTCCATGATGTTTTACTTCAAAGGGGAATCTCTAAGGGTCTTGCTAAAGAAATCTATGGGCTGTTCAAATCCCTGATCATTTTTTTTTCAGTAAAACTGCAACAATGGTGTGTTCTGAAGCAAATGAAAAAATTATGAAATCCTTCTTAAAGTCAGGACTTATTAGGACTGGAATTTTGGTTAAGGCTTGTTTGATAGAATCAAATGACTGTTTGGCCTCAATATTCCATTTAAGAATTGAATATTTTCTAAGCATGTTATTAAGTTCTTTGTTATCTCAGCTAAATTGGATATGAATCTTCTTAAAAAATTAATCTTACCTAAAAAGGCCTGTAACTCTTTGATGTTTCTTGGTGGACTGATGTTAAGAATTGCTTCAATCCTAGCAGGGTCTATTCTGATTCCTTCTTTAGAAATTATGTGTCCAAGTAACTTGCCTTATTCTAATCCAAATAAACTTTTCTTGGGGTTTAAGGAGATGCCAAATTTCCTACATTTAATAAAAACGTGTCTCAAATGATCCAAGTGTTCATTGTCAGTTTTGGAAAACACAGTAATGTCATCTAAGTAAATTACCAAGAAATCATGTATTTCCTTTGCAAAGGCTATATACATAGCTCTTTGAAAGGTTTCACCTGCATTAATTAGACCAAAATGCATTTTTACATACATAAGAGTGCCCCAAGGAGTAGTAAATGTTGTTTTGGATTGATCTTCTTTTTGGACTAAAATCTGGTTGAATCCTGAAAAACCATCTAAAAGTGAAATCCTAGAAGAGCCAACTACCCTTTGTAATATGTGATCCATTTTAGGTAAAGGGTAATTATATTTTAAGGACACTTTGTTTATATTTCTGAAGTCAACACATAATCTAATCTCTCCTATTTTCTTTCTTGTTGGAACTAGGTTGGAAACCCAATCATAATATCTGATTGGTGCAATTATCTGTGCATCATACATTCTTTTCACTTCTTTTTCTATCAAAGGCAATAAAATAGGGTTAATTCTTCTCAATTTTTGTTTAAAGGGCTTTTGATCTTCTTTTATTGGAATTTTATGTTGATTTATGTTGGTATCATAAGATTTGAGATCCTCATAACTCCAAGTAAAAAAATCTTGATATTCCTTTAAAAGAGTAATGTATTTTTCCTTTTCTTGTTGAGGTACGGTTTTTGAAAGTTTGATTATTTTTGGTTTTAACTCTTTACCAACATTGCATTCTTCTATATCAGATCTAACTAGATCCATTTTGGGTTTTCTAGCTACATCATTTGAGTCAAAAATATCTTCTAAAGGAGTTAAACCTTTGGGTAAGAAATTATCCTTAGGATTCAATATGTTAGATTCATCATCAATAGTTTCTTCAATCTCTACTTTCTCTAATTTATCAATATATGATTGACTAAATCTAGTTGGTTTAGCAAACTTTACTTTATTTATATCTATGTTATTTAAATATATTTCACAATCTAAATCTTGATATATAGTAAAATCTGTGTCTATTTTACAGTTCTGAAACTCACCTTCATTATTCATAAACTTGTAAATTTGTTCATATTGAGAAAAAAATTGCCAATACTTGAGGTTGTCTGGAATTATTGGCCTATGCTTGACTTCAGCAGTGTATATGTGATTAGGTTGGAATGGTAAATTACATGTACTAGCAAAGGTTGCTAGACAGTGAGCCTATATATTTTATTTTCTAGGTATAGCAGCAAATTTACATTCCAATAAATCATCAGTTAAATCTATCACAATGTCTTTGTATCTTCTTAGTCTAGGATTGTAAACAGAATATACTCCATTTTCTTGTTTTATGATCAACTCTAAATCTCCCATGATTAGTATTCTTTTGCCTCCTGAGTTCCTAATAATTTGGAGTCCTAGAATGAGGGCTTCATACTCAGCCATATTATTGGTACATTTAAAATTGAGCCTAAAAGAATGGCCTTCTAAGTGATTAGTCTCCATGTTGGTTATCCAAACTCCTGCTCCCGCTCCCAACTTATTTACTGAACCATCAAAGTCTAAATGCCATAAAGATTCATGAAAAATATAACCATTGTTTATGTTTTCTTTTTCTCTATTAGTTTAGTTTGGATTTGACTAGTTTCAGAGTTACATAGGATAAAGGAGTCAAGGTAAGTTGGTGTAGAGTAAATTGGGTAATTTATAGATCTTTCTACACTACTGACCATATCTTCATCAATGTTTCCCTATATAACCTCTTAGGCTGACCAAAAAATGATATTGCAGCATAAGACATGTCCAATTGTAGAGATCCCGATAGCTTTGCTCCCCATGAGCAAGAAAGTAACATTCCATATTTAGGTGGGATAGCAGCTCCTACAATGTCCATTAATATGCTCTTACCAAGATATTGAACTAGTGTTACACTCAAATCTTTGATTAAACCCAGGAATTTAACTTTACTTGAATCAAATGAAAACAAATCTTTGTAGGGCCTTGTGATTTCTAAATTCAGAGTTTCCATTATGGCTTTAGGCATTAGATTATGGGAAGCTCCTGAATATAGCATTGCATTGTGTAAAATTTTATCATGAATGGTAAGACTAATATAAAATGGAGGAACTGCTCCATCTGCATGTTTTCCATTCACATCTGGGCCAAAAATAAACTTTGGCTGATCATCATTTAGATTTATGGAGTCTTCTCCATCATTTATGTTTAATGTTTCAGTTATGGTTTATTTATACAAGTCATGTTTAACCAATTCCGTCAGAGGAATTGGTATTTTTAGCTTTATAATTTCAAATTGTATGTTGAATGTAGGTTGTGATTTACTTATTTGAATCAATTCTTCTTTAGCAACTGTAGTTTGTGTTGGTTTGTCTTGTTTTGCTACAGTTATGTTTTCATTTTCAATTGGTTTGACATTCTATGTTTGAGTTTCTTGTGTTTTACTGCTCCTAATTTTCTTTTCAGGGATTGTTTTTGAAGCAATAGATGTTCTTTCAGACTTAGACTTATTAGCAGGGATTTTTAAAGTAGCATTTTTTGGATCCACTGAAATAGGATCAACATAGGGTATTTTAGGATCTAAATTTGTTGTTTTAATAGAATTAGAAGCTTTTACAACAATAGATTTATGTGAATATTTTTTAGCTTGAGAAATCATCAGTAATATCAAAAATTTTAGGGCTTGATGCATTTTTAGGACTAGAAATGTTTGGGAAGAACTAGAGTTTTGCTTGTTTTCCCTTGGGAGAATTTGCAGAACTTTTGTTTTGGGAGCTTCTACTGTTTTCTTATTCTGTGTTTGGGTAGTTTTCTAGGTAGAATACTCATTGTTTTTCTTGTTTCTAAGGTTATATTGACTATGTATTTCATTTATAGCATAATCATAACCTTGTTTATAATCAAACGATTCGCTTGAATCTAATTTGAGTTTTTGGAGTTCAAATAATTCCTGAGTAAGAAAAATAGTATTATTATCATCTATTCCCATTAGATTTATTACATCATAATCATCATCATTATTCTTAGAACTTTCAGCATAGTTCTATTGGAAGAGGGGCCTTATTGTTTGGTCTAGGGTTGTTTCTTTCGCTTTTCCTGAATTTGTGTTTTTCCTAAAATTGGGATTTTTGATTTGCTGTTGATTATCCCATTGAGGTCTTCTCTCTATGTTATCTAGTCTATCCATAATCTTGTCTAAAGTTTTAGCTAACATGTCTATTTTGTTTCTGAATTTGAAGTTTCTTCTTTAATGGTCACTCTTCTCTCATTTCTTAGTCTAGCTTTTCTAGCTAAAATGTTTACTTCTACACTAACAGCATCTGTTTTCATTCTTTCTAAGGTTTCTACATTTCTTTCCCTCAACTGATAAGCCATGTCAGTGTCAAATCCATCAGGGACTTTGAGTAGGACAGAATTAGGAGTGGATTTAATATTTGCAGGGATGGAATTGTAGACACTATTATATCTAGTGCAGTAGTCTTGGACTGACTCATTTGGAGCTCTTCTCATGGCATCAAATTCAGAAAAAATCTAGAGAGGATACTTTTTCTTCTCCCATTTATTTAAAAACAATCTATGAAAAACAACTAAATTATTTACACTACTAGCAACAAGACCTCTAAACCACTTCTTAACTTCTCATGTTAATGTTTGTGCAAATAACCTCATTTGAACATCTAAATCATCAATTTCACGGAGTTCAAAGAAATATGTCATTTTAGTTATGTGTTGTTGAGTTGTATAATGGGTAGTGGCATAAAACTGTGGTATCCTACTCTGATAGTCTTGAGGCATGCCATGAAGTTGTTGTGGTAAGACTAGGGCAGCATACCTAGCAGCCATAGCTTGAAGTTTAGCTTGGCTAGGAGGTAAAGTAGAAGTGCTTGGAGCTGAACTGGAAGTGATAGCTGATGAACTAAAAGTTGTATTTGAGATGATGGGAAATGAAACTGGAATATATGTGGAACTACTAGGGAATGAGAATGATGTGCTTGAACAATCAAAAGGTAAGCTAGTGGATATAGTGGATGAAGTGGGTGGTGGAAATAGTACTCTAGGCTGTAAAGGTAGTCTAGGGATAAATATATCTATAGATGTGGTGGTATTGGAAGCTATATGTGATGTAGCAGTATATAGGGATGAATCTAGAGTTGGTATTATGGTAGTATATAATTGTGAAACTGAAAGCTTAGTAGTATAGGCTAACAATTGAGCTAATTCAATAGCTTCATCAATATCTTTGAGAATAGTAGTATTAATTTCTTCCATTTTAGTCTGATATTCAATTTTCTTTGATTCATATTCTACTGTAATATTTTTCTATTTTATTTCCAAGAATGAAATAAAAACAGGGTCTAAAATAGCAGTATAAAGATCACTTTTAGATTGACTTCTAAAAAAAGAATGTTCAAATTTCAAATCAAAATCTATATCTTGCAAACTTACTAATTCTTGTGGTAATGAATTACCTTTTTTTAATGACACTTCACCTTCTAAATTTTCTATCTGTTTTTGCTTTTTGCTAATTCTGTCTGGGTTGTCTACTATTATAGTAGGTTTAGGATCCGAGTGGTATAGTAATTTTCCTAGAAGCTATAATTACATTTTTTAATACCCACAACTTATAAAAGAAATCTTAAACTAAAAGGATGAATAAAATGATTTTCTTTAAGACTAGTTTTATGACTGAGGATTGGTGAGTTCCCCAGTGGAGTCGCTAGTAATGTTATCACTTTAGTAATTCTAAAGTTGTGAGACTTTTGGTTTTTAGTCAAAGAATACTAGAGGTAACCACAAACCAACTTCAAACTCTAGGATCTAGCCTTCCTAGGGTTCAAAGAGGGCTCTCTCTTTAAAATTTAACTTTGTTTTGATTTGTAAATATTAGGCTAGTTATGAATGTGCAACTTTGTTTTGGTTTTGGTAGATTTTGTGGGAAAAATCACTTGAAAGGAAGGATAGTGGGAAATATATTTGTCCATTGGGCTAAGGAGTCAAAATCAAGCAAACAGGACTAGGATCAAGGCCAAAAGGTCAAATGTTTTTAGGGCAAGATGGATAACTCTTGAAGATCTTGGAAAGTTGTTTTTATGAGGTGGTATGATCGGGATAAAGGGAAATTAAGAATCCTTTGATCCGGAAAAGGAAGTAGTAGGAAGAGGTCAAACGAGAGAGGGAGAAATTAAGGGTTCCCTACACTGGAAATAAGAGGAAAACATATAAATGATAACTAGTTAAAAATAGGGTGCTCTCAACAAATCATATATTAATACTCCTAGTTATTCATTCAGATTTAGAATAAACATAGATGCGTGCATGTAACAAAGCAAGATAACAATGACAAGTAATGAAATAATTCACTCCAAATAGCTCATCACAAGAATCTTGAAGTATGATGCCAACTGGTTTGATCCAGCCTGCTACTCGAAATTTGACACACAAAAGCTTTCAAGTCCAATGAAATGACTATAACAATCTCCAACAATTTTATTCCACACAAAATAATTCTAAAGATGAAGTATTTATACATAGTTCTTTAAAAAATATCCTAGAATGGTTCTAGGAATTATCTAAGGGAAAATAAAATATATTTACAACAATAATAGGGACAGTTGCTCAACAAATCAACAAGTTGTCCTATTTATCCAAAAGAAATAGAAACTTCTTTGAGGATAAGATGCAGTTGGTTGCGTTGGTGTCCTCCTTGATAGCTTTAGATATTTAAATTTGTTTTTTGGAATTTGATCTGCCTTGTCTAATAATCTTTCTCTGATTCTCTTTATTCACTGATACTCTTTAACCATAATAAAAAATTGTTTACTGCTGTAAAAAATATGTTTTGACTACAAATCAGAAATCAATTTTCTCCTTCTTTCATCTGTCTATATTTTATCCTTCATAATAAGTCTGTGAGTGACTGTCAATCCTCATCTTTAGGAATTTGTATTTTCTTTAATTTCGTATAGTTTACATCAGCTTCAGTATATCTAGCGAAGGTTGGATTGATGACAAACAAGTATTTTATCTCATGTTGCAAATATAATAAGGCTTCAAAGCTTTTGAGTAAGACGTTTCTAGTTGGAATGCCTTGTCCTTGTGGTTTATTTACCTGTTCTTTTTCAAACTCTCTAATTTTATTATCATATTCATTCTGAGGCATCAGTTTATCATTAATGACCATAATGTCAAGCAGTCATTTTTGCCTCAAATTTGCAAATTTGACCATAAACCTGGTTATGGAAATATTCATACTCTCACACTTTTCTTCCAGTTGCCTCATCATATTCTTCTTTGTAGTAACTTTCCTAATTTCTAGGATAGTTTCAGTCCTATCAGTGATCTTGAGTTCTTCTAACTCCTGCCTGTTTTTACTGTTGAGGAATCTGATCAAGTTTAAAGCTTGCTCTTGTTTATCAGCCAGTTCACTTTGAGTCTTTTGAATTTCTGCTTGGGCTTTTAATAATAACTCTCTTTGTTCAAAAAATTACCTGGATTGAAGGCCATACATCATGGATGGCTTCAATGACATTGTTCCAAAGGTAGTTTTTGATATATGATATTTGTTCCTTCAATGTCAATTCCTTCTGCAATTTTTTCAACTCTTCATTCAGTCTGATGGAATTTTGTTCATGTGTCTTTGCATTTATCTGAGCCAATTTGTTTGACTTCTCAATATTTTCTACTACCTATTTCAATTTACTGATTTCATTTGTCTTAAGAGACATTTCCTCCATAACTCTCACCAATTTTTTGGCTTCATCTGTGTGGTGCACTGCTGTTGTAGATGATTCAGTAGCAGAGGTTGTGGAAGAAGTTACTAGCACTGCAGTGGCCAGTGGTTTTTTGTGTGCCAACTCTTCAGCTAGAGTTGAAGGCACGACTGTAGTGATTACAAGAATAACTGTAGGAATCTATGGTTTTTTCACTGTTTCATTTTCATGGACAAGTTTGCACATCTACATTTCCATCTCCTTAATTTGAGTTGTCAACTGAAAAATCAAATTCATCATGTCATCTTTTTCTTTCTGTCCTTTTATTATTTTATTTTTTTGAGGATGTTCACTTTGAGGAAGTTTGAGTTGTTTCCTAAAAGCTACTATATCTTCATTTTTCTTCTTCACCAATAACTCTGCTGCTTTGATATTAGTAGGAACATATCCCACCTACAAAACTAGTTCTTATAAGGCTTTTACCCTTAGATACTTGGCATACAATGAGGCTTTGTCCATCTTTATCTGATCTTGCATGTTGGAGATGGTGTTTTGGAGTATTTGAGCACTCATGGCTTTATTTGTGACAGTAGAATATAGCATTTTTGAGGACTGTCTATGAAATTCGATTTGATCAAGAGCATAGATCTTATCTGTATGGACCTCCAAATCAAATTTTTTATAATCTACCACTGTCTTAAGAGATTTGATTGTGGGCTGCAACACTGATATAATTAGCTTTTGATTTGAATAATCAAAAGCAGACAGGATCATGTTTTGCACACTTGGATTCTGTTTGAGATATTGAGAATAAATATTGTTTTTTATTTCCTCATTCTTCAGCTTGATTTGTTTATATTTTTATTTGATATCCAAATCTTTTTCCTCAGCTGCTTGTGAGGAAGAGGCTTCCATGCTTTGTTGTCTTTCCATCAACTGTGTATCTTCATTGTTAACCTATTCTTCATTATGATTCTTTGTGGCTGGCTCATTAATTATAAGTTTTTTTTCTTCCACGTCAATTGTTACTTTTCCTTTACCTTCTGAATCTAACTTAGGCCTTTTATTATATATGAGCTTGAACTTAGTTTCATTTGTAGTTTTTTCCACATAGGCTCCTTCTTCCCTTACTCTTTTAGTGGACCTTTATGGCTGATTTGCAGTCTCTAAAGTATGACTAGTATTACCTTTGTTTACTACATCTGTTAAGGTGTTTTCAGTCCACTCAATCTGATTCGAAAATTTTTCTATTTCCGGTTTTGCTTCATGGATGAAGGGTGTTAACTTGCATTTAACCCTTAGCTTACTCAAGATCCCTTGTGGATCATAATTCCAAGGAAAAATTTCTTCCATTTTGAATTCCAATAACTGATTTGATGCTTCTTTCTATACATCCCTGTGATTGCATATGAATGGCCCTATCTGATTCTTTAGTTTGAATTGATTTTTCTTATTGGCTGCCAAGAAATTTACGGAATTAGAGTTTAGGATTTGCCTGATATACTCCAAGGCAAAGATCCTCATTCAAGGATGTTTGTGTAATTTGTAAGGTAACAAATTTGACCCAAAAACTCTGATCTCAGTATGTTTTTCATATAAATACCAATCACCAACCTTATTCTGTTATGATAACTACAATATCTTTTTAATTTCTTCATTTATCCTTGGCTTCTCTGTTTTTGTTAACATTGTAATCACTGGATGTAGGAATAACTCTGAAAATTTTGAATAAGTGAAATCTATACATTATTTCCTAAGCAAAGATGTCCAGAAAATGGAATATGGAGGATTTCCCTCTATGTCAAGCTTTTGGAGAGTAATTGAAAAATTATCTGATTGGAAGTATAAAAACATATGGAAAAGGAAGGAAGTATATCTAAATACTCCCTCAATTGGGAAATTGGTCAATTTATAATGAATACTATATGCAATAAAACCAACATAATCAAAGATTACAGATGGGGGTTGAACTGGGGTGAAAGTGGATAAGAAACGCAGGATGGATTCATTAGTGTGTTCATCAGTAAAGTACCCCAGGATGAATGTAAGCATGAAAATCACCTGCCTTGAACCTTCTGGGAATTTAGTAGTAGAATATGGGGGATTTAGTTTAGGAATTTCTACATGTGAGGGCATGAATGTTTGGAAAATCATGAATCTCTTGGGGAAATCTAGGCCAATGTACAGCTAGGTTAAGGCCTCTATGGAAAAAGGGATTGCTTGGGGGTTAGGCTGAAGTTGTAACATTTGATTGATAGATTGAGCAGTAATGGTGAAAAGAAATTATTTATTAGCATTGACTATGGCTCTTTGATCAGGTACATAATACTGCTAACATAATCTAATCACCTCCTGACATGGGTGAGTTAATGGGACAACATATTTGGGCAAATGAGATTCCCAAATCTGGACTTATCCATCATTATCTAATGATTTCTCATAGCTCCAATTATGAATATCAAGCAAGTTAAATTCAACAATGGGATCTACTATCTTATAATCAGTATTAGCTAGTGGGAGGTGTTCAACATCAACAACAGGTGGTTGAAGATGATTTACCACTATGGCAGTATTAAAAGTTATAGCAGGGGTTGGTTTAGGTACTTTGAAAACTTCAGGCTTGTTTGTACTCTGCTTCTTAGGCATTTTGGGCTACTTCTACAAGTTTATACTGTTTGCAAAAGTATTTTCACTTTTGGCAGAGGCGTTTTGGATAAAGAGGAAAAGTATGGTCTCTTCTTTGTGATTTCTTTCCAATTAAGTATATGAAAAAGGCTTACAGGCTTTTGACTAGTTTAAAACAACAAAAAAGGGTTTCTTGAGTCTCTTACTGAGAAATAGGGCTGAAAGTATTTTGAAATAGGTCATAGAGGCTTAGGATACCTTCAAAGGTTTTCTGGTTTGATTTAGAGCTCGAAATAGTTCATAAGATTGAAAACAGCTCACACTTTTCTCTCTCAGTACTGCACAATAGTAAAACAGGGTTTCTAGAAAAATTTGACAGGGTTTGGCCTATTTTTAGGTTTTTGACTGTTTCCTTTAATTAATTTTTGAGCTGTAAGTGTGTTTTTGTTCTTTAAAAGGATTTTTTTTAATTGAAAACAGGCTTAATTTAAGGAGAAAACCTGTTATGCTCAGGTATAGAGGTCTGAAACAATTCCTGCGATCTTTTTAATAGGTCGAGTAGCTCCTGTCTGATCTTTGGAGCAATTCTTAGCTTCTCATCAGTCTTCAGGCTGAGATTTGAAGTATTTGGCAAGGAACTGGTCGGAAAGAGGTTTATTTTTAATAGTCGGGAGGCTAGCACTTGGTTTATGAAAATAAGAGAAAGGAATGAATTATATTTCCTAGGTATATTATGCATAATTTAGGGCTTAATCAGCGCCAGTATTTAATACATGTCAAATCATAAAGATGGGTGGTTTTCGGGCTCAAGGGGTTGAAACTGGAGTGGTTATCGTGTGAAAATTTGGCAGTAAGCTGTTTTTGGGCTAACCCACGCGATCCAACCGAAAATGGGCACATGGAGGAGAGATAAAATTGTAAAATAGCCAATTTCGTGCAGAAATGAAACGGGGTGATCCTGCAAGTTTTCTATGCAATATTGGATTTTAGCCGGCCGATCTTGGAGGGTCAATGCGAATGGTCATGATTGACTGGTGTAGTTGCATTGGGAAGGATTGGGGTCGGGGTATAATATGTGAGGTTTTTTAAACTTTATACTTTAATAAATAAGCATTAATCAAAGTCTAAACCTTTGGTTTATGCAATGGTGGAAGGGTTAGATTTAATGTTAAATTAAAACATTTATACTGTTTCAATCAATGCATCGGAGTGAACGTTTTATTATATAGTTTTATCAAATGTAATTAACATTTGTTAAACTACATGGGGCGGGATATTTGCATACAGATATGTTTAGACCAATGGGAATTTGGGTGGGGTTTTATATTTGCGCACATGGGATATTAATCATTGGTCTAAACTTAAAATAGTGGGGTTTTAGAGGGTTATTTAAAATAAAAGGTTTTAATATTATATGGGATGATGAAGTTAGGTATTTAATACAATAAGTTAGGTGTTAATATGAAAAAAGGAATAGTGCAATGGGCATAAAATACATGTTAATTCTAAGTAAAGTGCAAAAAATAAAGCATTTCTTTATCTTTATTATATTTCACATTTTAACTTAGGATACACTTTTAACTTAGGATAAAATGTATTTTGAGGGTTTATGAATGATTTTTGAAAGGGAACGAGATTAGTTATTTAGGGTTTAGCTTTTACTAAGTAAAAATAGGTTTTTACTTAGGAAAAGGGATTATGATTTATGAATGAAGGGTAAATGTTGATGAATGTGGGTCTAGTGTGGGAATTCAATATTTTTAACTAACCAGTCATCGAGCCTTGGGTCCGGTCCCAACAAAAGTTAGAGAAATGTTCTGAGCATTTTTTACTGATAGTTTAGAATACTGAATATTTATAGGAAGGGGAAATTAGTAATTTTTCCAATGATGCTTTATTACATGATTGCTCAATTTCTTTCTACCTACCCATATTTATTTCTAACATTTTTACTTCATTTTCATGGGTGCATTTAAGCTTGCAACCCTAAAACATTTTTATTTCAAAGCATAAACTATCTAAGTCTATCTTATTTCATCCGAGGGCTCATATTAAACTATTGAGCTCCTCATTATTCTCTACCTATCTATTGATTTGTCAAGTTTAATCTGTTTGACAAATCTTTATTCTCTATCTAAAACATGAAATTGAAAGCATGAAAAGTTTAAGATTAAACTATTTAGCTAATCATGGATTATGGAATTTATTGACACTCTGCACATAATCATTATTCTTGTAATAAAAGTAAAATTAGTGGCATCTGGATTTGCTCACTTTTAGGTCTTATTTTATCTCTTTTTTCTTTTGGGGTCTATATTTTTCTAAGTCCTTTGATTTTTTCTTTTAGGACTTTTTACCATCTTTTTGGCTTTTTATTATTTTTCATTTTTTCAAAATATGGGAAAGCAACTTGCAAAAAGAAAGGTATGTACATATTTACAATACTATCAAATTCAATTCAAATTTTATGAACCCTATTGTTATAGGACCCTAACACTACCATTTTTGTGCTCGGACAACAAAGAAGGCTATATAGAGAAACCTTGATGAAATACATGGTAAGAAGTTCAGAAAAACTGCAAAATTCTCCTATCTATTCCATGCATTCTGATTTGGACTCATTTATCTTATGTAATTCAGACAATGGAAATGATAAAATCACAGTAGTAGAAGAAGAACACAAAGAATTTGATTCTAAAAATATAACACATGAATCTTTGTGGCATCTATATTTTGATGGCTCTGTGAATAGATTAGGCGTAGGAGCTAGAGTATGGATCTACAATTTGGAAAATGATCATTCAGAAGGACATGCTTTCAGATTAAATTTCCAATGCACTAATAACATGGCAGAATATGAAGCATTAGTGATAGGCCTGCAAAACATTAGAAAACTTGGAGCTAAGAGAGTTTCCATCATGGGAGACTCATAAATCATCATAAAAAAGTCAAGGGAGAGTATGTTGTTAATAACCCTAGACTTAGCCGTTACAGAGAAACCATCACGGACTTAATAAGATATTTCCTTGACACTAATTTTGTTGTCATTTCAAGAAAGCAGAATATGCAAGCATATATTTTGGCCACTTTTGCCAGCACATGCAGGTTACCCTTTCAGCCAAATCATTAATACACAGCTGAGGTAAGACATAGGCCAACCATACCTGATAATTTGAAGTACTAGAAAATATTTTCCCAAGACTCACAAATTTTATGATTTTATGAATTGTGAAGGATAATTTTAGAACTATAATATAGACAATGACTGTAAATTAGATTATACCATGAATAATGAAATAGATGTAAACGATGTAAATAAAATAGAACTGAATAAATTCACTAAATTAGAAATAGAACAATTAGAAACAATAGAAATTGAAGAATTAATTAATGATGAATCAGAATTTTTAAATCTCAAAGACAACATTTTGCCTAAGGGATTAGCCCCACTAGAAGATCTATTTGACTCCAATGATGTAGCTAGAAAACCTAAAATGGAGCCTCTAAGGTTAGATATAGAGGAATGCAACATAGGAACAAAGGAAAATCCCAAGCTTATCAAGATATCTAAGAAATTACCTCCAGCTGAAAAGTTGAAGTACATTAGCTTGTTTAAAGAGTTCCAAGACACCTTTACCTGGAGTTATGAAGACCTCAAGTCTTATGATACCAGCATTATCCAGCATAAGATACCAATAAAAGAAAATCAGAAGCCCTTTAAAAAAAAGCTTAGGATAATTAACCATGTCCTTATGCCATTAATAGAAAAATAAGTTAAAAGGATGTACAAGGTTCAAATTATAGCACCCATTAGACATTCTGATTGGGTCTCTAATTTAGTCCCCACTAGAAACAAAGCAGGAGAAATCAGACTCTGTGTTGATTTCAGAAACTTGAAAAAATTATCATTGAAGGATAACTATCCCCTCCCCAAAATGGACCACATTATAGAGAGGGTAGTAAGGTCATCCATAATTTCATTACTTGATGGATTTTCTGGAAATCCTAGTACAATCTGAAAATCATGCTAAGACTGCATTCACTACTCCCTAGGGAACTTTCATGTACTTGAAAATTCCTTTTGGACTGATGAATGCTGGAGTAACATTCCAAAGAGACATGGACATAGCCTTTGCAAAGGAAATCCATGAATTTTTAGTTATTTACCTGGATGATATCAGAATGTTTTCAAATCAGATAATGAACATCTAGATCATCTAAGAAGAGTATTCATTAAATGAAGAAAGTTTGGTATATCCTTAAATCCTAAAAAGTCACTTTTTGGATTAGAAGAAGGAAAAATCCTTGGACACATTATTTCAAAAGAGGGCATTAGACTTGATCCAGCTAGAATAGAAGCAATCATGAATATCAGTCATCCTAGAAACATTAAAGAGTTACAAGCATTTCTAGGAAAAATAAATTTTCTTAGAAGATTCATCTCTAACTTAGGAGAATTACTTAGAAATTTGAATAAAATCTTGAAAAAAGATTCAATACTTAAGTGGACGATAGAGGCTAAGCATTCTTTTGAAGCAGTAAAAAAATCTCTTACTAAAACACTTGTCCTCATAAGTCCTAATTTCAAAAAATATTTCATAATTTTTTCAATTGCTTCAGAACACACCATTGTAGTAGACTTGTTGCAAAAGAATGATGAGGGCTATGAAAAACCCATTTCTTTCTTCAGTAAATCCTTTAGAGATGCAGCACTAAAGTATAATATCATGGAAAAACAAGCTCTTGCTTTAGTGAAAGCCATAAAATATTTTAGAGTATACAGTCTACACTCTCACATAATATCTTATGTTCCAAACTCAGTTGTAAAGGACATTCTAACTTAGCATGGTACTAAAGGAAAAAGAGGCAAATGGATTGCCACAATACTAGAATATGACATTGAAATAAAACCTACAAAATTAATCAAAGGCCAAGGTTTGGCCAAACTCATGGCTGAATCAAACTATCGAGCCTTAGATATAAATTTCATTACTACCCTAGATGATCAGGAAGAGATGGAAACTCCACAGATCAGTGAAGCTTTCATAGATTCACCCTGGTATGTAGACATTATATTTGTTTTACTCAAATTACAAGCTCCTCCTGGTTTATCTAAAACTAAAAGTATATTCTTAAAAATGAAAGAAATGAAATATTGTATCTTAGATAATGTTTTTTTTTTGAAAGATCATGGTCACATTCTATTAAATTGTTTGTTGAAATATGAAGCTGACAAATTCATGCAGGAATTTCATGTAGGAGATTGTGAAGGACACCTATACTGGAAAACAACTTCTGACAAAATTCTGAGGGCAATTTTTTACTAGCCCAATGTTTTTGCAGTTGTCAGAAAGTATGTGACCTCCTGTCACAAATGTCAAATATTTGAAGGGAAGAAGAAACTCTTACCATTACCCCTCAAACCTATCTTAGTAGAAATTCCATTTCAACAATGGGTTTTAGAATTCATTGGTGAAATTCAACCACCCTTCTCTACCCAACAGAAATGGATTTTGACAACCACTGATTGCTTTGCCAAGTGGATAGAAGCCATCCCTTCTAGACAAGCCACAGACTCTGTCATTATTTAATTTTTTGAAAACAACATCCTTTCTAGATTCGGATGTCCACAAAATCTCAATACTGATAATGTTGCTGCCTTCAAATCCAAGAAAATGATAGTTTTTTGTAACTGATACCATATCACTCTAGGCCATTCCACTGCCTACTACCCTCAAGGTAATGGACTAGCAGAACCTTCAAACAAAATCATAGTCAACATCATCAAAAAGTTGTTAGAAGACAACAAGAAAACCTGGAATAAAAAGTTTGTCAATGCCTTATGGGCAGACATACTAACTGCAAATAAATCTATTGGTACATCTCCTTATCAATTAGTATATGGGATGGATGTTGTTTTTCCATCTTCATTAGGAGTTCCAGTGATGAAAATGATTCAAGAGCTGCAAGTAGAACCAAATGATATCCAAAAGAGGATAAACCAATAAATTCATTTGCAGCAAATGAGGGAACAAGTTTATATCAAATCCCAAGTAATTCAAGACAAAATCAAGAAGATATTTGATAATAAAACTAAATAAGATGATTTTTTCATAGGTGATCAAGTACTCAAATGGGATTCTAGAAGGGAAGAAAAAGGAAAACATGGGAAATTTGACCTTCTCTGGAAGGGCCCATACATCACTTATGGTTACAGAGGCAACAATGCATTTTTCTTGAAAGAGTTAGATGGAACAGATCTACCAGGTGGACCAGTCAATGGTCAAATACTGAAGCACTATTTTTCACCAGAATAACCAGTAGTTCATTTTATTCTATTTTACTCATTGTAAATATCATAGCAAATTTTAGATTGTATTGGATGTTTATCTTGAAAATTTGAAGCCTAGAGAGAAAGCCCTAAGCTTTAAAAGATATAACATCATATGTTTGAATAAATTAGATCACAGAAAGTAGTTCCAAGAAAAACCAAGCCAAATTTCCAAGGCCACTGATCAAAAAGTTCTTGAAATCTCACCAGGAGATGCCATCCCCAGGTGGAGCCACTGTTAGGGTCCTATAATAATAGGAATCATAATTTTGAATTGGATATGTTTAGTCTTGTAATATTGTACATACCTTTGCTTTTCTGCAAAATTTTTCCCATATTAAAAAATGAAAAGAAGGTATGTCCTAAAATAATAATCAAAGGAACAAAAGAAAGAAAGATTAAAAAAGATATAAAATATGAACCCCACAAAAAAGAAAAAAAATAAATCCTGAAAGTGTTGCACATTCAAATGCCACTACTATTAGTTTACTTTAAGTTTGCAAATAATATTGTGTGTAACTTGTTCAAAATGCTACAATTCATGATGATCATAGAGTTTAATCTTGATTAAATCATGCCTTTAAATTTCATGTCATGATACTTAGTGAATACAGATCTGACCAGATCACTTAACCTTGGAAGATCAGTAGATTAGGTAAAGAATAAAAATGAGCTCATAAGTTTAATCTGAGCCATTGGAAGATAGAAGGTTAG
The DNA here is from genome assembly GCA_034641835.2 of Pinus albicaulis. Taxonomy (NCBI): domain Eukaryota; kingdom Viridiplantae; phylum Streptophyta; class Pinopsida; order Pinales; family Pinaceae; genus Pinus; species Pinus albicaulis. The sequence goes on from CM076570.1 coordinate 1,359,790,778, forward strand.
AAATAAGTTAGTTTGCTTATGAAAATAATGTAAAGGGTCAGCAAGCTCAAATTCACCCAATAAAGGAAATAAAAAATGTTAGGATAAATAAAGGGTAAGTAGGTCACTTTCAAGAGTAATGGAAAGCATCATTTGGTTTTTCCCTTATCACTAATATTATTCTAACACCTTCCCCTTATGATTAATCCCTCTTTCCTCTATTGGAAACCAATTCCCCTTGAAAAATTCCTTTCCCTTTTTCAAAACCCCTTTTCCCTTCCTAAAACCCCTTTTTCATTTGAAAAACCCCTTCCCCTTTACTAACTCTACATTATTCATAAAATTGCAAAAATTGGATTATCCAAAGTTTCAAAGCATGAAAATAAATATATTATCGGGCCCCACTTCCCTTCTAAATGAACCCCCCTGCTTAATATATTTACCAATTCCCCCTTCTTTCATTTAGCCTCTCGATTTATATATTTGATAAATCCTATCCCTTTTATATTAACCCATTCACATATTAATCTCCCGATCCCACTGCTTGAAAAACCCCCAACTCATCCAACTGCCCGATCATCATTCATTAGATCTAACGATCAATAGAAATTTTTGCACCCCTCAACATTCAAATGTTTAAAGACGGTGGGGGGGGGGGGGTTGCAAAATGGGTGGTTTTATCTACCCCCTCCCTTGCCACATGGTGCTCCCACGTTTTATCGCACCCCCCATTCTCTAAACCACCAAAATGATTTTCGTGGTGCGATAATCCACTAAACCATCTACGCCCCTTGTGATTAAACCACTAATATTTGAAAGAAACTCCCGCTCCATTGCAATAAGCCCAAAAGTTCAAAAGTATTAAAACCCCTCTTGAAACCATTATTTCACTATTTCTTTTGAAATTGAAAAGAGACCAAAAGAACCATCGCAGACCAAGATCGAACCCTGCTGCCGCTTGGACTCCTTCCACGACCAAATTCACCATTTTCTAGGTAATTCTAAATACCTGAAACCATATAATTTGTTTATTAACTCAATAATTAAACAAATTAATGGCTTCCCAGAGCATTATGACTGTAAACCCTCTTCAACCACCAGTGTTAGATGTAGACCACACCCCTTTGGCCAATAAATACTTCAAAATCAATGATACTATGACTGATTCCAACCTTTTGGAGCTCCATTGCTAGATCCATGATAAATTTGTTGATCAGGCAGATGATATCCACCTTTGGGACTCTAATTTTCCCAAATACATATTCCCTCAGACCTTTTAGTTCCCAAAATTCATCAAACTGTGCCAAATCAATTATTTTCCCAATGAAAGAGCTTTAGTTACCCCAAACCAAGAAATACTATTCACAATTACTGCTCAATCCATCAATCAGATGCTCCAGATTCAACCACAACCTGATGACGTACCTTTATCTATTGAAACCCTTACTAAACTCTACTTAAATCTAGACTTTCCTAAAATATTCAAAATCTTTCAAACTTTCCTCCCTCCATTAGTAGAAACCCCTAAAATAAATCCTCCATACTCGGGTTCTATGTTTTCAGAAAGAACCAGACAAATTGTTACCATGCTCTAATGTATTTTAGGATATTTCACTGATGAGCATGTAGATGCAATATTCTTGGTTTCCTATCCATATCTTTCCTAGGTCAGCCCCCAGCTACAACCTTCAATTTTCCCCAATACTTGGTAGATGCCATCCATGATCAACTAGTAAAACTACCAGAAGAAGGAGTATTCAAATACTCCTCAGTATTTTTTCATATGTTTATGTATTTTCAATCAGAAAGGTTTGCAGTTAACCTCCAAAAACTTGACACAGAGGGTAATCCCTAATTTGTTGTCTTTTGGATATCCTTGATCAGAAAGAATTCCACTGAATTCAGCGTCAAAGACTTCATTGATTCTTTTTTTTATCCAGTAGTTAATATGTTAAGCAGTAGCATTCAGCCTAGAATCAGTGAAGAGATAAAAAGGTTCTACAACTATCAGAGTAGAGAAAAATAGGAGACTAGTATTTATACCAAAATCACAATGAAATTGGAGTGTATGGAAGCCAGCTAACTCCATACAAGCTTCCCAAATACCTCCCAATGAGGATATTTTATTTAGGATACATCAGAAAAATCTTGAATTCAGATGAGATCAATTTTCTTTCAGCTAAAAAGAAGACATAATTCAAGATTAAAAATGAGTTAGGGCCTTTTATATGAAATAGTAGGAATGTTGGACATCAAGCCGAAAAATGTTTACAAGAGTTCAAGTTCAGTAGTAGTTTCAAATGGTCTTATGACCCTTTAGGTAACATAAGAAAATTGAGATTTAAGTTCAAACTCACCCCATTCATTCATGAGTCTAAGCCTGAAATTGAAAAGTATTTGAACCAGTCAAAGTGGTCAGAAAACACTTTACAAGAGGTGGATAAGCAAGTTGATACTAGTTCCATCCTGCTTACTCTAGCCCCACAGGACAAAAATTCAAAAAGGGAAAGAGAGGAAGGCTCTTATTCTGCATAAACTACTTCTGATACTAAATTAAAAATTATGTATAGGAAGAAAACAAAGCTAAATCCAGTGAGAGGGTAGGAAAAAACAATTGAAATAGTTGAAACCATTGAAACATATATTGTTGTCAGAGATGATGCACCTCCAACAATTTCAGAAGAAACACATCATCCATCAACTTCCAGTGCACAAATAATTCAGAAATAGAATAGTGCAGAAGTTTCATCATCCAGAAAACCAGTTGAGAAAGAGAAAGATATCATGGAGAAATACAAAGAGATTAAAATCAGAAATGAAGCATTAAATGCTATAACTTATGCACAGTACTGGAAGCAAACTCCCAGTGACCAGAATAGATTTCTTTCAACTTTTGACTTCAAAACAAGGAAGATGTAAATGCCATTTCTACTGCCAAAATTGTAGGCCCCAAAAACATCAGAAGATTATAAGAAGACAGCCTTTGAAGTTCTTGCCAAAGATGTGCATCCAATAGACCAGATTGAGTTTCACAAACAAGCAGGAGAACTGATCTATTCCACCATGACACACAAAGCTTTAAGTGTCCAAAAGTTACAAAATTCTCTAGAAAATATAAATTCACAGTTAAAAATAGAGAAATCCTCATCAGAATCAAAGGATAACATGATAAAGTCCCTTGAATATTTGGTAATAGAAGTTGGTTATAATCCAAAAGATATCAAAGCAGCAGAAGAACTTATAAAGAAGAAAAATGTAGACATAGTTGCACTAAAGAAACATCTAAAGTTACCAAATACATAGCATCCACAAACTAAAGAATTTTTGGAAAATGATAATATAAAGGATTAAATGATTAATCTTATCATTCAGTTGACAGCTCAACTAAAAGAAACGGAAGCATAAATGGATAAACTTGTGCAGGAAAATCAAGCCAATATGTAAGCAATTCCCATTACTGCTATTCCTATAGAATCTATAGCAGTTCCAACATCTACATCATCTCTATTGTCTATAGCAGCTCCAATATCAACATCTGTTCTAGCAACTACATCAGCATCAGCATCAGCAATACCAACAGCCTATCCCACTCACGAGGCTAGCAAATTGATCAAGGAAATGCAGGATATGTCAATTCAAACTACTGAAATCAATAAGCTCAAAGAACGGGTAAAGATCTTGGAGAATGAAAAGAAATCAACAGAAGCAACACATCATATTGAAGCACTTAAAGTCAATAGACACAATGACAGAATCCACAAGTTGGAAAAAGAGCTATCACTAAAAGAGCCTTTAGCCCAATCAAAACAGCAATTGTGGGCCAATATCATTAACTCAGTTAATGATATTTGGCCTTCTATATAGGTTATATTTGAACATAAGGACTTGACAATGGAAGCTGGTGAAGCAATTAAGAAAGTAAAATAAGAACTTCGAGATAAGCCACAGGAAGCTTCTGAGATAGTCAAATTCCTCAATTCTAAGAATAAGTATGAAAGAGAAAAAAGATGAAAGACAATGTGAAAGAACAGACAGCGTGAAAGAAAGAAAAATTAAAGAAACAAGTAACATCAATCAAAGAAAAAAGGGACATATTTTAGTCAGTTGCTAGGTCACTATCTTCTTGCATGACTATATTTTATTTCCTTAAATAAATCCTAGTCAGTTGACAGGTTATTTTGTATAAATACTTCATTATTTCAAAGTATTGAGGGGGGATTTCTGAATATTTCTATAGCTGATTGATCTACAACCTGAGGGTTATTTTACCATTTCCAGTTGACAGATAGAACAAGTAATAAAGGCATTTCCTTACAAGATTCATGTGTTGAGCTATCTCAGTGAAGTATAATTTCAATTTTCATGTTCTTTCTTTAAGTATTCCATAAAATTAAATGTGTTCTGAATTTGAATGTTATAACAGGAGTTTTATTGCAAAATTTGTTTAATTACACTGTGCTTTTAACTATTGTACATTTTTATGTTTTCTTCTAATATCTAGTTTAGAGGATTCTTAGTTGCCCTCTGATCCCGATTGACTCCTTCATCCTTCTTCATTATCTGGTTTAAGGAATTCTTAACTACTCCTTGATCCCGATTGAAAACCACTTCACCATTTAGCCTTGAGATTTGATTTTTCTTAGCTATCCTTCCCTATAACAATTCCTTTATAATTTTATTCTATTCTGTTTTCAAGGTATATTGACTCCATAGCCCAATGAAAAATGGAAAAGCACCTATCCATCTAAATCAGTAATTCCACCAACAAAACAAAATCAACCCAAAACAAGCATACAGAACTAGCCTAAAATTTATTAAAAAAACAAGGCTAAACCATTAAGAGAGAGCCCTCTCTAAGAATTAGGAAGGCTAGATCCTAATCTCCAAAAGTGGATAGTAGTTACCTCTGATATTTCTTTTAAACCGTTATAACAACCTTTTGGAAATTTCAGAGTGCTCGCAGGCTACACAAAGATTCCCCCATCAGATGAGGAAGTACAAAGGAACAATAAGACATTGAGTGACATCTTCTTTAGCATAACTGATTCAGTATTGAATAAATTTATGCATTATACAACTGAAAAGCAAGTATGGTGTTAGTGTCCTGTAATTTACAGTATCACAAGGTGACTGTGTACTTTCTCTTTGAAAATTTTTCATATTGTACATAGATGTAAATATTCAAATGTCTTTTCCAAATAAAGATAAGGAGAAACAAAAGAAGAAGAAAAGAGGGTATTTAAAGAGGAGAAATGCAAAGTTCATACTATAGGTAAGTAGCCTAAAAATTTCTTGATTGAATTCCTATAATCTAACTGAAAAGATCAAATTTTTATCTAAATATTTGAAAAGGGATGATTTTCGTTAAGTTTGGAACCTTATGGTATGTTTTTATCTTAAGTCCCTGACCATGTTGCGTATCCTATTACATTGCCCTTTTGCTATTTCTAATATCCTAAGTTTCATTTTACTCCCTCGACTCTCATACCCTGAATCCACCTCACATTACCTGCCTCGACCCATCCGCATTAACTATCTATTTTCTGCATCTTCACATCCGATGGTCTTTGATGCATTTCCCACCCCCCTTTTCATAATACCCCCTACCACCTTAAGACCCCTTCGAAAACCAACTTTGGGTTTTATATAATGGACCGTCGTAGCCAACCATTATCCCCCTTAACACCTTTACCTCTCATCGCATGCCACAAGTTTCAAAAGGTAAGTGAAAAAGTTCGTGATATAATCTCCAAAGTACGATATGCGACGAAGGTGGGACCCAATCGCAATCGCAGATCGCAGTTTTTTCAGGATGGGCACAAGGATAAATGTTAAAGTCAGCAACGTGTGATTTGTGACGACAGTGGGACCCGATCGCAATCGCAAATTGCAAATGTTAAAGGATAGCCGTGGGAGGTAAATGTTAAAGTCGCCAAAGTGAGATGTGTGATGACGGGTGGGACCCGATTGCAATCGCAAATCACAAATGTTAAAGGATAGTTGTGGGAGGTAAATGGTAAAGTCACTGAAGTTTGATCTATGATGCTAGGTGGGACCCGATATCAAATCAAAAATTTCAAATGTTAAAGGATATGCACAAAGGAAAAGTTAAAAACAACGAAATGTGAAGTGCAATGTTGGTGTGGATGCGATGTGGTTTAAAGATGAAAGCTAAAGGATTTCAAGTCTAGGCGTATGCAGTTTGTACGGTGTTTTATGAAGAAAAAGACCAAAACACGGTATGAAGGACTTGTGGTAGAATAAGCCCCGACAAGGAGTGCAGGTAGAGGAGGTCGAGTCAGGAAAAGGGCGTTCATGCAGAACTGTTAGGGGATACCAGCAGAAGAGGAAAAGGTAGTAAACACATGAGTGCTATCACCAATCAATGAAAAGTGGCTAGCGCTGTGCCAGACTTAATTACCCAATGCCAATTTTTTGAAAAGTAGGGTCAGGTGTCAGAGACACCATTTGTTGCCTCTTCATGATCATCACATCCACCTTCAAGTCTACTCTTTGATCTCATGAAGAGCCATCAAATTTTTTAGATCCATGAAGAGCTACTCAAAATTAATTTTTACAGGTGGTGTGTTGTTATAGATTTTTTTTCTCAGGCCTTGCATGGCCACACCTGTCTAATTCCAGTTGTTAGTAATAAATGAAGTTTTATTACTCAAGTTTTAGTTAAATAATTCTTGAATTTTAATTTTCAAGGGTTGGACTTTGTTAGATTATGCGTTATAGAAGATCATTGTATTGGAGCACTGTAACTATTTGAGTTGGGCATCAATTATAGGAGAACATTCACATGATTCTTGAGCTATGTTAATGATGATGTTCTTTCCTCTGTGTTAATGTTTTTCCTCTGTCTTTTCGTGTTTTCCATCAATTTCTCTGATTGTAAAGCAAAAAATTTAGATTAAGATTTGCTAAGAGAGCACCTTAATTCTATCTATGTTTGTTATCTTAATGTTTTCCTCTGAAGTTTAGTTAAAGAATTCTTAACTGCTCTTTATCTATTACTAAACTCACTGTTTTATTTCATCCCATATTCACATTGCCAGTAAGATCCAGTATACATAGTTAGCTTGCCCTGTGAATGCCCTTGAAAATTTGATTCACAATTCAACCCTTTATGACTCCATATCCCAATGGATTAAGTCTCACAGCTCTATCTTTCCAACCACACAATCAATCAAAACAAACAACCCTCATAATTTCTATAACTAGCCTAATATCAGCATTTATAATTATCAAATTAAACCATAAAAACAGAGAGAGCCCACTCTGAGTCTAGGAAGGCTAGGTCCTGGACTCCAAAGTGGTTTGATGTTGTCCTCTATCGTTTGTTTTTTCCAATATTACAAATTATGGAGGGATAACATAATGGCGACCATACTGGGGATTGAGTTATTGAAAATTCCTAATATTTAATCAGAACTCAGGAACCCTAGTCAAAATATTGTATGATTCAAGTATGTTCCAAGATTGGTATCTGGTTGTTGATGGTGGACGACAGCCAGACAAGAAATTTGAAATCATCCACCTTGTGACTCCACAGTTTTTAGTTGACCTAGAGACTCCACTGGCAGAAGAATCCAGATTGGTTGTGAATATATAGTGACCCCACTCTCTAAATGATTGACAAGATATATCCAAGAATACAACGCATGTATGCTCTAATGAACAGAGATCGCATTCTTGGATTCCCACACAAAATGCCTCAGGTAAATTGGGACACAAATCTTCCTATTTTTCAAGATGAGAATGTTCATGATGATTTGTTACATCTCATTAAGTTTCATATACACTCATGGAGGTTTAAAGTCGAATGGCATGAGGATTGCCTCATGAATATTTTCATGGTAAAATTATAAGGGAAGGAAAGGGAATGGTATGAATGTCTGAACCCTGGTAGTTTTTTTTCTTTAAAATATTTCAACAAGGTGTTTTATGAGCATTATAACGAAAATTATCCATCTTTATCATTAGTTGAAAATTGTTGTGATCAATCTGAGGATCTCATACAATACCTTATAATTATTGATTAAGATTTAGGAAATTTGCATCCTAAGGATCTCTTAGAAGCAATTCATAAATTTCATTCTCAAGTTAATTTTCATTACAACCAAGAGAAGTTAGTTGAAAATGAAAGCAATCAAGAAATGAAAGAAAATCCACAAGATCTCTCTATGGGGACAAATGATAATTCATCTGCTCTTTTGTGTGAGGCTAAAGAAGACATTGAGCCTCATGATTAGTCTTCACAAGAGAAAGAAAACAATTGTTGTTCAATCCAAAGAAAATAAAGACTCCCTCCTCCTTTAATTGAAGAAGAAATCACTCAGATTCTAAGCATGCAGCCAACCTCTAAATTTTTATGTAATGAAGAGATTATTTCTATTTGTTCTAATGCTAATTTATGTACTGAAGAATTTCCTCATGAAGAAACAAAATAACAGATTGATACTGATGTTGTTCTACCTTCTCAAGAAGGCCTATTGCCAGAAAGTTCTCCTATTCATCAAAATGAGGGCCTTCAAATAGAATTCAACCAACTCATTCAAGACATATAAGGTTTTCTTGAGGACAACATAGTGGTATATAATGAGGATGCCATGTTAGATGACCATGAATAATGTGTAGATATTCTCTTTCAGAAGGATCCTGAGCATGACAAAATGTAACAAGGACTAGCCCTAGATGAAGCTTGTTATTTAAATCCTCAGGGCTAGGTATTGTTCCAAGATCCTTTTTATGGTTTCTTAGAAACATATAAAGGAGTATGCTATGCCATGAATGGTTTGTTGCAGATTTTAAGGAAACATTTGGGCATTTTTGTTCAATGGCAAGTAAGATGGGAGTGGCCCTTTTGGTTTTTTAGCCTACTCAAAAAGGTGAAAAAGAATCAATCATGTAGTCATTTACTTGATTGGTTGCATTGGAGAAAGGAATTCACTTAGTGTATATATCATCTCCAAGTTAGATTAGGGTAGGTAGGTCTGAAAATAATCTCGGTACTCCAAGCATCTTTAAAATTTTAGTTTAGATTGATTTTCATTTTCAGATCAACATGTTTCAGACTTTAGTTTCAGCGTAGTTCTGGTTTCACCATTCAAGTTTTCAAGGTGAAACAATATGTTCATCTTGATGGATTGCGGTGGATAAGTGAAACTATAGTTTCAATTGAGATTTTAGTATTCTAATATGCTAACTGGCAAAGCATGTGGTCTATTTTTATTATTCAAAGTCAGGAGGAACAATCATCTAGTTTCCAGTCACCAAGTTGCCTGACATATAAAGAAACAAGGTGTGGGATCAACCCAACAGATCAGGATACTAGTCTATGATATTCTTGACACCTCCTGAAGGAGCTGCCATCCCCAGCTAGAGCCACTATTAGAGTCCCATAATTTACAGTATCACAAGGTGACTGTGTACTTTCTCTTTGAAAATTTTTCATATTGTACTTAGATGTCAATATTCAAAAGTATTTTCCAAAGAAAGATAAAGAGAAACAAAAGAAGAAGAAAATAGGGTATTTAAAGAGGAAAAATGCAAAGTTCATACTATAGGTAATCAACCTAAAAATTTCTTGATTGTTTTCCTATAATCAAACTGAAAAGATCAAATTTTTCTCTAAAGATTTGAAAAGGGATGATTTTTGTCCAGTTTAGAACCTTATGGTATGTTTTTATCCTAAGTCCCCGACCACGTTGCATATCCTATTACTCTTCCCCTTTGTTTTTTCTCTTATCCTAAGTTTCATTTTAATCCCTTGACTCTCATACCCCAACTCTACCTCACATCACCTACCCTGACCCATCTACGCTAACCATCTATGTTCCCCATCTTCACATCTAACAGTCTTCGATGCATTTCACACCTCCCTTTTCACAATACCCCCTACCACCTTAAGACCCCTCTGAAAACCAACTTCAGGTTTTATATAACGGACCATCGTAGCCAACCATTATCCCCCTTAAAACCTTAACCTCTCATCGCATGCCGCAAGTTTCCAAAGGTAAGTGCAAAAGTTCGTGATATAATCTCCAAAGTACGATATGCGATGAAGGTGGGACCCAATCGCAATCACAGATCGCAAGTTTTTCAGGATGGGTGCAAGGGTAAATGTTAAATTCAGTGAAGTGAAAAATGTGATGACAGTGGGACCCAATCATAATTGCAAATCTCAAATGTTAAAGGATAGCCGCGAGAGTTAAATGTTAAAGTCGCCAAAGTGCAATGTGCGATGCGGGGTGGGACTTGATCGCAATTGAAAATAGAAAATGTTAAAGGATAGCCTCAAAATTTAAATGGTAAAGTCGCTGAAGTTCGATGTGTGATTCCAGGTGGGACCTAAACGCAAATCATAAATTGAAAATGTTAAAGGATAGGCACAAAGGAAAAGTAAAAACAACAAAATGTGAAGTGCGATGTTGGTGCAGATGTGATGTGGTTTAAAGATGAAAGCTAAAGGATTTCAAGTCCAGACGTATGCAGTTTGTACGTTGTTTTATGAAGAAACAGACCAAAACACGACATGAAGGACTTATGGTAGAATAAGCCCTGACAAGGAGCACAAGAAGAGGAGGTCAAGTCAAGAAAAGAGCGTTCATGCAGAACTGTTAGGGGATACTAGCAGAAGTGGAAAAGGCCGTAAACACATCAGTGCTATCACCAATCAATGAAAAGTGGCTAGCATTGCGGCAGAATTAATTATCCAACGCCAATTTTTTGAAAAGCAAGGCTAGGTGCCAAAGCCACCATTCGTTGCCTCTTCGTGACCATCACATCCACCTTCAAGCCTACTTTTTGAACTCACGAAGAGCCATCGAAGTTTTTAGATCCATGAAGAGCTACTCAAAATTAATTTTTATAGGTGGTGTGTTGTCTGAGATTTTTTGCTTAGGCCTTGCATGGGCACACTTGTTTAATTCTAGTTGTTAGTAATAAATGCAGTTTTCCAAATTAGATTAGGGCAACCAACTCAAGTTTTAATTAAATACTTCTTGAATTTTCATTTACAAGGGTTGGACCTTGTTAGATTTGCATTATAGAAGATCATTTTATTGGAGCACTGTAACTATTTGAGCTAGGCATCAATAAGAAGAGATCGTTCTTAGGATTCTTGAGCTATGTTAATGGTGATGTTATTTCCTCTGTGTTAATTTTTTTCCTTTGTCTTTGCATGTTGTGCATTAATTTCTCTAATTGCAAAACATAAAATTTAGATTAAGATTTGTTGAGAGAGCACCTTAATTCTGTCTGTGTTTTTTATCTTAATGTTTTCCTCTGAATTTTAGTTAAAGAATTCTTAACTTCTCTTTATCTATTACTAAGCTCACTGCTTTCTTCCATCCCATATTCACACTGCTAGTAAGATCCAGTCTGGATGGTTAGCTTGCCCTATGAATTCCCTTGAAAATTTGATGCACAATTGAGCCCTTTATGACTCCATAGCCTAATGGATTAAGTCTCACAACCCTATCTGTCCAACCACACAATCAATCAAAACAAACAACCCTCATAATTTCTATAACTAGCCTAATATCAACATTTATAATTATCAAGTTAAACCATAAAAATAGAGAGAGACCTCTCTGAGTCTAGGAAGGCTAGGTCATGGACTCCAAAGTGGTTTGATGTTGTCCTCTATCGTTTTTTCTTGGAAATCTTAAAAATTATGGAGAGCTAACATATGGGATAAGATATAATAAATCTATGAAGAAAATCCTAAGGAATATTGCTCATCAAGGAAACTGTCAGGTAATCTTCTCCCTACCAATGTTTCAAAGAATGAACATGATAATAAAACAACTCGTATGATGTCAGATGAAGTTACTATTTTTGAAGACGACAGTTTAGAATAATTTATGATCTTAGAAAAAAAAACTTGATCTTACTTTGAAAAATATTGTTAATCTTAAAGATAAGTTGCAGGCATATGACACCAAGGATCATATTAAATTAGTAAATGTTGTTTTGGAATCCAAACAATTTTTTGAAGGTATTGAAGCTGAGATTGTCTCTCTAAAGGAAGATATTGAAAAATCAGATAAGTGGAATGAATAACTACTTCAAACATTTGAAGAACAAGAAAATGGGCTAAAAGAACATATTCTCAAATTAAAGGAGAAAGTAGAAGAAGGAATAAGGATTGAAGAAGGTATGAAGAAGTGGTATCTAGAAAAATAAAAGCAATATCAATGAATGGAAGTTGAGGTAAACACTTTAAAAGGAAAATTAGAAGAAAAAGATAAAAATTTGAGATTTCAAGATAATACTAAGATTATGAATAATATTATTAGTAGTCAAAGGTCTCCCGCTATTATATCTGGTCTTGGTTTCTATGAAAATATTAAAAGGGAATCTAGTTCACAAGCTAGTGCTAAGAATCCAAAGGATAACAATACAGAACATGAAGTGTTTAACAAAGAGATAAGAATCCAACCTGATCAACAACCAAGGAGCATGAATCCTAAAAGGGAATCATTTTCTCCTAACTACAGAAGTTTCAATTGATTCTCTCATTTGATCGATAATGTTGAATGTTTTATATGTCATAATTATGGACATGTTGCAGCCAATTGCAGAAGCAGATTGTTTCAGTCTCAAGAAAATAGTTGCTCCACTAGAAGACCATAAGCTCCTAGGTACTCAGGTTTCTTTAAGGGATGTTGTTTTTCTTGCAACATATTTGGTCACAAAGCTATTGATTGCAATAGAAAAAACATGAGACAAAAAAATTATGATTCATCTCCTCCCTTTTCTAGTCATATAAGATGTTATGCATGTAACATGTTTGAGAATGTAGAAAAATAATGTAGGAAAAAATAAATGAATCCCAACAAACAAAATGGAAAGAAATTAGATAAGAATATTGATGACAAAAGGACTAAAGAATATGGATCCACAAAAATTCCTTTTAATAAGAAGAAATAATAAGAACATATAAGATTTGGTCTTGCTCTCTGCTCATTTGAAAATGAATATGAATGGTACATAGACAGCAGATGCTCTCATCACATGACTAGAGATAAGAGTTAGATGGTGTCTCTCAGGAAAAACTAATATGGTAAGGTTATTCTTTCAAATAGTGCTTCAGTAAAAGTTCTAGGAAAAGGTAGAGAAAAAAATAATAAACATAGAAGATAAGATGATACTTTATTAGTTCAAGGGCTAAAAAAAATATTCTACATGTGGGTCAAATGGCGGATAAAGGAAATGTAATTATGTTTACTTAAACCGAGTGCAAAGTCATAAATGAAGAATATGGAAAGTTCATAGCAAGAGGATATCGAAATAAAGCCAAATTATATGTGTTTAAAGAACTAAAATCTCACAGATATGAGAAGGATTCAGATTCATAGTAAAAGAATATGGTACCCACTGTGGTCCATTGTTCTTAAAATAATACTACTAAAAGTGATTGCAGAAGTGATGTGAGGTACATGACCTCATAAAGAGAAGAATATGATTATCATGTCCTTAGGATCAGTGATGTATAAATATTACTAGGGGAGCAATACATATGTTATCTTGATGATGATTTCCATTATTTTTTTTATATTCATGTTATTTATATTACTGACAATGCATCTGGTGTAGTAACAATTAACAAGTACAAATAGTACAAGCTCAGGGGGAGATGTAGTCATGAAGTTTCAATACATTTCACTTTCTGTACGCAGATACCATGAAAGGAAATCATGTATATACACAAGTTATAATCCACACAGTCACGTATGTTTATCTATGATGAATAAACAATGGGGTGGACTCAAGAAAATACTCTGATATGCTTCAGCTTGTTATTATTTTTCTTTTGTGTTCTGATGTTGATGGTTAGAGTTTTCTAATGTTATTTATAAGTGCTTTGGCTTTTATGAGTTTCCGATGCTTTGATGGACAACCGATTGATGAAATTACTTTGAAGTCCTTCCTGGTGTATGAGTTGATGTGATCATATCTGACAGTGAACAATTGGCACCTGTTCAGGGGGATCATTTTCTATGCTTCTAATAATGTATTGTTGGCATTATGTTTTCTTAAGAATTCCTTGGTACATAATGATGCTTATCATTGGCGATGTTTTTGAAGATGCTCATGTGCTAAAGTTTTTGAATGATGATGCATGGGATGTTCATGGTAAAATTATGGACGATGTTTATATATTTTTTTAGCCGCATAGTTGTTATGATGTTGCTGATTAGATTTTTGATGATGCACACCTAGTGATGAGGCATGTATATGTTAATAGGACATATGATATGTTGAGGATTGATGTTATTCTGATATGTGGAAAGAACATGTAGATCTTGTTATCTCATGATATGATCATGATGTCATTATGACTTCATTGATGCACAAGTGGATTATGCCTATAGTGTTATTATTGGTTGTTACACATGTTGCATAGTAATGATACATGTACATATGGTCTTGATGATATGAGAACATAGGGATGAGTTGATTTCATAGTCTTATAATTGGTTGATGATGATGAGTTCATACATATTTCTAACTCTATGTCATGGGATATCAATAAGGGATCCTATGGATGATTACTTAAGTTGCATTGGGCCAAGAGAATTATTATGATGCAGGTTTCATGAAGACATGTTTGTTGATATACTACTGCTACATATGTTGGATGATACTTGGAGACATGGCATATTTAGCCACATATTGATGATGTTGAAGAATGATGCTTCATTTACCTATCTTACTTTATGATGATATGCTTGGTTCTCCCATATGTTGTTGATGCATGAAAATATATGTTGCTTTGATGAACGTGGATTGAGGCTCTTCCTACAAATGCGAAGATCAATTTGACCTTGATAAGGTCAATATGATGAGTTGATAGCAGATCTCTATGGAAAAATATTTTGATGTTGATGTTGCATACTTGGTCACTGGTTTATGATATTGAAAATGTGCATTTTTTTGTTCATGTTTTTGCTGACAGATGCTTATAGTGAAGATCCTATACAATTGATGATGCTTGTCGATGATTATCATGGTCTTGATACCTCACTATATAGGTATTTGGTCTTGGTTATAAATGACATATTTGTGTCTTAATGTGAAGATCATAAAAGGACCTAGAATGTAATCATTGTAATACTTAGTCATATTTTTACTATTGTGGGTCAATTCAATTACATATGTAATCCCATCAAGGAAATATTATGTAATTAAGAGTCAAATATGTAACCCCACTATGTTGGTTGATCAATGTACGAATGAGTCCTTGATGATATAAATGGTCCTATTTTGTTGAGTCATCATGTCATTTATTTCATTAAAAATATTCTAGAGAATTCATCATATGCTCAGGGTGAGCATGATCAATATTCAATATTCATATTCAGCAGATTAGATCTATTGTGCGCATATCGACAAAGGGGATGAGAAGCCTTCATTCAAAATTGGTCAGCCCTTTTTCCTTGATGTCAAAGGGGGAGAGTAACTTGGTGCTTAAAAAGATTGGTTCTTATCTTTATGTGTTTTACAGGTATTTACAGGTTGTGGGGCCAAACACCAATGTGGTTTACATCAAGTCCGAAGGGGGAGTTTGTTGGCATTATGACAAATGTGTTTTCCTTGATGGAAACCTATTTAATATGTTGTCCTTGATGAAAACCTACTTGATGAAGATGTAAACATGAATAATAATAGGATAAGTCTAAAAACTAGTACACATGTGACAGAGAGTTTGGACACAAGCATAAGTTCATAAATAGCGGAATAATGAAGCTGATCTTTTGAGAAATACAAGTGGGTTTTGTGAAAAAAATCATGTACATACATGGGTATGGAGAAGAGGAAGAAAGTACCATTTCCGCACTATGGTACCCTAAATACTAGGGGTATTTACCATGGTATTGACCCATAATATTGAGCCAAGAAAAGAATATTTGATCCCGTCAAATAATACCATCCGCATTAGTATGGTTTTGACCCATGGTGTTGACTAAGGCCTAAGCTATATACAAAGATGGAGATAAAAGTGATTGGCATGCAAGTAATGACTTATTATTTAAATGTTTGATCTCAAATAAGTGTGCACCCGAAAGTATGATTATGGATCATATCCAATACATTTGAAATGACTATACATTAATAGTTTTCTTATGAGTTGATTTGATCTCTGATGATAATGTTTTGATGTGTGTTTATTACCTTGTATGCCGAGATATGGGTTTCTCTGAAATTCTGGTGTGCAACGAAGGTATAAGTCAATAATTTCATATTTGTACGAGATTTTGATAAATGAAAGGTGTATGCATATGCGGGTCTCATTCTGGTAAGTCGTGTGTCAATTATGCAATTTTGATAGATATGTATGCGAGTTTTATTGCTGAAAGACGTGTATACATGCAAAAGTTCTTTGTGGGAAGCACGCATATATGTTAGTTTTTTGCTGAATATGATATCTGATTAGTTTAATCCATCTTGTTGATTTTTTTTTTTTTCTGTCAACGAAGTCTTACTTGATGATCTGGGTTTAACCGTGATTATTGAAGTTGAATTGATTGTGGATTGATATGTTTAATAGTAATGATGTTGCTATCTATAATTGTTTCAAATATCTCTGATGGTTCTGTGATTATTTCAGAATGATTCAGTTTTTTAGTGTGTAACTCGGTGTTTATTTCAGAATGACAGTGATTCAATTTCAAGGTTCACTGTTTTGAGATTTGTACGCAGGTATGTTTCATGGAAAGAACATATATATGAATAAATACTTAAGCACAGTAGAATATATATTTTGATATATATTTGATCATGGTTTGCAGTGACAAAATCTGGTTTCTGTGATGAATAGTATGTGGATTGGTATTCTGGTGAATGGATTTACAATGATATAACTGCTTTGGTTATTTAAGAATAAGTTGATTAATTGGGGTCTTAGTTGATACAGTGATTTGTTGATTCAGTTGGTTCAATTCTTGAGTGATTTTTTACAATTATTGGTTTCAATTTTTATATTTGGTAGTGGGATTACATGATGGTAGTGGGTCCAGTCTAAAACTTTGATAAAAATTTTCCTACAAGTTGTGATGTTTTGAATCAGGTTGATCTAGTGTGAAAATTATGAAACTTGGTCCTCAATGGTGTTGAGGGTTGGCGTCTTTAGTGAGGGAGTCGAAGCTTCCTTCTAGTGGTAGCTACTAAATTTGATCAGGGGGTTGGAGCTCCCTTCCGGTGGGTGTCGATAAACAAGATTAGGGGGTTGGAGCTCCCTTCCATTGGGTGCTAGAGAACGAGAGAAGGTTGTAGCCTTCTGCAATTGGGTGCCTTCATGCTGGTATTTGTCTATGCCAATACACTATTATAAGATGTTTTCAATATAATAAAATATGAAGACCAAGACGACAATAACGATGGTTTTCTACCATATTAGGCTTCCACCTAAAAATATAGGTGTTAATTGTGTTGATGTGCTTCTTATGTGTTTCATGGTTTATTCAATTCTTATTTCACATTATTACTATTTAATAATTCCTAATGAAGTTTTGATACACTAGTTCAAGTTAAACATATGATGAGTTAACTGAAAAGTAAGTTAACTAGATATACGCTAGTTTTCAGCATAACAATCACTTACATACGCAAATTTACTTCAGTATAGTCACGTATAAAAACCTGCATAAGAAAAGAAAATCTTAAGTGAGTTTTAAAATATTGATTCACGCCCCCCCACCCCCCCTCTCTCTCAGTATTTTTCACAACAAAAATGTGATTGCAATCATGTTTTTCATTTATTTTTCATTTTTTGTGTAATATAGTCCATCAAAAGTATGCAACGTGGGTATTAATTTAATGTGGAATTAAATTATGCATCCAACGAGTGCTCCCTCTAGAAATTCAAGTAAAACCATAGAGACATAAGTTGAAAATATGAGTTCAAAAAGTAGTTTTTATATTTTATATTTTTAATTCTTTTTACCTTTTTACTCCAAAAATGGTGAATCATCCCCTATGGTTGACATCATCATCTTGAATCCTATTGGTTCTCATAAAGTTTATTTTTTTGGTACATTTTTGTTTTGAGGGCCCATTTTAGACCACAAAATTTCTCTAATGTTTGTGAATTTTCCTTAGAGACCCCCACCATTGGATTCTCCTCTTCATGTTGATTTTGTGATATATGGAGTGTCTCATGGGCCTGCATGATTTGATAAATATTCCTAGTCAAATATTGTGCACCCAATCAGTTATCAAAAACCCAAAAGCATGGATGATATGGCAGTTAAGGAAACCCCAACTAGTTGATGATAGGACAGTTTCTCAAATGGCACAATATTGAAGGGATTAAGTTATTCCTTTTAATAAAATATGGAGGGTAAAATATCATTTATGTCAAGATTCAAATCTTGGAGAAGGAAAATTTATTTCAAATCTTATTAATCCGACATATTGGTGGGAGTTTTTTATTTTTATTTATTTAAACTTTTAGAAAGGGAGCTTTTCCCTCCAAACCTTATGTCCACTAGCCCTGCCAAAATTTCATCAAAAACTATATAAATATGCATTCGATACACATATTTTGACATGTTTAAAGTGATGGTGCTCTAAATTTTCTCACCCCTAGCAAAAAATGTTACATTGATCGTTTCCATATGTCTCTTAGGGATTCGTTAAGGTTATTACATGTGTTTTTTGCAAACATTTGGGAATTAGTTATAAAGTGCAGATGTGTTAAGGAGTAGAAAAAATATCTGAAACCACCTACTTAATCTAATTTGGATATTCGTTGAAGAAGATTGATTATGGTTTTCTTCACTGTTTTTGTGTGCTCTGATTTGCATGTATTTTATAATTTGCAGTTCTAAAGGTGACTTGGTTTTGCATATACATTAAATTTGTAAAATTATTTAATATATCTAACAAAGCTCACATTTTTTGTTTCTATCTCATGCAATTATCAATGGCTAGATTTTTTTTGTGACATACATGCACTACACATATTGGTTCAATTTATATATGTATTGTGCTCACTCTACAGTCTCACTCTGTGTCCAATATTGTGATGATTTGTTGTATCTCTAAGACACAAGCTATGTGGAACCCCTTGGTACATAAAAATTTGTGTTACCATTGTGCATGAAAGCTATAGGCTTCAATGTATTCCTTTATGGTTCCTTTGCTATGTTGTTACCATAAATTTAATGGAAAATTGTGTGAAGGCCTGATTGTATTTTATCGTAGTTCCATAGATAATACAAATTTGGTTTATATGCTTATTAATCTACATCACAGTGGTTGGTTAGGCATAAAATAAGTTTTGATTAAAGTCACATTAATTGAAATACCTATTGTATCCTAATTAGTATGAGCCTCCACCACTTTCAATAAACATGTGAATACATATGTGATAAAGAAATAGAACATACCTGCACAGGGAAGTTGTTTTGATCAGCCTAATCCAATTCATATCATAATTCACAAGCAATGTACAACCTTGCTGTATAAACCTCAATGTCATAACATTTTCCTTGATGTGATGAAGGCTCTGCATCATAATATCTAAAAGTAGTAAATGATGGTATCATATTTCCTTGTGAATCACGGGAACAAATTGATAGTGCATAGGAGAGACTTGGTACTTATGTCATGGTGTTGGAATGTGTAGGATTATAGTATTTCGTTGAAATTTATTTATAAATATTTTAAAAATTCGATGGATTCCCTCTGCTCATAACAGTAACTATGTTCCTCTTATATATTCTTGTGGATTCTCTCTACTTGCATAATGAGTCTATTCTTTCATAACAATGATTGGCTATCAATATTCATGTGTGAGACTATACTATTGATGACAATGATACTTTATGATTGAAACCTTTAAGAGATTTTTTGGTATGACATAAATATGATGGTAACATTTCTAGCTAGGGTTTATAGAAAAATTGTATGGAAAACCTGTTTTTCTTGATTATGATATATGGTTGTAACTTGGGAGGTGATGATTATACATATAACTATGATAATCCTTATGATGAATAGAAAAAAGTTGTAGAATTCTTTCTATATTATTTATGTTTAATTCTACATTTGGTTAAGGAAGTGTATCATCATTGTTTGGTTGAAATTGATATGGTAGTATCTTTGATGTATATAAGTGTGACCTTCATGGAAGACATTGACCTTGTTGATAGTGAAACTGTGACCTTGTTGACACTAATATATATGAAAATGAAACCATGAGAAAGTGATCTATAAGATAATGATCTTGTATAAGAATTATAACAATGTTTTTTGGGCTACATATCAAGTATGTACAATATTACAGTGATATGACAGTGGTGTATGACTAGCCTTCATGACATTGATTACAAGGTAGTGAAATTGGTAGTGATACTCTATAGGATGATTGTGTGTGGTAGCACTAAAAGTGGACAGAAGTAGTAGCAAAAACAAAAATGGCAACAATATAAGCATAGTAGTAGCAATGGACAACAACGGATAGTGGTACAATGGAAATAGTGGTAACAATGGGCATTGGTTGAAGTAGCAACAATAGTAGCAGTGGACAGTGGTAGTACAAAAACAATAGAAAGAGTGGTAGTGGAATGCAGCAGTACAGGTAGCAGTACGTTGTATATTTTGTCATTGTCCCTAGTATGAGAGCCCAAACTCATTTGGGGATCATTAGCTTCCTTCTAGCCTTTGCTGGTAAGACTCTTGGGGAGTCTTATACTTTCTTCTAGTTCAACTAGTATGTGTATGTAAACCATACATAATGAATAAATATTTTTGAGAAAATATCTTGTTTAATTTGATC
This sequence comes from Pinus albicaulis, assembly GCA_034641835.2. Lineage (NCBI taxonomy): Eukaryota > Viridiplantae > Streptophyta > Pinopsida > Pinales > Pinaceae > Pinus > Pinus albicaulis. Next base: position 1,359,811,554 of record CM076570.1, read on the forward strand.
ATGTTTCATTTTTGTTTTAATTATTTGAATATTTAATGATAATCTAACTAATTTTGTAAAAGAAGGCAAATATCGATTCACCCCCTATGAATATTTACAACACCTCTGTTGTTATCTCTGACTATATAGTATCTCTGACTATATAGTTTCATAAGATCCAAAAACCTAACTACTTGTGGTCCATTTCATAATGCAGGTTAACCAATTTATTTATTAGCTATGAACCATTTATTCATCATGCTTCACTAAACTAAGTAATCATCATCCCTTTTTTAGAATGAAGGTCAACCACTTACAATAATCATTAATGGGAATAATTGCTTACGTGTTTTTTTACTAGACTAATTGATCATGACTCTAATGGGGGCCCTTGGGTCTATTACACTAATAAATGTGTTATTATTAGACCCTAACATGCCCTCCCCCTTCAAAAGCATCCTTTTCCTTAAGGTTGGAGCTGCAGAAATTGTTGGAGAATATTTGTCGGTTTCGATGTCATGTCTTCTGGCAAGGTGTATTTCCATTGGATGAGCACTTCCTTAATAGTGCAGTCATGAAGATACCTTTCACATGAATCTAGAACCAATTCAGAGTGTAGCCAAAGAGAACCTTCCTCATCCAATTCAGGCAATATGGTATAAACCTTACAATTGTGCCCCATTAATTTTTTAGATAAAATACATGGAATACTGGGTGGTTTTTGAAGTGGTGGGAAAGGCAACTTTGTAAGTGATTTTTCCAATACTTTGAATCACCTGATAAGGCCCATAAAATATTGGAGCTAATTTATGGAAGACTTTTTCTTTGAAATATGTCTTCATATAAGGCTAAATTCGGAGAAACACTTGGTCACCCACTTGAAAATACCTTTCTGAGCGATATTGGTAGACATGTTGCTTAATTTAAATGATTATCTTCTAGATCCATCACATAATTGAGAAAATCGTTGACACGTTTCGAATAATATAATGTGGTTCATCATCTTTTTTTGTCTATATGATGAACCACATTAGATGGTTCGAAACACGTCGAAATTTTTTCAATTATGTGATGGCTTTGGAAGACAATCATCTAAGTGTTTCTACTCACAAAATACTTCATTCAAATATGCTGCTTCATCCTATTTTGAGCTTGATGGGGATTATCCTTCAGAAGAGAGAGAGAGAGTGGCAATGAAATTCTGAAGAATCTTATCAACTATCTCAAATTTGGAAAATTCTGGGAGATAAGAAGTCTGTGAAAGGGGGGGGGGGGGTTCCCATACACTACCTCATATGGTGTCATCTCGGTTTTTTCATTATATTTATTATTATACCAACAGGCTACCAAAACTAACCACTACACCCATTAATGTTGTTTTTCTGAAGCAAATTACTGCAGATAGGTCTTTAAACATTTGTTTACTGCTTCTGTTTAATCATCTATCATGGGGTGATATGCTGTACTCATTTGGATCTGCGTGCCATGGAGATTGAATAGATCCTAACAGAAATCACTAGTGAAAGAAAGTGAGTTCTTGATCAAACACAATAGAAGTAGCATTCCATGCAGTTTGAAAATATGATCAATGAATACTTGAGCCACAAAGGATGGAGTGGATGGGTGTGGTAAGGCAGAAAAATGGGTGTTTTAGAGATTCGGTTAACTACAACCATGATTACTGACCTGTTGCCTAATTCAGGAAGACCTATAATGAAGTTTATGGATACACCCTTCCAGATAGAGGTAGGCAGTGGTAATGGTTGTAAGGTTCTAGGTGTCTTCATTGTTTCCCCTTTGTTGTACTGGAAAATGGTACATTAGATACAAATGTAAGAATGTATTGTTTCATCCCGATCCAAAAGAAAGAGTGGCATGCATGATCATAATTCTTCTGAAACTTCAAATTCCCTGCAAATTGTGAGCAGTGCAACTTCTCTAAGATACAGGGTTTGAGTGTAGAGTTACGAGATAGCACCACATAATCCTTATATTGAAGAATATGTTCCTACCAATTATAACCCACTATTGGGTCTAGGATCCTTTTGTAGCCTTTTAATTATCTACGATAGGGATGGATGGGTAAACTATTCCTTGTGTGCCTTCTCAATCTAATTTGGTATGGTAAAATATAGGGAAAAGAGAGTGCCCTCATCCTTGAACTATCTAGACAAGGAATCTTTCATAATATTGTCTCACCCCTTCTTATAGACTATAGGGTAGTCATAGACCAACATTTTGGTGAGCCATTTATTTTTTTGCAAGGAGATAAACATTGGTCCAAGAAATACTTTAGTCTATAATGATTAGTTTTTATATTGAAGTGTTTCCCAAGAAAATGTGTTCGTTAAGTTTCCACTGCATGTAGGATGGTCATCATCTCCTTCTCATATGTAGATTGACCCAAATTCCTGCCACTTAATTTTTGGCTTGTGAATTCTAATGTTTGACCTTCTTGAGTTAATACTGCTCTGATGCCAGTTCCTATGTCATCACATTATAGAACAAATGGTTTTGGGAAATTTGGAAAATCCCACACAGGGGTAGTGCACATGGCTTGTTTGAGTTCCAGGAAGGCTTGTTAAGTTGCTTCTGTCCATAGGAATTCATTTTTATTGAGAATATTTGTTAAGGGTTTGGAAACGTATCCATAATTTCTAAAAAAAAATCTAGCAGTAGCCTGTGAGACCCAAAAATCCCCTTAAACTCTTCAAGGTCCTGGGTTTTGGCCAGTCTTGCATTGCTTGAATATTCCTAGGATCCACCTGTACACCTTATTGACCCATAATATGGCCTAGGTAATCCACCTCCTCCATCCCAAAAGAACACTTACACAATTTAACAAATAATTGATTATCCTTCAAAAGCTGCAATATCTTGTCAACATGTTGAAGGTGTGTGTCTCATGTTTTGTTGTAGATGAGTATATCATAAAAAAGACTAGGACACAATTTTGGAGATATGAATTGAAAAGATGATTCATGAGACTTTGAAAGGTGGATGGTTCATTACAAAGACCAAAGCACATAACCAAAAATTCATAGTGACCTTCATGGGTTTTGAAAGGTTTCTTGGGAATGTCTGATTCCTTCATTCTGATTTTGTGATACCCTGAATGAAGATTCAACTTGGTAAATAATTTGGCACCATGGATCCCATCAAGGATGTCATCGACTATTAGAATTGGAAACATATCCTTGATCATGAGCTTGTTGAGATCCCTAAAGTCAGGACACATGCACCAGTGTCCATCTTTGTTTAATACCATGACCATTGGTGATGGGGCTTGTGTTGGGATGAATACATATTACTTCTAATAGCTCCTTAGTAATATTTTAAATATCATTCTTTTGTGAAAATATATACCTATAGGGGTAAAAATTTGGTGTTTGGCTACTAGGAATAAAAGGAATGCTATGATCATGCTCACCCTCAAAGGGGGGTAGCTCCTTGCGTTTTTCAAATACCTGTTGGTAGTGACCCAACACTTATTGCAAATATGGAGGAATAGTGGCAGGGTTGGATTCAATAGCATGGATTGCATTGAATTGAGAAACTACCCCACGATGGCCCTTTTTTAAAAGATTCTCCATTCTATGCGAGTTGATGATAGTAAGTGCAATTTCTTAGAGTCCCCTTGTTATGAAACCAACTCCAAAAATAGAAGAAAAGAGAGATCAATGCCTTAGAAATCAATAATTTTGAGGGGGAAACCTCCTTTAAATTACATAAATGAACAATTATTGGATGATACAGATGAGAAAACCTCCTTTCTATATATAGGAGTCCATGGGGTCACAATATAACCCTAGCCGCCCTAACAATAATAATGTAAGGGCATAATAATAATAATATGGAGGTTATAGGGGTACACCAATAACAATAAGGGGGCGACAATAATAAGGGACTACACTAGTAATATAGGGACCCAACATGCCCCTCTCCTTCAAAAAAGTGTTTTCCTCAATGCTTGAGTAGCTCTGGATGCTTCTGTATAAAATCTCATCCTCCCATGTAGAATCTTTAGTGGGTAAGTTCTTCCACTTGATGAGATACTTTGAAATTCATCGATTTCGTAGCTGTCGAGTTCTTATCACCATGGTTGCTTTAGGTTCCAATATGATTTTTCCTTCCCCATGAAGTTCTGGAAATATTGTTTGAACTAGAAGTTTGTCACCTATAACCTTCTTTAAGCATGAAACATCGAAAATTGGATGCACTCGAGAAGAAGTAGGAAGCTCCAGTTTGTATGCCATAATACTAGTATTTTGCAACACCTTGTAAGGACCATATTACTTTGGTGATAATCTATTATCCTTCTTAGCATGCATGAGGGACATTTGTTTGTATGGTTGTAGCCGTAAAAATACCCAGTCTCCTACATAAAAAATTCTCTCGCTGTGATGTTGATCCACCTGTTGTTTCATTCACTTTTGTGCCAAATTTAGGTTATCCTTTAAGAGTTGGAGAACTTGTTGTTGATGCTCAATGTGATCTTCCACTACATGAACCTTAGAATTTTCTCTTAAAGATGTTGTGATGGACGGTGGATGATATCCATAAAGTTCCATAAATGGGATCATTTTTGCTGCAGTATGGAAGTAAGTGTTATACCACCATTCATCCAGACGTAACCACTTGACCCTTTGTGTTTGTTGATCAAATGCCAAACAACGAAGATATCCTTCCAAAAATTTATTCACTATATTGGTTTTCCCATCATATTGAGGATGATAAGATGAGATATGAGCTAGTTGAGTACCCAAAAAAGAAAATAATTCCGTCCAAAAATTTTTAGTAAAAATGGGATCTCTGTCGCTTACAATAATCTTTGGGTTTCCATGTAGCTTTTGAATTGTTTCCATAAATGTAGTAGAAATTTTACTTAATTTAAATGGATGAGATAATGGAAAAAAGTGTGCATACTTGGTAAGTCTATCAACTATCACCATGATTACACTCTTTCCTTCAAACTTAGGTAAACTTGTAATAAAATCCATTGAAATATCCTCCTAACATTGACTTGGAATGGATAAATGTTGTAGGATACCCGGGGTCTTAATTGTCTCAATTTTATTTTTCTGGCAAACCAAACATTCCACCACAAACTTTTGAATATCAGATTTAAGGCCATCCCAAAAAAATTATTTCTTCACCCCGTGGTAAGTTTTTAAAAATCTTGACTGTCCTCCTAAGGGAGAAGTGTGCAATTCCAAAAGAATATTTTGTTTTAGTACGGAATTATTACAAAGATATAAGCGATATTTGTACCATAAGGAATCATTTTTCCAACTAAATGTATCATATGTAGTAGGATCTTGTTGCAACTTTTGAATGAGTGTCCACACTTCTTTGTCCTTTTTCCATTCATATCTTGCTTCGGTTATCCAATCTGGTTGGATAATAGAAGTGGCACATACCAATGCTTCCACCTCTTCATCCTTTCTTGAGAGTGCATCTGCAACAACATTTAGCTTCCCTTTTTTGTAGATGATTTAAAATTCATAACCCAACATCTTTGTGACCCATTTTTTCTGCTTTTATGAAGATAGTCTTTGTTTGAAAAAGTATTTAAGAATATCATGATCAGTTTTTACCTTAACGTGTCTTCCCATTAGGTACGGTCGCTATTTCTTTAGTGCATGTAGTATTGCCAACATTTCCTTCTTGTAAATATCTTTTTGTAAATACTTTCCTTTGATTGGACTACTTTCAAAATAAATGGGTCTTCCTTCTTGCATTAAAACAACACCAATTCCATTTCCTGAGACATCACATTCCACAATAAAGGTTTTTGTGAATTTTGGCATAGCTAAGACCGATGCTAGGCACATTTCCTTTTTAAGATGTTCAAAGGCCTTAGTTGCTTCAAGAGTCAATGAAAATGTACATTTATTCAATAATTTTGTTAGAGGTGCTTATATTCTCCCATAATTCTTAACAAACTTGCGATAATACCCTGTTAACTCTAGAAATCTTCGCAACTACTTTATTGTTGTAGGGACTTTCCATTCCTTAATGGCTTTAATTTTGTTAGGGTCTACCTTAACACCCTTTTGATATAAAATATGACCCAGATATTCCACCTCTTGTACTCCAAAGATACATTTTGAGGATTTTGCATATAATTATTTCTCCTCCAATAGTTTGAGCACACTATCAACATGTTGAACATAATCCTTCCAAGACCTGTTGAAGATTAGTATATCATAAAAATATACTAACACAAATTTTCCAAGAAAGGGTTTGAAAATGGAATTCATCAACCCTTGAAATGTAGAAGGTGCATTGGTAAGGCCAAAAGGCATGACCAAAAATTGATAATGACCCTCATGAGTTCGAAATGTTGTTTTTGAAATAACTTCAGTCTTCATTCTAATTTGATGATATCCTAAACGAAGATCCAACTTTGTAAAATAAATTTCTCCATGTAATTCATCCAATAATTCATCAATCACAGGAATGGGAAATTTATCTTTAATAGTGAGCTTATTGATCTCCCTATAATCTGGGAACATACACCATGATCTATCCTTCTTGTGCACCAATACTACTGGAGCAAAGAAAGAACTTTGGATTGGTTGAATTACACCAACCTCTAACATTTCTGCAATCATACATTCAATTTCACTCTTTTGGACATAAGGATATTTGTAAGGCCTGATGTTTGGGGGAACACTTCCTGGAATCAAATGAATAGCATGATCATGATAACGAATAGGTGGGATTCCTTCGGCAGTTTCAAACACCTTGGAATGATTGTCCAAGACTTTTTGGAGATCTGGAGAAATAGATGATTTTGATGTTGGAACTTCTAGTGAGCATGATTGTGCAATTACACCTCGTTTTTCTTCTTTTAGAATCTTTGTCATTACATTAGAGCTTATTATCTTTCCTCACTTCCTCGCAATACCATGTAATTCAAATTCCTTTCCTTTCGAAAAAAATTTCAAGAAACGTTCTTGAAAATTAAAAGCTACCGTAACCAAAGATTGTAACCCTTGTACTCCTAGTACAACATCAACACCTCCCATTGGAAAAGAAAGCATTAGAATATTCAATAAATATTCCCCCATGGTTAGCTTGATATTATGGCATTTTTTAGAGAAATGTATAGTTCCTCCATTTTCAACCATCACTTTACATTATGGTGCTGGGTATAGGAAGCAATTCAATTCTTTGGCTACCTTGCAATGAATAAAATTATGGGTACTACCTGAGTCAATCAACAATATTACATTTTCCTTCTTGATATGTCCTTATATCTTGAGAGTTTGAGGAGTGGTAATTCCTACCAATGCATTACAGGATATGGTCAGACTCATTTATTCTTTCTCTAGGGTTGGTTCCTAGTGTATATCCTCTTCTTTTGAATTTTCTGGTTCATTTTCTTCCTCCTCTTCACAATCTATGTAAAATGATTTCTTCTCAACACACTTATGAACTTTAGTGTATTTTCTATCACAACTATAGCAAATCCCTTTTTCTCTTTTTTCTTCCAGTTGTTGTGGTTTCAACCTTGTAGGTTGTGGAAGTCTAGGAGTAGAAACATATCCATCTTTATAGATGTGAGTGGTAGTCTTCCTTGTCGCCATAATTTTACATTCAATTTTTCTTGCCAACCTGAATGCCTTCTCTAGTAAATTAGGTTCCCAAAGGCGAACCTCATGTTTGATGTTATCCTTTAAATTCCCTATGGAGACATCAATCTTGTGTTCCTCCGGAATATCATCTACCCTTATATTCCATTTTTGGTAGTCCTCAATGTGTTCCACCATTCAACCCTTTTGTTTGAGATTTATCAATTGGCTAAAGAAGTTTTTTCTCTTTGTATCATCATAATGTGCTATCATTTCCTCTGTAAAAATTGACCAAGTTACAATTTTTTTACGTGAGAAAAGCCATTGATACCATACAAATGTATTTTGTTGTAAATGTAAAGTTGCAATGCGTGCCTTTTTTGTGTTTCTCACACTATGGAGATCAAAAATTTTCTCCATCTATAGTATCCATGTTATGGGATCATTACCATCAAACCTCCACATATCCATCTTTGGAATATGGTGGGTCTTCCATCCAACCTTAGAGTTTATGAAATCGCAATTAAAATTTATTTTGTTCTCATCGTGAGTTTCCTCTACTATCTTTTCTCCATTAGGAATCATTTCTTGTATCAACTTTGTCAAACCTTCCTTCAAACATTCCATGTCCACTTTTAGCTCATTCTTCATGTCTTCCATGTTGCCTTTCATTTTTTTTTTTATGTCATCCATATTAGATTCGATGCCATTCATATTAGCTTCCATGCCTTTCTTCAAACTATCCATCTTAGCTTCCACGCCTTTCTTCAAAACTTCCATTTCATTTTTTGATGCTCTTTGCGAGAGCGAAATTTGGTGCACCTACTCATGTAATTTTGATATATCATGTTGCACTTCTTCCTCTTCATGAGTCATAGTAGACTATTCTGAGTGCTTCATGGGTGTTGAATTATTTTTAGGGGGGATTTTAGAACCCAATACTGATATATATGCTTCAATATGCCCTTGGAATAACTTCAAACTGATTTTTCAAACAAGACTTATGCAATTTGAAAACAAAATACACACCTTTTATTGCTTTTGAGGAGCTCAATATTGAAACTGAATTATCTTTGTGATTTCGGATCTTCAATATTTGAAATTCGGTCCCGTAGTATCCCTTTGATTCGTCTTTCAAATGTCATAGGTATGACCTGATTTGGATGCTTCAAGACAAAGTTATGCCCAATCTCTCACAATGAACTAATTATGGATTGGTTTAGTAGAGGGAACTTGTACAGCGTGCCACATGTCAATGTTTCCTCCTTCGGATCTGACATTGATATACAAAAAAATTTAGTCCGTTTGATTTTGAACACTTTTATAGAATTCCAATCTGATGCTCAAAGAGAGATTCATGAAGATTTTCCCAAGGTCACCTCTTTTAGATGAAATTCAGGAGCCTACAAAAACCCTAACTTCCACAGATCATATCTCTAAAAATATTATGAACCAAGATCTAAAATGTTTACATGAGGTTCCTCAGGATTTTGGCTTCTTGTGGTAAACATTTCAGCTTCTAAACCTTTGTATAAATGAAGTTATAGAGAAAATTCCACGATGACCCATTTGGAGCAGTGAAACCCTAGAATCCAAAGCTTTGATACCAAATGTTATGAAACTAGCTCCAAAAATAGAAGAAAAGAGAGATCAATGCCTTATAAATCAGCCACTTTGAGGGGGAAACCTCCTTTACATTACATAAATGAACAATTCTTGGATGATACAAATGAAAAAACCTCCTTTCTATAAATAGGAGTCCATGGGGTCACAATATAATCCTAGTTGACCTAACAATAATAATGTAAGGGCGTAAGAATAACAATATGGGGGTTACAGTGGTACAAAATTAACAATAAGGGCGCTAAAATAACAACAATAAGGGAATACACTAGTAATATTGGGAACTAACACCCCTAAGAATATGAGTGTGTCCATTCTGCTTGAAGCTAAAATATAGCTCCTAGAAAACCATGGTGATTGGGCCTAGTGTTTGAAGCCATTCGAATGCGAGGATGATGTCACAAACTCCCATTTTAATGGAAATCATGTGGGTTTTAAGGTGATAGTGCCCTATATGGATCTTCATGTTCTCGTAACATACCTCTCATTTCATGATCCCCCCAGCAACTCTGAGTATCTAAAAGTTGGATATTGCCCTCACAAAATACTAAACAACATAAACAACCTGTTTATGTACAAAACTATATGTGCTTCCATTTCCAATCAACACCACCACTAGTCTATGCTTAATAAAGCCTATGATTTTAAGCATTTGTGGCAAAGGAATGCATCATATTGCATGGAGTGACATAATCAATTCATCTCATGTTGTTGTAATATTTGTTGTAGTATCTTGAGATTTCCCTTCTTCCTTCTCGGGAACTTTAGCAGGAAAGGCCTCATCAATTAGTCTATTTTCAGTTATGTGAATATGAAATAACCTTTTTTCCTTGCATTTTTGACATGGTGAATATTTTCCATTACAATAGTAACATAGCCCATGTCTTCTCCTTTCGGTTATTTTCATTGGTTACACCTTTTCCACCTTAAGTGTTTGTGTAACAACCCTGGTGAAAAATACATGTAAAATACATATAAGACCATGGTCAATGGGACATGTATTCCAAGCTAAATAGTGGGAAAAACATCCTAGTGGGTGTTCGTTTAGGTTAATATGGCTAAGGAAAAGGCAAAGGCATTTGGGAAGGAAAAATGGCATTTTTGGAACATTTATTTATGAAAATAATGGAAAATAGGAGAAAAGGAAGGTGAAAGGTCACAGGTTGCATGTGAGGAGGAAAGTGAAAGAAAATAATGGAAAATGAATAAAATAGAGGCCTCATTAATAAAAAGTCTTATAAGGATAAGTTGGTAATCTTTTATCAGTGCATTTTGGAGCTCTCTCATTCTATTCACTCTCTCTCACACTTGGACACTTAGAGTTTTTTTGGAGCACTTTGGCATTGGAGCAAGAAAGGAAAATCGAGATAAAGTAGATACACCATGATTCTTTGTAGCTATTGATTTTCATATGTGATTTCCTTGATATATCTGGCATGCATGGTATTGCATGTGGTTCTTTTCTGTCTTAGCATGGGTTTTTCCAGGTGTGGTAGTGTTTTCAGCCTAACCTTGTAATTTATGTATAGCTTTGATGAGATGGGTTACTCATACTTTGGTTGAGCCCCAAACATGAATATGGAATGGGGGTTATTGGATGAAGAGAGATTTGGCTCAACCAATCTATGGTCGGGTGGAATGTGGAAGCCCCATCTCTGGTCGGTCTTTACATTCAATAATGAAGAGATCATTCCTTTGGCATATGGTATGTAAATGTATTGGTTAATGTGTGGATTAATTTTTTTTTGTATCCACTGTATTTATGTTGTTATTGTGTTGGTTATAAGCATGTATTTTATCAATGATGATGTATGGCTCTCCCCATGTTTTTACTTGTAAATGAATGCACAATGTATCTGTGGTCAAATAGATTATATGGTAGCTAATAATGTAGGGGATCAATGCTTCTTAGTGATTATCAGATAAGTACGAGATGTATTTTCTTTGTTCCATTGTTTATAAATGTAGCTTTCATGTTTGAAAAAATTCCTATCATGGTTGGGAGGGGTCCAGATGAGTTCTTGTTAATGTGATTGTTTCTGTATCATTGTCCTGTGGTTGTTTATCATCTCTAAACTTGTCGTGAAGTTCTGGGTAGAGCACTGGGTTTTGGGCTTGAAAAGGTGGCTCAAATCTCAGGGACATTGGCACAAAACTAAGTATTTGGGGCCCTGGCCACTAGAGTGCATTTTTATTCCTATGGATATAGCCTCCTCGATGCAAACATGCAAGCCTCTGCCTACGAATATGGATGAAATAGGTCAAAATCTCAGTGTGACCTAGGGGAAAGAGGCTTGAATGGTTGGGTTACCTCCCGGGAGTGTTTTTGTTATTGTCCAAGGTTTGTAAGTTGTGTTTCCTTTGGTTCCACTTCCTTAAGGTCACCTAGAAGTTTGAATCTCATTATAGTAGTCTCTCGTCACATGCTTACCTCGTACTTGGGTAGGTGTGTAAAGAGGGTGTTACAATTTTGGTGGGGCCACTAATAGGGGTTGGACGTGCCTTTGATTGAAATTATGGATGGCTATATTAGGCACTAATAGTGGCTTCTGTGTCTAATGGTTTGTTGAAATATTCCAACCAAGTAGCAGATTTATGCATTAAAAAATGAGCCTGGATGGATTTCCTGAGGCCACTAATGAAACATTCCATATAAAAGGAATCATGTATGCCCTCTTTCTTGATTATTAGTTATTCAAATGCAGTAATAAAGTCTCATATTGTACTAGTTTATTTGAGCTCAGTGAGGCAACCTAGAAAGTAAGATTCCTTGTCAAAATGGGCACAAATGGATTTAGAGAACATATTCCAAGTAAAATTTCATGGGTAGCGTTTCTGATGCCATTGACACCACTGTCAGTATTCTTGGTCTAAATAAAGAGCTCCCACATGTATTTTGGTTTCATCATCGCATAAATTATTGAGTTGAAAATTTATGCCACCCACACTGTCGGGTTAGAACCATCAAATTTGTGCATGTCAATCTTGGGTGCATTAATTCTAGAATATTGGTGACATCCTTGGAAGTGATGATACCACTTATATCAAGGGTGGATGGATACTCCTTCAAGGTGGGATTCTACATAGTTCCGCTCCCCCATGGGGTCTTTAGCCTTGATGTTTCATGCTTCTATGGACCTTGAAACTATGTTTTCAATTGTGGTTGTGAGGGTTTCTTCCAATATTTTAATCATTTTCTCAAGTTTTTCCATATTTTGAGCCCACATACCTACCATACAACTGCCTAGGTTAAAATTTTATCTTACTTAAGAGTATCATGGCTAGAATGGGTGTGATATAAATAATCTTTTAATGTAGTTCACTCGAAATAACTTTTGAAAAAAATTGGGATTTCTTGAAAAATGGAGGATTACTGGTTGATGGTATAATTGTGATCAGCTCGTCTTCCTAAAACATGTGGGATAGGTCTCTTGCAAGTGGTGTATTTGAACCACCAAACTTTTTTTAACTCTGAGAGGAGTTTATTCCCAGCTAATCAATACTGTAGTAGTAGAAATCCAAAATTCTTGATATGGTAAAATGTGTAGGAATTTGGCACTCCCACTGATCAATGTTGTGATGGAAAAAAACCTGGCTTTCTGGATACTGAAAAAATGTGTAGTAATTTGAAAACCAAATAAAAATAAGTGAGGGAACTATAGTAGTGAGTGTTGGGTGTTACATATCGTGATATCCATAGGGGTTCAATAGTATTACTAGACCCTATCTTTCAGAGCACCAACTAGGGAATATCGATCATTCCCTTAGCCATACTACTTGACTACCCTTGATACGTGTGCATAATCTCCCCGAGTGTTATTCTTGATTTACTGTAGAAGCAAGACAAGGGAAAATTTATCTAAGGTTGGTTTTAGGGTAACCTTAGGGGACTTCTCATTTAAGAGAGGAACGTGGAAGAGTAGTTTGTGTACAGGTATTGTCTGATGTGCTTCTACTCAAAGAGTAACCAATAGGGGTTACAAGGGAGTCTAAAAAACGTGACCACCTCTTGTATTTCTAATGTGTATTCTTCCCCTACTGTAGGTTGATGCACATAATGACACATCTATGTAGTTTAAAGACACCATAACACGTCTCTAGCTTTAAAAAAAATTGTTAAAATTGGGGTTGCAGTTGTCCCGAGAAAGAGCTCCGATATCACTTGTAGTAGGCTTAACCTATAGAAAATATCATAATTGTGAAATATACCATAGATACCATAAAAAATAAATCAATGTGATGATAGGAAATGGAGATATTCTATGAAGATTTGCAGCAATATTGTTCACTTGCCTCGTCAAGGGTGCAACCTCCTGTAGAGCAGAGCTTAGTTACACAACACAAGAAAAAAATTCCCTTGCTATCTTTGAATATATATGGTTTCATAAAATCCAAAACCATAAATACTTGTGGTCCCTTGAATAATGCGGTTTAACCACTTTCATTATTAGTTATGCCTCATTTATCCATCATCCTTAACTAAACTAAATAAACATGGTCTCTTTTTAAGAATGAGGGTCAAGCACTTATAATCATCATTAATGCATATAACCACTTACAAGATTTATTGATAAACTAACTAATCATGACTCTTATGGGGACCCTTGGGCCTATTACATTAATTAAGGGGTTAGGTTCGGACCCTAACAAAATCAATACATCATTACAAGATAGATATCTACTATTCCAAGGCTCCACTTCTATGATAACATCAGATTTAAAATAGCTTCTATGATATCATGCTTATGTTCCTTTCTTAAATCAGATTCTGCATTCCAAATATACATGGTCTATCCCTCTTAACCATCCAGATGGCCCTAACATTTTATTATAGTTTCAAAATAACTAGTGAAGGTCACAGGTAGGTGAAGGGACACTTTATAGATAATTGTACTTATTGGTTTCTTCAAGGGTAACTTCAGATAATGTATATCTTTTGTAAGGAAACACTTTCAAATTATTTACACATTCCTTTTATCTTATTAAAGAGTAGGTCATAGTGTGGTTTAGCCTTTCATTACACATTTTTCACAAATAAATTTGAAGGCATACTGAGATCAACCTTGCTTCATTGAACTAGATATAAATAGCTACAAATAAAAGTATTAATGTAGACTTTTCAATTAAGCCTAAAATTTTTGTTCATTTTTCAAGAGATCATAATTAAGAGAACTTAGATTTCAAAAAAAATATTTGAGAGAAATAACACATACCTTGCCAAGAAGTAGATTTTAGTAGACCCTTTTAACTAAAATATCTTTTGTTGGCTTTGTCATTGACTAAGGCATCTCGAATGACTTTGGATCACCTCTTAAGAATTTGTCTTTGTATATTTCATATGAGGTCTTCGCACCTATTGATCATATCCTTGTACAATATCTCATCACAAAAAATGGTATTCATAAAAGAGAAAACATTCCAGAACACTACTTTTTTAACAACGTCATTTCCTCATTGATTATTGTCATATTTGTTCCATATTCACATGATTTGGTCGCATACTACCATACTCAAGTTAGATACATAAAATATGAAATATAAGTGTGCCTTGATGGAGAATATTCTATTAGAATTTTTTCAAAGCATGATTTCAAAGAGAAATAAGTAGAGTAATACACAAGGGGCAACTTTATGGATTTTTTGGAAACCTTCAAGCTATTGTTTGAGGCTCCTAAGATTTATCGCTCCATAGAAACAAGCTTTGAGGCCTTAATTATTTTATGATCCACTGCAATAAACATACCGTTTTGCCTTTTTGAGGACATTCTGAGGCCTTCTCAGCCTTCCTAATATTACTTGAGGTAATATGATCCTTTGTTTCAAGATTGAGGTATTCTCCTACGATCTTATTTAGTTAGACTTCATCCTAGTTGAATCTTGAAAATAGGGCTTCACTCTTTATAATTTACCTTATTTTCAAATAGATATTTGGATAAGGACTTATTCAAGGTGCTCCTTTAGAACCAAGATTTGATTCCATGTTGATTTTTCATAGCATATTATAATTGCTAATTACTTCTTGTGACTTATTTAATTTTTATGGCATTCAAATTCATCATAAAGAAATTATATAGAAGATATCAACAGTTGGAAAAAATTCCAGTAGTATCATAAAGAGACTGCCAAGGAAGAACACAAGAATTTACTCTGGGAAAACCCAACCACCCTTTCCTTCGATAAATTCTTTAGTTCAACACGAGACACACCTAGTGTAGAAATTATACAACATGAATGTATATCATGCATTCAATCTGATCTAACAATGTACTAAAGTTAAATACTGAATCAATTCTACAAATCAATCGCGGAATTAAAAACACAATTGCCAATCACATGAAGCAAAGAAGAATCAATCAAGAAAAAAAAAAAAGATAATTTCCCGGGAAAAGCTTGCTGCTCAAAACCCCACTATCCTCTATTGTATATTTAGCATGGAATCATGAAACAATTAAATAAAACTCTTCTCACAAGAGCCCTCCTATACTCAGCTAATTGTCTCACACTGTCTCAGATAAAATTGACCAATACTTAGCCAATTTGCTTCCTCCAGATAGCCTGCCTTGCTTGTGCAATCCCTGGTGAATGCAATCCCTATTATTTAGGAATTTTGGCCTTCCTTGACTACGCAAGTATCATGGGCACTCAAATGGGTGTTTGGTTGCATGGGTGCAACCCAATAATCCTACAACTGATAGTCGACTCCCCTTTCACCTAGATCTCAACTAGGTCTCCACTGGATCTGACATGAATGCAGCTAATAATAGTAAATCCTCAATTGCATGTGAGATCACTGATTGTGAATTAATTAATATTTAATTCACTTGATCTCTCACTTGTGTATCTAACAGTTACAGCTAGAACAACTAATTTTAACTCACTTAACTGAGTTAAACTGATTACACCCTGCATTAACTAATGCACCACTACACTAAAAAACTATGTTAAAACTATAATTACTCTGCATGCCTCACCAACTACCTCTAACTTGAAATTCATGAGCTAACTGAGTTTATCACACTCAGTTAACTATTACAAGTTATTTTTAGATTAGATTACATTTTATTGTCCATTTTAATTAAGGGATAACTAAAATAGACATGCACCAAATTTAGCCCACACCATTGTAGGTGTTGCTAAGACCTGTGGTCCCACCCTAGTGTAGGTGCTTCTTGGACATCCTGTTCCCACTCTAGGTGTGGGTGCTAAAAATTTCTTGTTGAATATCAACACTCCCTCTCAATAAGAAATGGATTATCCTTCACCCCAATCCTGCCTCTATGGTATTCGAATTTTCTCCTGGTGAGTGCCTTCATCAGAATATCTGCATCATGATCTTCCATGGGAATGTACTGAGGCAACATTATTATCCTATGCACACAATCTCTGAGATGATGGTACCAGATATATATGTGCTTGGACCTATCATGAAACACAAGATTAATCAAGAGTTTAATGCAACTTTGATTATCACAATGTATCACTCTCAGATCCATCTGAGAACCAAACAAACCAACCAAGATCCTTCTCATCCAGATAGCCTCACATGCATATTAAATTTCTACCATGTACTCTGCTTCCACTGAACTGAGTGCCACAGATCGTTGCTTCCTGTTGTACCAAGAAACTGATGTCAATCCTATGCTGAAGATCCCTCCTAGTGTGCTCTTTCTATCTGATGGACTGCCTGCCAATCTGCATCAGTGAAGCCTTGAAGTTTCACTCCCTCTGTCCATATGTACCATATACCATACTCTGATGTTCCCCTCAGGTATCTCAACACATTCTTCCTCGCCTTATAAAGAAACTTGGTAGGCTTAACCATAGCTTGACTCAGCTGGTTAACTATGCTAAAAATGTCTAGTCTGGTGTTCACTAAATACATTAGTGAATGAACTAACTCCCTGTAGACAATATCATCCAATACCTCTCCAGAAGTAGCATCCTCTTTCCTCCAATTTCTTATAAGAGGAGTGTCTGTGGGTTTTCAACTCTCCATGTGAAACTTACCCAATATCTCTTTGGTGTACTTGCCTTGAGAAACAAAAAGTTCACCATCATGCTGCCATATTTCCAAACCAAGGAAATAATGAAGGAATCCCATGTCCTTCATTTTGAACTCCCTTGCAAGATCCTCATTGCATGAGTGTATCAGATTCTCATCACCAATCAAAATTAGATCATCAACATAAATAAAAATAATCAATAGCTTACCCTCAACCACAATCTGGTACATGTTTGCATCAACTTCACTTTTGGTGAAGCCCAGTCCAGTGAAATGGCTTTCTATCTGATTGTACCAAGCACGAGGTGCTTGCTTCAACCCATACAGTGCTCCCTTGAGTCGACACATATGGGACTCATTGTTGAAGATCTCGAAGGTTGCTCTATGTACACTTCTTCCTCAATCACTCCAACAAGAAACATAATTTTCACATCCATCGATGAATGTGCCAGCCCATCTGCATTGAGAGTGCAAGGATTTATCTAATGGAATATTACCTTGAAACAAGTGCAAATGTCTCATCATAATTGATCCCCTCAATCTGTGAGAATCCCCGGGCCAAAAATTTGGCCTTGTATTTCTCCACACTCCCATCAGTAGCTTGTTTTACCTTGTAGATCCATCTCGATCCAACCACTAATTTGCTGACCGGACTTGGGAAAATCTCCCATGCACTATTCTTGGCAATGGAGTCATACTCCTCCACCATTGCATCAACCCAAGTTGTTTGTTGCACTGCCTCTTCAAAGGAAGATGGTTCAGTCATAATACATTTCTCATAAGAGCCATGTATCCAGTAAATCCGTTTGGAGATTGTCTCTGTCTGCGTTGTGAAGTAGGGGCTCCTAAATTCTCTACAGCATCAAGTCTCAATATATTAGCTTTCGTGGTGCACCTTTTTCCATTTATGATGGATGGCTCTGCATGAGTGTTTTCTGCCACTCCATGATCCTCTTCATGTGGTTGCTCCACATCTTGAGGCTCATCCTTGGGAGCCAAGAGTTCCTTCTTTGCATGCAAGTCCAGCTCCCTCTCAAGGGACAACCGAATGGCTTTCTCCTCATCAAATTTTATATCTTGTCACACAACAATCATTCTGTTGTTTGCAAAATATGCCCGATAGTTGTGGGGCGTTTCAGTGTACCCCACAAAAATCCTAATCTTAGCTGTCAGTTCTAGCTTCTGCCTGGCTTCTTTGGTCACATGCACATAAAAAGATGAGCCAAAAATATTAAAGTGTGAAACATCAAATTTATTACCATTGAAAGCTTGCTTTGTTGTACTCATGCCAAGTATCCTATGAGGACAACGATTCTGCACAAATACCACAGTGTTGCATGCTTCCACCCACATATGCATTGATAGGCCTTGATCATGCAACATCGCTCTTGCTGCACCCACAATCATTCTGTTCTTTCTTTCAACGACCCCATTCTACTGTGGGTTATGAGGTGCTATCAGTTGTATTTGAATTCCTTCTTTGCTTAAAAAGTTCTTGAATTCGTTAGAGATGTATTCTCCACCATTATCACTCCTAAGAGCCTTCACTGCTTCCCCATGTCTTTCTCCACCAGTGCTTTAAACTCAAGAAACTTTGAAAATTTCTAATCTTTCTTCTGCATGAAGAAGATCCAACACTTACAAGAAAATTCATCAACAAATATCACATAGTACTTATGTTTTGTTGTCGAAGCAACATGGAATGGTCCACACATGTCTGTGTGAACTCTCTCAAGGATCCCTGAAGCTCGGTTCTCCTTCTCATGAAAGGTGGCTTTTACATATTTTCCCATAGTACATCCCTTGCATTTTTCTAGTTGCACAAGTGTACCATTGGGAAGACCAGTAGAAATCTGTTGCATGACTTTCAAGGCTCCATGGTGAAGATGGCCCAATATCGTGTGCCATAATTTTCCCTCTTCCTGGCTCACCACTTTGTCCGCCTTACCCATAAATTCTACGCAACCATCTACATCCAGCTTGTAGAGATTCTTAACTTGAATCCATGTCCCAGTTTTTTGTTTCGCAAGAAATATTTTCCTTCACTAAAAACAACATCATAACCTCTATCCTCCAACATTGCAACTGAGACTAAATTTTTCTTCAAAACTGGTACATGCATTAAATATTTTAATTGAAAGGGTTTACCTAACTGCCTCTGGAAGGTAATGGTACCAATCCTGGTAGCACTGTACTGGCTGTCATCACCCATTTCAATATGCATTTGAAGATCCTTCTCCTCCAAGCTACTGAAAATTTCCTTGTCTCCCGTCATGTGAAAGGTAGCGCCACTATCCAAATACCTCACAGATCCCAATGCACTTAAAACCATGCATGAAATCAATGAGAAGTGAAGCTCAAATTGCGAGGACAAAGCCTCACCTGTTATAGATCCTCCAGCCTTCGTGTTATTCTTCTTTTGTGGACAGTTATTAGAATAATGCCCATGCTCGTGACAGTGAAAACACTTCACCCTGGACATGTCCCGCTTCTTGCCATCTTTGGACTCAAATTTGGAATGGAATTTCTTCCCCTTATTTGCCTTGGCATCAAAAGCAGAATCTTATTCATCTTCATTCTTAGATGAATATCCATATTTGGTGTTACGTCTGAACTCCTCCTGCACCCAATCCAACCATAGTCGTTCCCAATGTGGCAGCTTTTCCCTTCCATTGATAGAGTCTTGATAACTGTGCCAACTCTTGGGAAGTCCTAGGAGAGCCAAACTCACCAAATAATCATCAACGATAGTTATGCCAATGCTCCCCAGTTCATCCCGAATCGCCCTAGGAAGTCCATGGAATCTCCCTTCTCCATCTTGATCTTCCCTAGTTTATCTTTGAGCGCCAGTTTCCTATGGTCGTTGTTGCTCTGAAATAGATCGTTCAAAGCCTTCCAAATTTCATATGGTGTGTCTTTCCCATGGAGGCTTGAGATAATGTGGTTTCATACTCCCTCCAATAGGATCATCCTCGCATTTGCCACTTTCTTTTTCCATGCATCAAGATTTGCATCATTTGTCACAACGGGTTTAGGAACATCATTGTTAATGAATTCCTTCAAGCCATTGCCTTCCAGTATTGTTTCCATTTTTTCCTTCCAAGAAATATAGTTTGAGCTTCCCTTGAGTGCATACTCCAACCTCAAGCCATTGAAAGCCATTTCGATCCTGAATCAGCTGTAGCACCAAAAAAGTCTTTCTGCAAGTTCGAATTCTATCCAGTCACAAACTCAACTCCTCCTTCACAACTGTGATTTATTGTTCTCCATGTAGAAATTATAAAACATGCATGTATATCATGGATTTAATATGATGTAACAATTTACTAAAGTTAAATACTGAATCGCTTCTACAAATCAATTGCAGAATCAAAAACACAATCACCAATCACATGAAGCAAAGAAGAATCAATCAAGCCACAACACAGATAATTTCCCGGGAAAGCTTACTACTCAAAACCCCACTATCCTCTATTGTATATTCAACATGGAATCATGAAAGAATTACATACAACTCTTCTCACAAGAGCCCTCCTGTACCCAACTAATTGTCTCACAATGTCTTACATAAAATTGACCAATACTTAGCCAATTTACTTTCTCCAAATAGCCTGCCTCGCTTGCACAATCCCTGATGAATGTAATCCCTATTATTTAGGAATTTTGGCCTTCCTTGACTGCACAAGTATCATGGGAACTCCAATGGGTGTTTGGTTTCATGGATGCAACCCAATAATCCTACAACTGATAGTCAACTTCCCTTTCACCTAGATCTCAACTAGGTCTCCACTGGATCTGACATGCATGCAACTAATAATAGTAAATCCTTAGTTGCATGTGATATCACTGATTGTGAATTAATTAATATTTAATTCACTTGATCTCTCACTATTGTATCTAACAATTACAACTAGGACAATCGATTTTAACTCACTTAACTGAGTTAAACTGATTAAAATCTGCATTAACTAATGCACCATTGCACTTAGAACTCTGTTACAACTAGAATTACTCAGCATGCCTCACCAACTACCTCTAACTCGAAATTCATGAGATAACTAAGTTTATCACACTCAATTAACTATTACAAGTTATTTTAAGATTAGATTAAATTTTATTCTCCATCTTAATTAAGGGATAACTAAATTAGAGTTTCCCAAATTTAGCCCACACCAGTGTAGGTGTGGCTAAGACCTGTGGTCCCACCCTAGTGTAGGTGTTGCTTGGACCTCCTGGTCACACACTAGGCATGGGTACCAAAATTTATTGTTGAATCCCAACACATAGATCTTCTATTCAATCACAAGGTCAAACTGACCAGCAAATTAAACTTGGTCAAACCTAGTCCAACTACCTCCTAGTCAAGTCAAACAAAATCCCAAGAACCTCGACCTAATCTAGTTTTCTAGGGTAGAAATTTGGCATGTTTCCACACCTAAGAATTTAGGTCCTGCTTATTTGGTATCCCCAAAGACTCCACCTTTTATTTCTCCTTTATCTCCCTCAGGTTCATCTTCTTCTCTTTCCTCAATTGTTTATTATATGCCTCAGATTTGGCTTCTTTTTTGCCTTAGATTCAACTTCTTTTTTGCCTCAAAAATTATGAGTTTATAACTTTAGAGGAGGACAAAATTATTGTATATATAGTCATATTATGATTTCAAATGGGTGCCTCTTTTACTGGTGGTGGACTTACTAAGAGGAGGGACAACTTGGCTTGTTTGGAGCCAAAAATTCAAATATCAAAATTGATTTTTTTCTCTTTTGAGAAGAATAACATGCCTTGAAATTTCTCTTTTGAAAATAACATGAAGAAAATTCTTTATATTAATCATTACAATTACAACAAGGGATAAAATATTAATTATGAAGAATGGACATAACTAAAAAATTCAACAACAAGGCTTATGAAAAGACAAGTTTCCAAGATACAATTTTAACACTCCATCTTAGCAAGGAAGGTGTTCTCACCACCCACAAATTTTCCCTAATGAAGATGAACTTTCATTTCATCAAGGCCTTCATGAGGATGTTTGCAACCTATTCAGTTTTTGTTACATATTGCAACTTCACCTTACCATTTTACACATAGTCCCAGATGAAGTGATACTTGATCTCCATATGTTTTGACTTGTCATCAAACACTAGATTTTCTAAGAGATTGATGTAACTTTGATTTTCACAATGTATCATGGTCAAATCCAAATATTAATCAAATATCCCCATGAGTAATTTCTGAAGAGGAATGGCCTCACACGATGCCAAAATTTTTGCCACATACTTAACCTAAACAAAACTCATGGAAATTGACTTATGTTTCTTGTTGAACCAAGAAACAACGCTAGACCCCAATTTGAAACAATGGCCTAAAGAACTTTTCCTATCAACTACAATGGTGGCCTAGCTAGCATTTTAATAGCTCAATTGTTTCACTCCATTTCCTTAGATATAACGTAACTCGTACTCCACCATATCACATCGACACCTAATTATGTGTTTCACTTCCACTTAGTGCACTCACTCCAGGTAAACAATAAATTGACTAAGTGTATTAACAAAAAAAACATATATCTACTTTGGTGTTGACTAGATACATAAGAGAGTCAAATAACTGTTTGTATAACATGGAGTCAAATAATTGTGTCTAACTTGTAATCATAATTTGTTTTCCAATTTTTCACCATTGGCACAATCATAGGCCCACAATCCTACATCCCAAATAGCTTTAGGATATCCACAATGTACTTCCCCCATCCAAGGAAAGTATTCCCATCTCTCTACCAAACCTCTAGACCCAAAAATTAGTGCATCAATCCCATATCCTTCATCTAAAACTTTGAAGAAAACTCCCTCTTTCAAATCTAATGAGCTTCTCAAAACCTGTAAGAAAAAATTCATCTACATATAACACAAGAATTAGTGGCTCTTACCTGACCAATATGTAGTACAATTTTGATTCATGATCACTCTTGGTGAATCTCATCCTCAATAGATATTTGTATATCTTGGAATACCATGCACATGGTGCTTTCTTGAGTCCATACAATCTCTTTTTCATCTTGCAAACATGAGAATCCCTCCCGTGCACTTGAAATCCATCCAAATACTCTATATTGGCCTCCTCCTCAATCACACCATTAAGAAACTATTTTCTTGATGTCCATATGATGAATCTTCCAACCCATGTTTGCAACAATGGAAATCACGCTCGTGATGGATAAATACCTAGCTATATGGGAAAATTTCTAATCATATTCAACTCCCTATCTCTCAGAGAACCCCTTAAGCATGAACTAATATTTGAACTTCTCAACACTCCAATCAATAGCGTGTTTGATCTTATAGATCCACCTAGAACCCACAACTAATTTCCCTTCCTATCATTTCACAACTTCCCATACATCATTATTCATGATGGAAGAGTACTCTTCCACCATGGCATACCCCCATACTTGTTGCTCATATGCCTCCTGAAAATCAGAAGGTTCGGACTCAATCAAATCACTAATAATAGCCATGTATAAATATATGTGGTGTTTTTCTCTCCCCGACTAAAGTCATAGGAGCATCCACATGTTTTTGATATTCCCTAAAGGCATGTTCTGCCCATTTTGGCCTTTTCATCCTGGAATATCATCTTGGGTAAAAGTAGCATCTTACTCATCCTCTTGCTTATGTTGCTTGTCTTGCACACAAGTCTAGGGTCCTAGAATTTGTAATGGATGTCTCCCTTCTTTCTTTGGTGTTTTCTACTCCTAAACCTCTACTATAGTTAGCACTAAGTCACAAGACTTTATGAAAGCCCCGTCCTCCTAAAATTTCACATCAATCCACACCACTTTCTTCTTGAGTGTATGCATGTAGAATATATAAGCCTTAGACCTCACATTGTATCTAATGAATATATCATTCTCTGTAGTAGGCTCAATATTAATCCTCTTCTCTGATGGAATGTGATAATAAAATAAGAACCAAACAATGTGAAGATTCCCAACCTATTGTTTCTTCCCTATAAATGCCTCTTTAGGGTTCATACTCCCTGAATCCTTCTATGGATTTTTTTTTGCAAATAAATTATCATGTTACATGCTTCTACTGACAAGAGAATAGGAAAATCCTAATTTTTGGGATAAATAATTGCTATATTAATCCTCCAAGACTTATATGTCAATCGAGACTCGGAAACACAACCTACACTGCACTTTCTTGATTCGGTTTCTAATTCAGAGTTTTAATGTTTCCTTATGATGATCAACTAAGTAATGAAACACACAAATGCTAATGAACAAACAACTTTAGGAAAGAAATCAAACCATCTCATTAACGTTAGCATAATCAATAATCAAATTCAACTTGAAAACTTGAAATTTCTATAAACTTAACCTATTCTATTCTTGGACTGAAATATAGACTTAAATTAAGGCCTAATTCTTTTACCACAAGTTCTACTTCAAAGAAAATTCCTAATTCAACAGACTTCATACATCAACTCAATAACTCAACATTTCATTCAAAATCCAAACCCTAATTTATGGCTTTTACAAGTTATATTTTGAAAGAATTGGAAGATCTAATCTACTTGTAACTACAAATTAATCCTGAGAATAAGCAATTAATCTAACACTCAATAACTATTTTTAGATTCACCCTAGAATGAGAAGGCTTCAAATTAATTCCACTATCTTGACAAAAAGTAAAAGATATTTATGTTAGGAACTAATCTGAATACTTTGTCTCACTCCATCAAACTTGATTTTTCAAAATTAACTAACCTCCATACACATTATCCAATCTTTGATGGTTTTATATACAGGTTCAAATATCAAACCCTAATTCTATTTTCAAGAATGAAAAGAAAAATAAAACAATTGTGGATTGCTATTAGACACACAAAAATGTACTTGAGAGACTATCCTACATTTTCATTTAACATGAATTAAATTCCTCAATCTTTGAACAAACTAAGCTCAAGAAACCTACTTAAGACTGTAGCAAACCAACAAACCAACACTCTATCTTCTTAATGAAAGAGATAAGTCACACTACTTCGAAATCCAACAAACACACATTGTATCAATGCAATGCTAATGGAAAATACCTTAAAAACTGGAAACTAAGATTTCAACCACAATGCTGATGAAATTCACACTTGGAAATACTCCATTTTTTTTAATCAAATTGCAACTAGCTAATCTATCTAATGCTTCGGCGTCCTAATGAAAAGACACTCAAACTTGAATTGCAGAGACTGTAAATTGGGACAATGGAGATCCTATGGACACCTAATCGAACTAAACTACCTATAGTACTTCACACTTTTCTTGGTAACTCAAAGTATGATGAAAAAGGAATTGAAAACGTATTGTCAAAGAATTGATCAATCAAACCAGACTCACACTGTGAAAGTTAAAAATTCCTATTAAATATTTATACTGAAAACATGAAGCCCTATTCTATAGCTAGAATGACATAACTCATGATTCTATAATGAAACCTCAAGGTAATGTTGATTTCGACCATACTCTATTTCTACTAATTTTTATCAATGTAGAGGTTTGTGTTTATGACAACGCCTTCAGTTTGATCTTCTAGCTTGAGTATGCATAGGGAGTGTTTGCTCTAGTTCGAAGATGATTTTAAGATAGATAAGAAAATCAATTTAATTCTCTGCATATATAAAATTGAGTGATTCCAATGTCAAACACAAAGTAATAGAGCAATGCTCTGTAAATATCAAACACACACAAACAGTAGACTGTACACAATCCTTGAGATCATTTAATATGGGATTCTCGATGTTATACACTTAGATGTCGATTGAAATTTGCAAACGAGATCCCTTTCTCTAACTGTAACCAATAAAAATTAACACACATAGTATCAAATTTCTTTTAACAGATAATTGAAATGAAGCTTAAGTCAATTTCTCAAGAAACAAATTTAAATCAAAATGCAGTGATGAAATAAAATGCACACATAGATTTACCTACGCATATGATTACATCAAGTTGGATCTGGATTGTGGTGGGCCCTTGCCACACCCGGAGACGGCTTGGAAACCTAAGGAAACAAACTAAACTTCAACGTATACAATTCAGAGACTAAATGAGTTCATAATGATCCGAAATTGAATCAGTAACATGCAATGATGAATCAAAAACTGATATTTTATTATTGATTAATAAAGTTTACAATATCAGACTTGATAGAAAAATGGAAATGGAAATCTTCACTAGCTTAATTAATGCCATTACATAAGCCTTTATAGGCATATTTGCATACATAAAATAGCAAAGAGTTATATTCATAGTAAACTTTGAAACCAAATTGATATTGACATCCTACGATCTGTTCACAATTATCATTTCACTCTACATAAGATAACCACACTCTAACTATTCCTATCTCTGGCATAATTGTGAAATAATTCGAAGGTTTACTTCATAAGAGTCATTGAGCTGAGCTCGATTGTAGAAAATGACCAGTTGGAACATCTCATCAAAATCATGGAGAGTTGTTGGAACGTTGAGCCCTTGAGTATTATTCAGGTACCTAGTAATTAGGTACAGATCTTTAAAATCACGATTTGGTGCCAGAGTTCATGCTTCCCTTAGCTGAATAAGTCTTGTAGTAGTATTTTTCACAACTACAACCCATAATGATCAGTTAATAGACAAGCATACAACTCAACAACCTAATTAACTTAACCATAGAATAGTCAAAATAACACTACGTGCAGTGCATTTACCTAAAATTGGGAGCTGATGTGATTTAAGCCATAGGAAGGACAAAAAGGGAATAAAGGAGTTCATAATTGACCAAAACAAGGTTAAAAGTGGTAGGGAAAGTGAAGAAATGAAGACAAAAGAGGGGTTCAACACTAATCATGTATAATTTCTTTCACTGCCCCAATAATGACTCTATTATTCCTCTCCAATACTCCACTTTTTTGTGGGTTATATGGAGTTATCAAATCCCTCTCAATTCCAGCATCTACATATAACTCCTTAAATGAATTTGGTTCTCTATAACAACTTTAAACTCTTGGAACTGACTAAATATCTCATCCTTGGTCTTCATAAAATATATCTCAGTTTTCCTGGAATGGTTAAGAAGAATGATGTACATATAGTTGAGCTAGAGTAATAGGTCAAATTGTTGAAAGTGTTAGTGTAATGTTTTTGGACAAGTGTACCAAAATACCTTACTTAAGGTATAGGTGACTTATAACCCTAACAACAAAAAATGATTTCTTTTATGTTTCAAATATGCAATTAAAAAGAAGAAAAACCTTGCAACACAATAGATCTTGCAAATAGAAACATATAACCTCATAAAATAGAAGTGAAATAACCCATTGGAGGACTTAATCAAATGATGATTTTATTAATTAATATACCTAGTGAGGAGAAATTACAACATGGGTCTGTAGTTCTCCCTCCGTGGGATGTATCCCTTCTTGTCCTTGTGCTTCAACAACGTGCTTCTTTCTCTCAATTTGTAATGGGGAGATGATTAAAAATAAAAATAAAAACAAACAAACAAACAAAAAATGGTGCTTGCACTCAAGTGGGAGCTCAAATGCTATGAGGCGATAATGTTGATGATGAAAATAGTCATGGTGAAGAATGGAGAGACAACCCTCTATTTATAACAAACTATCAAGCCAAATTAGAAATTAGAAAATCATAAAATATTATTGACTAAATCAAAATCTAGCCATTGAGAATACTTTATTATATTTTTGAGAGGGAAAAGATATTCAAAATGGTCAATGTCTTTATTTAGAAAGCGTTTGAATTAATTAACAAACAAAAATGATTTATTAATCACTTTTTGAGAAATAAAGAAAATATGAATTTGAAATAATTATTAAATAATGTTTTAACAATTATATCAAAAGAAAAATGTGGAATAAATAAGGAATTATAAATAAATAGTGATTTATTTAATTATTCCAAAGTAATTGAGTCAAAATTGAGGAGAAATAATTATCAAATAATGATTTCCAGATAATATTAAATAAATAATTATTTATTTAATTATTCGCAGGGGCTTTTTTAGAATTTTAACGAGGAATAATTTAGGAAAAATGTTTTACTAAATTATTTCCTATGGTGAAAGTGGGTTTACCATGGTAAAATTGATCCTACATGGTGTATTTCAGTCAATCCTAGTAAGAAATGGCTAGGTGATCATTTTTTGGGTGATAACATAAGGCATAGACCAAGACCATGAAATAGACAACCAACAAGGTGGGAGACTAGAAGGCATGTGCTTCATAAGTACACAAGTCTGACAAGTCTCTAGTCTTAAAAGTGTATCCATACCTACAAATTATGCAAGATATTTTAAAATCGCCACTAACACTTTTGGAGCTAGATAAGGAGTGAAGCACTCAACTTCAAGGAATGTTTAATGCCATAAACTATCTGGAACATTGGCCTAAAGAATACCCTTAGGACCCATCAAAATTCCCTAGAATAAATGCACATGAGCTAAAATATGTCTTTATGATTGTTAAGAAAGCTTTAGAGATATAGGATAAATTAGAGAAAGAAAACATCGGTCAGTGGCATAATACCAATAGTGATAATCCTTGGCTAAAAGGATCCTCAAAATCAGCAAACTTACATCAATTGGGACCTAATAAGAGGCCAAGTCGAGTGAATAATTAAGAAAATAATTGGATGAGTTGTTGAATGCGACAAAATTCTCTTATGAATCTTACTGAGAAGTAAAAACTTAAAAAATCATTCTTGGTCTTGTTAAATAAGGATGTGCCAATCATATCCCAAAACATCTTAGAGTGCCATATCAACATGGATAGCTAACTACCTAGCAAAATTAAAATGATTGTATCATATTATGAAATTTGGGTATATTATTTAAAGGAAATCATGAAGCTCCCAATTGAAGTTCCAATCAAAATGTAAAAGTTGTCCATCTCTTTTCTAAGGGTTATAAAATTTTGAGGAACTATAGAAATTTATATAGATTTGATTGACTAGATGAGGTCACTCAATAAATAATATTACCAACATTCTATTCATTGTAGGTTTATGTATTTGACGATTCAATGCCATAAATAAACCCTATAAACCAATTAACTTATGAATAGAATGAATTATGTATTGTTTGTTAAATAATGATTTCGCAAGTGTTGTGGTTGTCTGAGTTTAAAATTCTTAATATTAGTCTATGATTATGCACATTTTCTTATTTTTTTTATATATAGATATCTATAGATTTACTAAGTAGCAAGGTCTATAAGTATTTTGGTTAAATCTAGTCCGTAGAGCCTGTTACACCATCTTTTAGTCATCTAACCTGTTACTATTAGATGGACCTAAGTACACCATGTAAGACCAATTTTACCCTAAGTAAAATTGCTTTCACTATGAAAAATAACTTAGTAAAACACCTTTATTAAGTTGTTTATGGTCTAAACAGGAAACCCCATGAGGAAATATTAAATAAATCCACATTTGTTTGATTTTCCTCAAGGAATTATTAGTTAAACAATAGTTTAATTAATATTCCTAGTCATATTTAACCCAAAACAAGAAAATTAATTAGATAAATTATTATTTATCTTATTATTTTTTAGGAATAATTATTTAAACCTTATTTAAATAATATTCCTTGTTAAATTTGACTAAATCACTCATAAATAGTTAAATAAATTATTATTTATTTAATTATTACTCAACCACATCCTTAAAATGATAAATAAATCATTTATTTATTTATTGTTTACAAATAAAGGGATTTGACCCAAGTCAAATTCCTTTTCCCTCCAATAAAATTAATAAAATATTCCATAAAATTTGGATCTTGATTTGGTTAATAATATTTTAATTATGCACCAATATCTAGACTAACTCAATATTTTGATATGAATAGAAGGGTTTTTCCATTCATTCGTCACCTTTTGTTACCTAAATATCACTCTAGATCTATACTTTTGGTCTGACTTTGATCCACCATCATTGTCATATTTTTCTATCTTTTTGTTTGTGAGCTCCCTTTGAGTTCCATTCTTGTCTGGGTTTTCTACACCATCAAGAGAGAGGAATTTTAGATCTGAAGTGCTAAGGACTTACAAGAACCCATCCCATTGAGGAGAATCGGTAACATCCTTCTATGTTTTCCTCCCAGGTGCTCTTAATATAAAATTCATTCAACATATTCTTGTCTTGTCTATTGGATGCATGGAGTAAATCTCGTTTTATTTACTACTTAATGTCTTTTGATGCATAGATCTAGAATTTTGCAGCATTTATCTTGGTCAACTAATTGCAGATCTGAAGATATTGGCAGCCATATTTTTCTGTTAGGGCTGTTTGTTATGCATATCTAAAGTGGTCTTTTTTTGTACACTTGCAATTAAGATTCATACTAACAACTTGCGACTCCACACGGGTTTATGATTACGACCATTGTCGTTTTTCTGATCCTTACATATCCAGCTGTATCAAACCCTAGGATTTATCTTTAGCCTCTTGTTTTTCTTTTCTTGATGTTGCTTTTAACCTATAAAACCCTAAAAAAGTAAAAATTCTAACTTCTGTGTGTTTTCGAACCTATTGCGCAGGTGACAGACACCAGCCGCAGCTGAGATGACACATTTTGCTGAAATCTACTGCCGAGAGTGCCAAAAGTGTAGGTCACACTTTTTGGCCCTAAACCTGCGACCTGGAGCTTCAAGACGCACTTTTCAGCCCAAAAACTGTGACCTCTACAGAAAACAGGTCATAAACTATGACCTGGACTTTTGCGGGAGTTTTTCTGAAAGTTTTCTCAATTTGTTTGGGCCTCTGTTCACGGTTGTTTGACCTCCATCTCTACTCATTTTGGACCTGTACTTTCTCTTTTTTACTCAAATAAGTGGGAACCTAGCCCCCTAGGAATTCAGTACCCTCCACACTTTCTAGAAGAGTTTTAGCTGCTACAAGTTGTCTGAAATTTTCAGTGTTCAGCCATTTTTTTTTTCAGATCTGATACCTTACCTTCAGATCCGCTTTAGATTGGCTATTGATCCATCCAAATCACCTCATTTATTTTTTTTGGGGTTTTCCTCTAGGTTCCACTCTTTTTCCCTCCAGGAGATAGCCTTTCGCCACCTCATTTACAACAATCTTTCCTCTGATTTGTTGTTTTTTTTTGCACCACTTTCCAGTAGATTTTGACTTTTAGATCCCTGTCCCTCCCGACCTTAGATCTATTCACTATTTTGGTGTGTTTTGACTAGTTTTTTCCCACCTAAAGTCTACTTTTTGAGAGGCTTGCCTCCCTGGGTTTACATTTTTGCATTATTAGTTATTTATTTACTGTTAACACTGCCAAGAAAAGACTCTAAAGCATTGAAATCAATTGATCCTGCACCTTTTTCTCCCTTGTTTTGACATTGTAATCAGTTTATCCTGAACCTCCTTGCCCTTGTTGGTCTCTTTTTCCTTTGGCTTGTGTTTGTATCGTCATCATTGCGCCACCAAGGCATTTATCCTGGAGACTTCTTGGCCTTCATCTTCAGTTTCCGATAGGAAGACTTACTCCTCCGCGTAGGATTCGAGTTAGTCCTCCTCCAAGTCTGTACTCCGACCCTTCGTCTAGTTCATTGGCTTCTCCTTTTTCCCACGATTCTTCTCCGGTCACCTTCACCATGTCTGGTTTAGGACCTAACGCTAGTGGTAGCTCCGGCCCTAATGCTGGGAATACTACTATTGGGACCGCAATAGGAACTACTCCAGCTGCTCCCTTGTTCCCCTATATGGCAGGCCTCAGTCTTCCTGATTTTGACCAATTGATAAATGATCCTATACACCATGACGCTATTTGGCCCGCTATTCCAACCAAGCTCCCTTCCGACATCCCCAAGTTTGAAGGCCTTGCTGGAGAAGATCCTACAAATCATGTTCGATCTTTCCACATGTGGTGTTCGTCTAACTCCATTACCGATGACTCTGTCAGTCTTCAGTTGTTCCAATGTACGCTTACAGGCGAAGCTTCTAAGTGGTATGTTGATCAAGCCTCATCCTCTCATACCACCTTTGAGACTCTTTCTCGAATTTTTCTATCTTATTTCTAGCTTCCTCTTTGTTATGACACTGGTACTGAACTTTTGACTTCTTTCCGTCAATCTTCTGCGACTCGCCTTTCCAATCATGTCCAGGAATGGCGGAGAATAAAGAGCCTATATTGAGCCCCTACCTTCGAAGACTGTGTCTACATGGACTGGTTCCTTAGATCTCTCTTTCCCCCTATCGGAAAAGATGTCGCATCACATTTCCCTCAAACCGAAGAAGCCGCTCTCCAAATTGCGTTAAAATATGACCTGATCTACACTCAGTCGGGTTATGTTTATACCATTCTACCTGATCTTCCTAGACCTAGTGGTGCCAATGCACCGGGGGCATCTCATGTTGTAATATTCCTAACTAGCCCAAGCTATTAGGAATATTCAATGTCATTTTATTTTTATTTTTTATGAATAAAATGTAAAGGAGGACAAATAAAAAAATCCTAAACATGTGAATAAATCAATGCCCAATGTGAACAAAGATTAAATTAGGGCTTGCTCAATACAATCCACTTGTATGTGAAACAGGTTCAAGCTGTTTGAATGGGTCAATAGGACCAAATAATAATGCAAACCAAGTAAAATGAACCTCCTAGATGATCAGCGCAGTCCCATGAGGATGTCCTCCATGTGAAAAGGGCTAAATGAATGAAGGTGGTTTAGGGTTTTGCAAACCCTAATTTTACATAAAGAAGGAGAAGAATCAAGGAGGGGTTGTTGAGGAATTTTCATTTTAGAATTTGTTGGAGCAACTCCATTTCTCTGCGCTGTTTAGCCAGAGAAAGAGAGGATTTCCTGTCTAGGAATCCTCCCTCCTTCCTTGAGCAGTTCTTGGAGGAGATTGTGCTACAATAGTCCATTATCTAGCATTTTGGCCAAGCTCCATCTCTCTTGACAACATGATTCCTATTTAGGGGTTTTACTGTTCAAAGATTTGCAACAAGTGGAATTAGATCTACTTAGATCTGAAGAGTTCTATTGCATCTTTTCAATGGAGGAGTCATCTAAATCACTGGAAGGAGTGTAATAGTTGATTAGAGCTCCAGATCCATATCTTGGCATCAGGCCAAATTGTATCTTACCATCATCTACACAATTCCTTGAGGAAATTGCATCCTTTTTGCAGGAGAAGTTACAGTGGGGGTTTGGCTTCAGATTGGAGGAGAGATCTCCGGTGAAAAGGGATCCTTTCCCTTCACTGTGGTGATCCATAGATTGGCCAACCAATCTATGTTTATTTCAGATCTGATCTGCTGTGTAACATGTTCTTCAGAAATTTTTGAAGTTTACTGTAGATCAATGGTGTATATCTCAGATCTATTCAACGTTCTTCACTTTTAGCTGAGATCCCCAAGGGGAATGTACTTAAAAGCTATTTTTGCATATAAATCTCATTCTGATCTAATTTTTTGTACTTCGATATATTATAGATCTATAATATAATGTAATATTGCTACATATTCCTGTAGATTTCATTTTTTGGTTCATCCTACAGTTTCTTATGCTATAATGCTGGGTTTTGAGGCATTTCTTCATGTATAGATCTTTATTTTCTCATGTAAAACCATTGAATCATATTCTAAGCTTGTTTTAATGATATCCCTACATAAACTTACTAAACCCTTCAGAAAATCACGCTGCTAAAGCTTCAATCCAATCTGCATACTTGAGGTCATGGGGGATCAGGGGTTTTCTTGACTAGTCGGGAAGGAGGAACTATTTAACATAGCAAAACGAATTTTTTTTTGCTGAAATTTTTCATGGAGGTTCCATATAACCCTAGTTAACATATCCCAGAGCCGTTTCCTTTATTCTTATGCAGATTTCCTATTACATCCATTTTAGTGCATAAATCCTCATTTTTCAAAGCTTATTCTTTAATTTAGGACCGTTATATAGTTTTCAAGTTGCTGCAGTCCCTTATTTTGGCAGTTTTCAAGGAAAATAGGTGTGGGAGATCTGTTTAACCCACCTAGAGTGATGTTTTTGAAGTATCCTCTTGGATTTCGGTCTTAGATACTCTGATCTAAGGAATCCAGGGGTTGGTCTGAGCTTTTGTAGAATACATTCCTGAAAAATTCATTTTCCAAGCATGTATTGCTGAGAAATCCCTCTTGGGGATATTACCCTTCGAAAAAGTTCTATAGATAGAGTATGTACAGGGCCATCTAGCCTCTGGATCTCACCCTCTTTTCAGAGGTGACATATCTAGTAAATGCCCCTACAGTCAATCTCTAGAATAGATCTATTTTTTGATTGATAATGTTTTCGAAAAAGGATTATCATTTTCCGGATTCATGAGCAGTTCCTGATTTGGAACAGTACAGTGGTATCAAAGCATGATCTCTGGCTCAGCCTGTGAGATCAATATTTCAAAGCAATTAAGAGGAAAG
The DNA here is from genome assembly GCA_034641835.2 of Pinus albicaulis. Classification (NCBI taxonomy): domain Eukaryota; kingdom Viridiplantae; phylum Streptophyta; class Pinopsida; order Pinales; family Pinaceae; genus Pinus; species Pinus albicaulis. The sequence continues at coordinate 1,359,846,213 of CM076570.1, forward strand.
ACAGAGAATAGAATGATGAATAGTATGAGTTTACTCTCATCACTTTTCAGATCCATGAAGAACCTCCCCAAGGAGGATGAGAAAATAGAAGAGGAAGTACCCTGCACTTCCTATTCTAATCAAGAAGATAGAAGAATAAGTAGGAGGAGGAAGGAAGATAGGTTCACAAAGCTTCTTTCTAAATCTATGCAGAGCATTCATGAAGATCCTAAGAAAGGAAGAAGGGAGATGTCTGAAAAATCTCCAAAGGGGTTTGAGTTTCAATCAAACTTTAGATCTTCACACAGTGTGTGTGAGCATGCAGCCACAAATTGTGATATACAACACAGTCATGAACTCAGATCTTCCATGAGACAGATAGAACCAGAAGGAGGAGTGACTAAGGGGGAAACTCTTAGTGATTTCTTGAAAGAAGATGAGTCTCAGGCCTTGAAACTCAGAAACCAGTTCTATTTTTCAGAGCATTACAAGGCCAAAGTGAGTCATTCCATTGGGAGGTTGCCTAATTTTGTTGCAGAGATAAAGGGTAAGAGCGTTGTTGGATCTAGATCTGATCTAGCACCTCAAGTAGAGGATAAGGGAGCTATTTCACTAACTAGAGGGATTCATGTGGCATGGCAAGGAAATATCCAGGATCTCATCTATGGAGATCAAGGCACATCTCATGACCCACCTGTGCCATTGTTGAGAGGGTGTGAAACCTTGGAGACACAAGGAGGAGATAGGAAGGGGAGCCAATCTCATTTCTATCCATTACAGAAGGTTGATGCACCTAAGAGGGTGATTGGACTACACAGTGGAAGCATGGAGGGTTTTCTCCATTCATGTGTTCAATCACCACTTTATAATGTCTCATTTCCTGGAGACATTGCACCAAGGAGGCCACTTGATCAGCAAGAGAAGGTGAATGCTTCACATGTTGAGGAATTTCCCATTGATTTCAGAGGAGTGGAGACCTTGTAGGGTCTTGATGCAATGCTGAGAGTCTTGAGTAGGCTCAAGGGGGAGAGAATCAGTCTCTCAACATCACCCACACCCACTCTCATTTCAGTTTCTACACTGTGACAGGAAAAGCAAGGGAAGGATAGCAACCTTCCCACATCTACATTTGGCATGGGAGCTATGCATGCACATGACTCTTGGGAAGAGTTATTACAGTCTTCTCTCTTCTCTTTGAGAATGGAAGGAGGCTCATCTATGAGCTGCTCCCATTGCATGAGCAAGACTTGTGATAAGGGTGTTGATTGTTTTGATTTATCTCATGTATACATGCATCCCTTAACCACATATGTGCAGGATGTTGCTCCAAGGAGGAGCATTCTTACTTTGAGGCTACATGGTCTACTTGAGGACATGAGCAATGTTGATAACCACTCCCTTGGTGGACTTGGGGGAGATTTGTATTTTGGAGGACATGCTCACCATGCATCATACATCACTCATTTTCTCCAAATACATGAGGAGAATGTAGCAACAAAAGGGTGGTTGAGAACCCACATCTTTTGTCATTCTCTATTGCATTTTATGCTCAAACTGCGCTGGTTGCATATGAGGGATCATTGCCCCACTCACTTACTACATATGGCAGCCAGCATGACTTTCATTATGGCTCTTTATGCTGTTATTGATCACATTATTGTCAGGAGCATGATTGGGAGAGAGGCACATGGGTTGAATGTGCCCTTTGGGGGAGAAGATCCCCATATTTTTTGCAGGACATGCTCTAATGAGAACATGAGAGATGATGTGGCCACCATAGTTCAGCATTTGTTCTTTCTTGAGGTGAGCCATGTGATTGATAGGGTGCCATATGATGATGTGACCTCCTGTCCATCACATATGAGGAGCATTGGGCCAGCTTGATTCACAATGTAGGAGGGAAGATCCTTGGAGATTTAAACCTCATCTTTCCACTTGAGGGCCACCTTGTTGTAGCCCAAGATCAGCCTTCACTCTACACTTGCCATAAGTGGAGAGGTTATCAGCGTAGGGTAGGCTATGGTGCTTACCACTTGCAGATTTTCAGCCCACCTTCTTTGTTGGAGCTTGAGGTGGAAGAGGATGTCCAGAAGTTGCCTTACTTGAAGGTAACTAGATTCTTATGGATGATAGCATGGGTGTGGGAGACACTCATTGGGAGAAATTTTTCCCAACCTCTTCATCACTCCTACCTTAATGAGGCCATTGAGAAACAAGAAGATCACCACTTGCACCTTCCATTTTCTCATGATGTACACTTGCTATCTTACACTTGGTGGAAATCATTGGAGGACAGATTCATTACTTATCATTTTCAGCCATGGTGGGGTCCATTGATGAGGCCATAAGAAGAGGGAAGGAGAAGTTTGGTTCTACCTTGTAGTTGCTTGAGGAAAAGAAAAATTTTGAAGGGGGAGGACTGTAATATTCCTAACTAGCCCAAGCTAGTAGGAATATTCAATGTCATTTTATTTTTATGTTTTATGAATAAAATGTAAAGGATGACAAATAAAAAACTCCTAAACATGTGAATAAATCAATGCCCAATGTGAACAGAGATTAAATTAGGGCTTGCTCAATAAAATCCACTTGTATGTGAAACAGGTTCAAGCTGTTTGAATGGGTCAACAGGGCCAAATCATAATGCTGCCCAGGTACAATGAACCTCCTAGATGATCAGTGTAGTCCCATGAGGAGGTCCTCCATGTGAAAAGGGCTAAATGAATGAAGGTGGTTTAGGGTTTTGAAAACCCTAATCTTACATAAAGAAGGAGAAAACTCAAGGAGGGGTTGTTGAGGAATTTTCATTTTAGAAGTTTCTAGAGTAACTCCATTTCTCTGCATTGTTTAGCTAGAGAAGGAGAGGATTTCCTGTTTAGGAATCCTCCCTCCTTCCTTGAGCAGCTCTTGGAGGAGATTGTGTTGCAGTGGTCCACTATCCGGAATTTTGGCCAAGCTACATCTCTCTTGACAGCGTGATTCCTATTTAGGGTTTTTACTGTTCAGAGATTTGCAGCAAGTGGAATCAGATCTACTTAGATCTGAAGAGTTCTATTGCATCTTTTCAGTGGAGGAGTCATCTAAATCACTGAAAGGAGTGTAATAGTTGATTAGAGGTCCAGATCCATATATTGGCATCAGGCCAAAGTGTATCTTACCATCATTTGTGCACTTCCTTGAGGAAATTGTGTCCTTTTTGCAGGAGAAGTTGCATTGGGGGTTTGGCTTCAGATTGGAGGAGAGATCTTCGGTGAGAAGGGATCCTTTCCCTTCACTGTGGTGATCCATAGATTGGCCAACCAATCTATGTTTATTTCAGATCTGATCCTATGTAACATGTTCTTCAGAAATTTCTAAATTTTACTGCAGATCCATGGTGCAGATCTCAGATCTATTCAACGTTCTTCGCTTTCTGCTGAGATCCCCAAGGGGAATGTACTTAAAAGCTATTTTTGCATATAGATCTCATTATGATCTGATTTTTTGTACTCTCATCTATTATAGATCTGTAATATAATGTAATAATACTACATATTCCTGTATATTTCATTTTCTGGTTCATCCTGCAGTTTCTTATGCTATAATGCTGGGTTTTGAGGCATTTCTTCATGTATAGATCTATATTTCCTCATGTAAAACCATTGAATCATATTATAAGATTTTTGTACTGATATCCCTGCATAAACTCACTAAACCCTTTATAAAATCACGCTCCTGAAGCTTCATTCCAATCTGCATACTTGAGGTCATGGGGGATCATCGATTTTCTTGACTAGTCGGGAAGGAGGAACTGTTTAACATAGCAAAACACATTTTTGTTTGCTGAAATTTTTCATGGAGGTTCCATATAACCCTAGTTAACATATCACAGAGCCTTTACCCTTATTCTTACACATATTTCCTATTACATCCATTTTAGTTCATAAATCCTCATTTTTCCCCACTATTGGATGAAGGGATTGAACATTTTTCTTGCTGCTGTAGTTCCAGATCTGTATTTATGTCTTTTACATTGGTTTCAAAGCTTATTCTTTAAGGGAGGACCGTTATACAGTTTTCAAGTTGCTGCAGTCCCTTATTTTGGCAGTTTTCAAGGCAACTAAGTGTGGGAGATCTGTTTAACCCACCTAGAGTGATTTTTTTGAAGTCTTCTCTTGGATTTCGGTCTTAGATACTTTGACCTAAGGAATCCAAGTGCTGTTCTAAGATTTTGTAGCATAAATTCCTGAAAAATGCATTTTCCAGGAATGTATTGCTAAGAAATCCCTCTTGGGGATATTACCCTTCGATAAAGTTCTATAGACAGAGTCTGTACAGGGCCAGCTAGCCTCTAGATCTCACCCTCTTTTTAGAGGTGACATATCCAGTAAATTCCCATACATTCAATCTCTTGAATAGATCCAGTTGTTGATTGGTAATGTTTTCGAGAAAGGATTCTCATTTGCCGAATTCATGAGCAGTTCCTGATTTGGAACATTACACATGTCGCCAACGGTATCGTTGGAGCTCTCTCTCATCCATACGCTTAGCCTCCCATGGGATATGGTTTTCCTCAGGGGGGGGCCAGCACCTTATGCACTTTTCCCCCTCCCGGTAGCATGTATCCAGGATACGGCATGCCTCCTCCTTTTTCCCAACATCCTATTTACCACACTGTTACCCAACCTCCTTATTATCTGTATCCATAGCCTGGTGCTCCAGCTCCTCCAGCATTAGCACTTCCTCCTCCCTTGCCTTCTCAGCCCTCGCAATAGCAGCCACTTGCCCCTCAAGGGTAGGTGTATGCACAGCATGGCGTGACTAATCCTCCTCCCTCCAAAAAGAAGAGGAAAGGCACTCAAAATCAATCTGTTCCCAGTAATCCTGGATCTAATCCTCAAAATAATGCTCCTAACACTGCTAACTAGCAACAAGGCACTCCGCCCAAGCAAGATAGGTTTGTTCACACGAACAAGCCTGGTTTTTGTTGTGGTGTTTATGGTCATTACACACATGATTTTCCTCTTTTACCACAAATGAATCATATGTGGGAGTCTCAAGAAACATTGCAAGGATAGCAAGCCTCCCCTTCCATTCATCCCAGTGCTATGCCTAGTCAACCAGCTGTGCTTACTAATCCTTTCCCTCAGCAAGGATTTGTGGCTACCCAACCACCTGAAGGTCAGGTGGCCACTCAACCTCTTCCATCTGGTACCTCCGATTACCAGACTCTCATGATGAACTCTGATCAACCTCTAACCGTAGACATCAATCTTCAGACTCGGTCGCGTCAGTAAAAAAAGCCTACCACTATGTCTATCCTCGAGCCGCCTCCTTCGGTCTCTACAGAGCCTCTTTTGACACCTAATGGTCCCTTGCAGATCCCTCAGCCTAATGCAGAGGTTCATACCAAGATCCCTAAGGGACCACTATGCTAAAATTCGGCTTCTGGCAAAGCTGCCCATTCGTATAGCATAGTAGATGATTTGGCGCAATCTCCTACTTCCATTTCAACGTTGGAACTCCTCCAATCGTGCCCTTCACAACGAAAATCTCTACTATTTTCCATCGGTGTTGTAGATCCTTTCGACAATCAATTGATTTTCTTTGATGTTGACCGGTCATAACATCCTCCTCCCCCTGCTTCCGTCACCTTCCAAATCCCAGTCAAGATCCAGAATGCCAACGTTTCCTGGTGCATCATTTATGAGGGGGCATCCACCTGTGTGATGCCCACTTAGGTTTGGAAGCAGCTCAGATCACTTGAGTTGGCTCCTTCCATGATCACTCTCCAAGCGTGGGATGGCCACGCCTCCCAACCCATTGGCCTATTCCGCAACTGTCCTATTACTCTTGCAGGCAAGACTATTTGCATTGATGTAGAAGTCATAGATGCCCCCTTAGATTAAAACATTCTATTTGGTCGTAGCTACACCTATGTGATGTCTACTGTCCCATCTGTGGTTCACCACAATATGTCCTTCCATCATAATGGAAAGATAGTCACCATTGACCAGTTGACATATTACGAACCGAAGTCTCACACCTCCCCTAAATCCACCATCTCTTCGGTGGCTAATAAGAAAACCATCGATCCTTTGACCAGTGTCTCACTCGGAGTCTACAAATATTCCTCATTGCTTGGTACATTCCTTGGTCTTCCTCCTCCTATCTCTGATCCCAGCTCATTGAATGTTTGCATGATGCAATCATCTCGGGCTGCCCTCAAGCGGCCCGTTTCGACTAGTCAGTAGCTTCCTCGCCCTCCATAGCATACTCCTAGCCCTTCGATTCAGCCTTCTGAACCTCCTCCTCCTGGCCCTTCACCTACAACTGGTATCCATGAGCCTCTTTACCCTCCTGGAATGGTTCCTCTAGGCCTTAACCATCTTAGAGATGTCCCGCCTGGCCATTACCCCTCCGGTCAGATACCGTTCCTAGCTCCCCCCCAGGAGTGTACACGGTACCTGTCATGGCTACCCTCTCTCTCCCTAACTTGACCCTTAGGATTCCCGTCTAGTACCTTTACCCTCCAGCCACTACCCTGCCTGGTCAACCCAAACCTTATCTTGCTTTGACCCTGGTTCAATTGGTCCCCATGATTTCTCCCGCTATTACAGTACCTCAGCCACCTCAACAGGAACCCCCTCCTGTTGTGACCGCTTCGGGTAAGAAAGGCAAAGCTCGAAAGAGGGCATCAAAAGACAAGGCTGCCCTGACTGACCCTACACCTCCTCTGCCTCCAAAGCCTTGTGCTTTGTGTGATATCATCGACCATGCCACCCATAATTGTCCTGAACTACCCCGTATCAAGCCCATGGTTAAAGTTGTGTTCCCTGAGTCTATGGTCTCTGAAGCCTCTTTTTCTTCCTCAAATATAGCCAAGAACCCTAAAAATATTCACACCAATCAACCCTGCGCTTTGTGTGATCTCCGTCGCCATTATTCCCACCACTGTCCTAGCCTTACGCATTACTCCGCCTCTTTGGAGGTAGTTTGGGAGTACGAGGTTGAACAGAACCAATCCGCCTCTCCCGTACTTGCACAATATGTTTTGGGCCAGCTTGAGGATTTACCCGCTCCCATTGACATTACCCCTCCTGATGTCGAGATGACGAAGCTACGGCCACCATCCTCTACATATCATCATCCATGAGACCCTTGGTGGAAGGCCCCCGTGCATCTTTCCCTATTGTTTCGCTTGACCTCCCTTCAGCGATCACCCTGGGCTCAGCATCGGTAGATCCCTTATCTGCTTATTCTTCCGTCATCCCCTATGATGATGTGCATGTGAACCTTTCTTCTCATGATGATGAGTCAGGTAGCTTCGCTGCGTCATGTGGTCTCCCTCCCTCCAGTCGCTCCATCTTCTATTGTGATGATGACATCATGGAAGCCGTGTCCACCCCTGACTTCATCTTTCCTGCCCATAAATGAGATGGAACCATCCATTTCTATGGTAAATTTCATGGCCTGAGCACAAGCTACACCTCCGGTATCTCCCACACTCCACCTCACTGTCGACATGTGAGTAGTAGACATCCTACCCAGATCACTCCCTTTCGCGGAGTGTGTTCAATTTCTACTTTGCACTCAGGTTGCCAGCATTGTTCATCATCCTCCCATTTATTGTCTTGTGGCACCTTTCAAATGGACCTCCCATCCACACCTTATATCAGTTTTGCTCATGGTGCAAGTCGCTACTCTCGGAATCTAGCCTCGGCAGGTTGGGCCATTTTTACCCCCTTGCATTCACTTGTTCTCTTGAACGGTGTATGCATTGGTACTGCTATCAATAATAAGGCCGAATATGATGCAGTGCGAGGTTTATTAGTTGATTCCCTTTCACATCGCACCCTCCACCTTCATGTTCATTTAGATTCCCTACTTCTTATCATGCAATTGAATGGTGTCTATCGTGTGCACAATCCTATCCTTTTGAGAAGATATTTACAAGTGAAGCTTTTGATGCATGAATTCAAAATAATTACATTTAGTCATGTATCTAGAGGAAAAAATCACTATGTATATAACATTGCAAACCATATTCTATATTGGCATTTAGAACACACATTTAACACAAGATAATAACATAAAACTATCAAAACGATGCATATCCATAATATGTGTCATATAAAATGTTTTAGAGTCCATCAAATCTGATACATATGACATGTCCATAGCATGTTACAAAAAATAAAAAATGGGGGCACCACCTGCCCCTACACACTAATCACTATCTGGAGGATCCTGAGCCAATGGCTCTGCTCCCACAGCTCGTAGATCACGCATCCCCTATCCGTCCATCGCCATGCGCCGCATGACCCCTTGCCACTCCGAGGGTAGACCAATATATGTCTCTATGTACTAGTCCTCTAAGTTTTTCCAGCCACACTCTGAAACATCGGTCAGAAGTCTCTCACATCTACAACGGATGTCCTCCACGAGGGCTGCTACATCTTCATTTTGTAGTGCCCTCGATCCACCATGTCCTACAACTCCTGCTACTGCAGGCCATCCCATATACCCGGTCAGTTTTACCGGTGCTGTATTTGCATACCAAAAGTGGAAGAATCAGTACCATATACAATATTCTGAAACTTTACAATGCACATAAAAATATTATAAATTTGTCACTTACCATCGGGCCCCCGTACTCGACCAGGAGGCAGTGGAAAATCTGGGTCCCCAAAATAACTCATCCCACTATAGCGATAGTCATCTATGTACAATGACATCTGATCCCAATGCGCAAAGAACTTGGGTCAAAACACTCGTCCGACTGCCCCACCTCCTCTTCTACACAGTAGTCGCCCCCACCGGTGCATCCTGGGCTCTCTCAAGCCCCCATCCTAGATTTTTATACAAGGTCAAAGTGTCGAGATCTTCTCAAAGAAGAGCGAGCACAAAACTGTACCATATGCAGAGTCATGGTTCACTTGCTGCTTGCATAGAAAAAACTATCGTTTCAACGACGACAACATCATTTGGGCCCACCCATAGTAGGTCCCACTCAAAACACTCTCCACAAGCATCATCTACCCTCCAGTGATGTGGTGGAGTGCCTGGTTGCCCAGGATTCGTAGCACTGCTGCGGCCACAGCACGACTCTCTAACCTCTCTAGATCCCCGATGGGTATCCGACTCCCCTTGACTTGGAGACCTGGTCGACAATGGTACTATACAAACTCCATGATGTTTCACCCTTGCGGTAACACTGGTTGTGTATTCCCAACCATCCCAAGTGGTGGAATACCAGTCAAGAAATATATATCCAGGACCGTCAACTTGATCCAGTTCCCCTGCACTATAAATTCCTCATGGTCTGGATCCCAATAGCTAACAATCTGAGTCAATAAGAGCTCTCCAGCTCTCATCAAAGGGTTCTCCACAAACTTTAGAACCCCAAACCTGGTCAATGCACTGTGGACACCCTAATCCTCCCGAATCTCCTATCCTAATGTGCCTAGGTCTCTCTCTCTCTCTCCGTTTGATCCGTAATTCTACCATGTCTACACAAAACCATCATATTTGTCAGTGTAAAAATAGGAAATATTGTATCCAAACATAAAAACCCAGTTCTCAGCCAAAAAACAGCATAGAAAAACCCCTCCCTATCAGGTCACACTTTTCATGCCCAATCCTGGGAGAGGTTGCAGTTTTCTACCCAAAACCTACTCCCAGGTCGCAGTTTTTGCCCCAAAAAGTAGGACCCGGCCATGAAGAGGAGAAGGGGTCTATTCCTGAGCTTTGGGGACCAAAACCAAACTTTCAATCCACTGAAATGAAAGAGTAGGGCTAGGCCTCTTACCTACAACTGACGGATCTTGATTCCAATGGTCGGTTTGTCTGCTATGATCGCCACAAGATTTAAGGCCTTCTCTCCTCTCTACATTCACCATAGCTCCATATACAAATGAGTGAATTTGGAGGGAAAATGCCTTATTAAAAGAGAAACCCCTGATTTTTCTTTCGCCTACTACAGCCAAATCGTAGCTCAGTTTGACAAACTGTCTACACCATTGGAAAGCTCTCACCAAGCCCTCAAACGAGTATCTGTTAGTTTTTTGTGATTTGATACTTCACCAGGACACATTTGTTCCATGAAGAATCACGTCACTACTCCCCAAAATCAAATTTCTTCACTTGCAACACTTGTACTTGGGGGCACCACTTTGCCTTCATGCTTGTCCATGCTCGTGTCGATTTCCGTCATGAGTAACCATCATGTACTCATGTTTTTATGGTCCCCATTGGACCTTTTCTGTGTGGAAACACCATCAAGTCACCTTTGTTTCGAGCATCCAAGTTGAGTTATCATTCCCTCCATGGAGCCTATACCGAGTCCCTTTGTACCCTGCTATAGCCCTCCATCCGTCATTGTTTGGTCTCTCTCTTGTGTCGCACATTATGACCTTCTGTTCCACTGTCCCCCATCCCTGATGATGTTGTGTCAGTCGCTGCCATGTCATTCATGCCCTTTATGCTCTAGCAAGGGAAGTCATCCATTAGCTACTCAGTCCTTTCCACTTCACTATCATCATTAGTGTCAGTCTGTCCGTCGCTCTACTCTTTTCTCTCGTGCCTTAGTTGAGGGTCTCTCCTTGCCTCACCTATGGCGGACCTCCTTCTGTCGACATCAGCTCATTCATTCCAGAAGCCAGGTCTAGAGGGCGGTGTACCTTGGTTCCAGCTTCCACTCTTGTTCGGTGCCTCGAATCAGGCAAAGGGATCTCTCATTTCCCTTTGACTTGATTGTTTCTCCACTCCAGCTCCTTTCAGCATGACCGAGATCCGTATACTTGATGGTTCAGTGATACAGCAGCAGCTCTTGATGATTCCCGGGTGTGTGTGATATGTCTCAACCCTCATGAGGGGGTGGCCCTGCAGGTAGCCCCCCACATGCCCGGATGACCTCTTCCTTGCAGCCTTCGATGCAGCTCCAGATATTTGATGATGTTGGCCGTAGCCACTTCTTGACACCTTTTTGTTTGCATGTATTAGTGGTGCAGTACTCATTTTGTTTACAAGGGAATTTGGGTTGCATGTTGTATCTCATGTACTCGAGATATTATTGTATAAGTCACAATACATTATCACAGGGCCTGATATGTGTGAGGTTATTACCATTTTTGGCTCATGTTTATGTCGTACATAGCCTATATTGTTGAGTCCATGTTTCTTGGACGCACTATTCTTGTACTTGTCCTCGGCAGGCATAGGTATGCCTCCCCTGCCACCTATAGCACAGGTACACACTCATAAAAGAGACTTGTCGCACTTGTAAGTCTCGCCTCCTCAAGGTCTAGTCCTTTAGTGCTTCGATCTACCTTATATTTATCTCTATTTGACTTCCCCTTCGGTGTCTAGTGATTGAGTTCTTACAACGTACTTTGGTCATACGGTTAGCTCCTAACGCTCACACGTTGGGGGGGAATTTGTTACACCATTTTTTGGTCATCTAACCTGTTACTATTAGATGGACCTAAGTACACCATGTAAGACCAATTTTACCCTAAGAAAAAATGCTTTCACTATGAAAAATAACTTAGTAAACCACCTTTATTAAGTTGTTTATGGTCTAAACAGGAAACCCCATGAGGAAATATTAAATAAATCCACATTTGTTTGATGTTCCTCAAGGAATAATTAGTTAAACAACAATTTAATTAATATTCCTGGTCATATTTAACCCAAAACGGGAAAATTAATTAGATAAATTATTATTTATCTTATTATTTTCTAGGAATAATTATTTAAACCTTATTTAAATAATATTCCTTGTTAAATTTGACTAAATCACTCATAAATAATTAAATAAATCATTATTTATTTGATTATTACTCAACCACATCCTTAAAATAATAAATAAATCATTTATTTATTTATTATTTACAAATAAAAGGATTTGACCCAAGTCAAATTCTTTTTCCCTCCAACAAATATAATAAAATATTCCATAAAAGTTGGATCTTGATTTGGTTAATAATATTTTAATTATGCACCAATATCTAGACTAACTCAATATTTTGTTATAAATAGAAGGGTTTTTCCATTCATTCATCACCTTTTGTTTCCTAAAGATCACTCTGGATCTATACTTTTGGTCTAACTTTGATCCACCATCATTGTCATATTTTTATGACTTTTTTCTTGTGAGCTCCCTTTGAGTTCCATTCTTGTCTAGGTTTTCTACACCATCAAGAGAGAGGAATTTTAGATCTGAGGTGCTGAGGACTTACAAGAACCCATCCCATTGAGGAGAACTAGTAACATCCTTCTATGTTTTCCTCCCAGGTGCCCTTAATATAAAATTCATTCAACATATTCTTGTCTTGTCTATTGGATGCATGGAGTAAATCTCATTTTATTTACTTCTTAATGTCTTTTGATGCATAGATCTAGATTTTTGTAGCATTTATCTTGATCAACTAATTGCAGATCTGAAGATATTGGTAGCCATATTTTGTTCTTAGGGCTGTTTGTTATGCACATCTAAAGTGGTCTTTTTTCGTACACTTGCAATTAATATTCATACTAATAGAGCCATTCCCCCTCTTTGAACTATATATGATATAAGATGTGATTATTAAGGCCCTTGAATATTTCATGGAAATGGATTAATGCTTTGAAGGCCAGTGATCAGATTTTATCCTCATCCCTGGAAGTCTTAGAGTTCTATGGAAAATGTCCTATTTCATCGAATTTTGACAGAAACCTTCATCTCTATGAGTTTTTGTTGGAAATATAGATTCGTCTGGGGCAAGATGGCCATGGGGTGAAATTTTTATCCAGGGTTGGATACCATTTTCAGTTTAAAGTTATCTTTTATATAGATATTCGAGAGAGGCATATTTTCACATTGTTTGTGGATGCATCAAAATATCCAACATCCATCTAGTTATCACAAGTACATTTTTTAGAAAACCCCATTTCAAAGAACCTAGATTTTGAAGTTGCATCTAGGGTGGAGCTCACTAATTGGTGGATTATTGGTGCAAGGTCGGATGCCCCATGGAGGTGAAATTTCATATGGGTTGGGGCCCACTTTCGGGATTATTGGTGTGAGTCTGAATAACCTATGGGAATGGAGTTTCATCTGGGGTTGGGCCTACTTGGAGGATTTTTGGCACAAGGTCAAATGATCCATAAAAGTGGCAATGTATCTGGGGGGCCGAGGGTTGCGACAATGTGATTTTTAGTGAGTAACTATATTGTCTCTTGGCCCAGATATAATGAATAATTATGGAGATACATGGTGGAGTAGGCCTACTGGGTCTCATCGGTGTGAGATGAGGTGGTAGGTGTGAAAAATGCTTGATGTGGCCATGTGCGTACCACGCTAGACCATGGGAAACATGGAAATCCATTTGGGTTCCATGTTGGACCATGAGAAACATGGCAAAGCCATGTGGGACACATGTGAGTGTCATGTGGTATTTCCTTGCTAATGTGGCAAGGTCTAATGAGATAATTTTCATATGGGCACAAATTTCAAAATAGGAGCCAGATTGAGATAAATTTTATATCTTTGGAAAGATCTCGACATGCCAAACATGATGGTAACAATGGTTTTGAGTTTTAGAAAAATTGGAAAAAAGAATATTTTTGTAACCCCGTCTTCACAATAAACCTTGGAGATTGGGTTCATTTTAAATTACACCTCCCACATCCTGAGAATAATCCAAAGTGGCGGGAGGGAGTGTTACACCATGTTAAACTAAATATATTCTCATAAACATCATACTAGATAATTAAAATAACAATTCTTGAAATCTCTTCTCATATTCATATTTTTTTTTGTTTCACAAAAATACAACTAGACATAATTTTTTTTACTCCACGAACAACAACTACTAGGGAAAATAGCCACTTGAATGAAAATTTCTACTCCCCATTGAGCACACGCTAAGCATACAGGCTAAAAACACATTTGCATTGCACAAGGAGTACATTTTCCTCTTTCTGTTAAAAGGTGCGATGTGAGACTCTCTACTTAGAGTCATTTTACTTAACAACCTTACCAACCCACAAAGTGGAGCAGACCTATTTGGTGCATATGGATTTAATATCATATATCAAAGCTATATTGAATATAATAAGTGTAGGATAATGGAATATTCTCACTTTGAAACTATATGAGCTTACCATTTCTCTATTTGTAGTGTTGTATGTGTGTCCAATCTCTGAAATTGAGAATGGAATGACCTCCATTTGGTCACCTATGTGAGTTGTCATGTGAAATTGTGCTAGGTACCTATAATACTAGTCTATCCCCTTATTTTTATTGTTAGTGTACCCCCATTATTATTATTTTTGTGCCCATGTAGTCCCCATATTATTATTGTGCCCCATATAATCCCACTATTGTTATTGTTGTGCCCCTACACTATTATTGTTATGTCGGTTAGGATTATATTATGATCCCTTAGACTCCTATATATATAAAGGAGGTTTTTTCATTTGTATAATACAATAATTGTTCATTTATGTAATGTAAAGGAGGTCTGCCCCTCAAAGAGGTTGATTTCTAAGTCGTTTATCTACCTTTTCTTGTATTTTGTGAGCTAGTTTCATAACATTTGGAATCAGAGCTTTGGATTCTAGGATTTCACTGCTGCAAAACAGTCATCATGGAATTTTTGCAATAAATTCTTTTCTATGAAGGTTCATATGTTGAAAAAAAACATTTGAGCCTAAATCCAGAGGAACTTTTTGTAAAACTTTCAGGTCTTGTTTCTCTATATTTTTGGAGATATGATCTGAGGAAATTAGGGTTTTTGCAAGCTCCAGAATTTTATCTCAAATATGTGTCTGAAGGAAAATCATCATAATGTTCATTTAAGACATCAGATTATAATTATGTAAAAGGTGTTCAAAAGTACACATAGTTTCATGTGTATCGATTTTAGAGCCGAAGGATGAAATAGTGACACGTGGCACGTTGTACAAGTTCACTCTACTTAACTAGTCCATAATTAGGTCATTGTGGGAGATCAGACATAGCATTATCTTGAATAATCCAAATTAAGTATGACCTACGGTATTGGAAATAAGACTCATAGGGCTACTATAGGGGCGAAGATCAAATATTTGGGATTTTGGGTATGTGTTATATTCTTTCCACGACTAGCCCCACGCGCTGTACGTTGCACCGGGCGCAGCAGGGGGGTCACAGGGGGGGCGGCAGCCCCCCCTGTCGGGGTCCAGGGTAGCACCCCGATGAAAATTTTTTTGGTATGCGGTCTTTGATTTATGCGGACTTACCATGTTAATTCCATTGGTTGCATGGTTTTGGGGTACGATGGTTTTCGGCCCCTGGTATTTTGTAGATCCGGTCAAGGGAACTACGGTTATGTTCTAATCCAGGGTTAATGGATTGGGGTTTATGTATGCTTCGGCATGTATATATATGTGTTGTAACACTAAAGGAATATAATGAAAAATCAAGCTGGTCGTCCCAATTTGGGATCCAGGGGAAAATCTCTGTGTTTATCTATTTTATGTTTTATGCTCTCGCTATTGTTTATTTTCTGTTATAAGATTCGTGTGTAGATAATTTCTGTTAAGGGTTAAAACCTACATTTGGTATCAGAGTTGTTTCGGCTTCAAGGGGACGCCTTTGCTGTTGAGGGTTTTTTGCTTGGGCCTGAGGTAGACCCTGTTCAGTGGGAGATCTGCAGGATCGATTCTTGCTGTGAAAGAAGATGGCGAGCGGCGGGAAGATAGAGATCGAGAAATTTAATGGTCAGAGTTTTGAGTTGTGGAAGCTCAAGATGGAGGATCTGCTGGTGGATAAAGATCAGTGGATCGCGGTAGATCTAGGTACTAAACCAACGGCAATGTCAGATGAAGACTGGAAGAAACTGGATCGGAAGGCTAAGAGCACAATACGGTTGTGTGTCTCAGATTCAGTATTGTTGAATGTATCTAGGGAAGCTACGGCAAAGACCTTGTGGGACAAGCTAGGGACTTTGTATCAATATAAGTCTCTGGTGAATAAGTTGTTCCTGTGGAAAAAGCTGTATAACCTGAGGATGAAGGATGGAGACTCGGTGACAGAGCATCTGAACGCCTTCAATACTGTGGTAAGTCAGCTGTCATCTGTTGATATTAAAATCTCAGATGAAGATAAGTGCATCAGCTTGTTGTGTTCTCTACCAGATTCATGGGACAGTCTGGTTATTTCAATAGGTAGCAATACAACTACCTTGAATTTTGATGACATTGTCTCAGCCTTGCTGTCGGAGGAAATGAGACGGAGAAATATGGAGGGTCAGAATGGAGATGCCTTATCTGTATGAGGAAGGTCCCAGAACAGAAACAAGAATAAGGTTTCGAGTGGGAGATCTAAATCTAGAGGGAGATCTAAATCTCCTGGAAAGTTTGTAAAGGTGTGCTGGAAATGCGGAAAGGAAGGGCACTACAAAAAGGAATGCAGATCTAAAGCTCCTGAGAAAGGAAAGGGATCTGATGAAGGTCCTTCTGCAGAGGCAAAAACCACCTCGGATGAAGGTGGGGATGTGTATTTGGCTTCTTCTTCAAATACACATGTAGATCATGAGTCATGGTTGATTGACTCAGGTGCATCCTTTCACTTCACTCCCCATAGGGAGTGGTTCAGTGAGTATGAGAAATATGATGGTGGTGATGTCTTCCTAGGGGATGATAGGAAGGCTAGAATCATCGGACGTGGAAAGGTCAAGCTGAAGCTGCAGGGTGGGAGTATTAGAACACTTCATGGTGTTCTGCATATTCCTGCATTGGCCAGAAATATGATTTCTATAAGCAAGATGGATGATGCAGGTGTAAAAACAGTGTTCGAGAAAGATTCCTGCAAGATGGTTTGGGGAGCACTGGTATTAATGCGGGGAGTTCGCACTGGAATTCTATACAAGCTACAAGGTAGCACTGTTATTGTTGAGTGTCACAGTTCTGTGGTTCCTAAAAGTGGGACAGAAAGTCTAGCTGTCTCTGGATAAAAGACCATGCTATGGCATCAAAGGCTTGGACATATTGGAGAGAAGGGCCTTCGGATACTGCATAGAGACGGTATGGTAGAAGGTATGTCTAATTTTTCTCTGGATTTCTATTTCTGTGAACATTGTGTATATGGGAAGCAGAATCGGGTGAGTTTTCTTTCTGGTGCTAAGAGGGCAAACAAGATATTAGAACTTGTGCACAGTGATGTGTTTGGGCCTGTGTCAGTTCCATCACTGGGAAATTCTGTGTACTATGTTTCATTCATAGATGACTTCTCAAGGAATACATGGATATATTTCTTGAGGAATAAATCTAAAGTCTTTGACAAATTTAAAGAATTTAAGGCTCTGGTGGAAAACCAGACAGAGAAGAAGATAAAGGCGTTGAGGACAGATAATGGTGGGGAGTTCTGCAAGAAGGAATTTGAAGAGTTCTGTAAGAAGTGTGGTATAGCACGGCAGAAGACTACTCCATACACACCTCGGCAAAATGGAGTTGCAGAAAGAATGAATAGAACACTGATGGAAAAGGCAAGAAGCATGCTCAGTGGTACCGGGTTAGGACAAGAATTCTGGGCAGAGGCAGTGGAAACTGCATGTTACTTAGTTAACAGATCACCTTCATCGGCGTTGGAGGATAAGACCCCACATGAGGTATGGACTGGTAAGAAACCCTCTATTTCACATCTAAGGGTATTTGGATGTGATGCATATGTACATGTTCCAAAGGAGAAAAGGACCAAGTTGGATAATAAATCTGAAAGGTGCATCTTTATTGGGTATAAGGATGGTTCAAAGGGTTACAAGCTTTGGAACCCAGAAACAAGGAAGGTTGTGTACATCCGAGATGTGGTGTTTAGAGAAGTGAAAGATGTTGTTAAAAATGAAGTCATACCAAAGGAACATGAGAAGATAGAGTTTGAGCTAAAGGAGGATGAATCAGACTCTACAACAGAAGAAGACTCAGAACATGAAGAGCCACAAACTCTAGCTTTGAGAAGATCAGTTCGGGAAAGAAGGCAACCAGAAAGGTATAGTCCATCTACTTTTTGTTCAGGTTTTTCCTTAACTATAACTGATGATGAACCCAGAATTATCAGGGAGGCAGTAGATTCAAAGGATGGAAAACTCTGGAAGGAGGCCATGGTTGATGAAATGGCATCCTTGCACAAAAACGATGCATGGGATCTGGTGGAGTTGCCGAATGGAAGGAAGCCCATTGGGAGCAAATGGGTGTTTAAAAAGAAGATGAATGTAGAAGGCAAGGTGGAGAAATACAAAGCTCGGTTGGTAGCAAAAGGTTATTCCCAGGTGTCGGGAATTGATTTTGGTGATATTTTTTCTCATGTTGCCAAGGTTACTTTTATTAGATTACTTATATCTGTTGCTGCTGCATTTGATTTTGAGATAGAACAGATGGATGTGAAGACAACATTTCTTCACGGGGATCTAGAAGAGGAGATATACATGAAGCAACCTGAAGGATTTATGGTGAAGGGTAAGGAAGAACTAGTATGCAGGTTGAAGAAGTCTCTGTATGGGTTAAAATAGTCACCAAGGATGTGGTATCAGAAATTTGATACCTATATACGGGGACTTGGCTTCACCAGAAGCAAGGAGGATCAATGTGTTTATTTTAAATTAATTAGTGACCGTGTTATTTATTTGGTCTTGTATGTGGATGATATGTTGTTGATTGGAAATGACAAAGAAATTATCCAAGATTTGAAGACCCAATTGTTCTCCAAATTAGACATGAAGGATCTTGGTGCTGCAAACTATATTTTGGGCATGGAAATTAAGAGAGATCGGGCAAAGAGGAAGCTCTGGTTAAACCAGAGGAAGTATGTCGAGACTATATTACAGAGGTTCAATATGCAGGATAGTAAAGCGGTGAATGTTCCTATTCCTGTAGGTGTAAAGCTGTCTGCTGAACAGTGTCCCAAGACACAAGAAGAAGAGGAGTATATGTCCCGTGTTCCATATGCAAGTGCAGTGGGTAGCCTGATGTATGCAATGGTCTGTACTAGACCGGACATTGCACATGCAGTGGGAGTATTGAGCAGGTTTATGTCAAACCCAGGGAAGGAGCATTGGACAGCAGTGAAGCGGGTTTTCAGATATTTACGTGGCACTAGTGATTATGGCTTGTGATACCAGGGAAGACCAGGATTGGAAAGAATGTTGGACATTCGTGGTTTTGTTGATGCAGACTGGGCTGGAGATCTGGACCAAAGAAGATCTACAAGTGGGTATGTGTTTAGCCTATTTGGAGGTGCAGTCAGTTGGATGAGTAAAAGACAGTCTGTAGTGGCGCTTTCAACTACATAGGCATAATACATAGCAGCTACTCATGCAAACAAGAAAGAAGTTTGGTTGCAGAGATTTTGTTCAAGTATGGGGTTGGTACAACAAGCTATAAGGATAGACTGTGATAGCCAAAGTGCAATTTTCTTGGCTAAGAACCCTGCTTATCATTCAAAGACAAAGCACATTGATGTTCAATATCACTTTGTTAGAGATATGGTTGAGGCTAAAAGGGTGTTACTGGTAAAGGTGGACACTTTGACGAATGTTGCAGATGCATTGACGGAGTCTGTGAGCACTCAGAAGTTCTCTTAGTGTAGAGAAACAATGGGTGTTGAAGAATTGGAAAAATGACTAAGCTCTCCTGTGGCCCCCCGTGGAAAGAAAAAAACAAGTGGGAGAATGTTGGGTATGTGTTATATTCTTTCCACGACTAGCCCCACGCGCGAAATTTTTTTTGGTATGCAGTCCCACTCATATGCGAACCCACCCATGTTTTGTGGATGAGTTTGCACATGGTTTTGGGGTACGATGGTTTTCGACCCCTGGTATTTTGTAGATCCGGTCAAGGGAACTACAGTTATGTTCTAATCCAGGGTTAATGGATTGGGGTCTATGTATGCTTCGGCATGTATATATATGTGTTGTAACACTAAAAGGAATATAATGAAAAATCAAGCTGTTCGTCCCAATTTGGGATCCAGGGGAAAATCTCTGTGTTTATCTGTTTTATGTTTTATGCTCTCGCTATTGTTTATTTTCTGTTATAAGATTCGTGTGTAGATAATTTCTGTTCAGGGTTAAAACCTACATGGGATCCAAAATTACATAAATACATTAGTTGCAATATCAAGCTCCTCAAAAGCAAGAAAAAGGTGTGTATGGTTTTTTTAAATTACATAAGCCTTGTTTGAAAAATTAGTTTGAAGTGATTCCAAGGGCATATTGAAGCATAGATACCAGTATTGGGTTCTAAAATGCCCCCAAAAAATAATTCCACACCCTTCAAGCTCTCAAAAGGCTCTACTATGACTCATGAAGAGGAAGAAGTGCAACATGATATATCAAAATTACAAGACCAAGTGCAACAAATTTCACTCTCGCAAAAATTAACCAAAAATGAAATGGAAGCTAAGATGGATGGTTTGAAGAAATGAATGGAAGCTAATATGGATGATTTGAATAAAGGCATGGGAGATAATATGGATGGTTTTAAGAAGGGCATGGAATCTAATATGGATGGCGTGGAAGCTAAGATGGAGGGCATGGAAGCTAAGATCGATGGTATAGAAGAAAAACTAAAAGAAGACATGGAAGGTTTGACAAAGATGCTACAAGAAATGATTCCTAATGGTGAAAAGGTAGTATAGGAAACTCATGATGAGAAAAAAATAAATGTTAATTGTGATTTCATATACTCTAATGTTGGATTGAAGACCCACCATATTCCAAAGATTGATATGAGTAATTTTGATGTCAAGGATATCGTAACATGGATACTACAAATGGAGAAATACTTTGATCTCCATAATGTGAAAAACACATAAAAGGTACGCATTTCAACTTTATATTTAGAAAAAAATACATTTGTGTGGTATCAATGGATTTTCTCTCAAAAAAAAATTGTGAGTTGGTCAATTTTTATGGAGGAAATGGTAGCACATTATGAGGATACAAAGAACAACAGCTTCTTTATCCAATTGATAAATATCAAACAAAAGGGTTCAATGGTAGAGAACATTGAGGACTTCCAAAAATTGAATATAAGGGTAACTGATATTCCATAGGAGCATAGGATTGATGTCTTCATAAGGTCTTTCAAGGATAAAATCCAACATGACGTTCGCCTTTGGGAACCTGATTCATTGGAGAAGGCATTTAGGTTGGAAAGAAAAATTATGGCGACAAGGAAGCCTAAAAATCACAACAATAATGATGGAATAATTACTACTCCTATATTCCCACAACCTACAAGGATGACACCACAAAAATTGGAAGTAAAAATAGAAAAAGGGCTTTGCTATAGTTGTGATAGAAAATACACGAAATGTCATTAGTGTGCTAAGAAGAAATTATTTTACATATATTGTGAAGAGGAAGAAGAAAAGGAAAAAGAAACTTCAAAAGAAGAGGATATACACCAAGAATTAATCCTAGAGGAAGAAGAAATGAATTCGACCATATCTTGTAATGCATTGGAAGGAATTACCACTCCTCAAAATCTCAAGATAGAAGGACATATCTAGAAGAAAAATATAATAGTGTTGATTGATTTGGGTAGTACCCATAATTTTATTCATTGCAAGGTAGCCAAGGAATTGAATTGCTTCATATACCCAGTACCAGAATGTCAAGTGATGGTTACAAATGAAGGAACTATAAATTTCTCAAGAAAGTGCCATAATATCAAGCTAACCATGGGGGAATATGTATTGAATAGGAAAAATCTCTCCATTCCAATTGGTGGTGTTGATGTTGTAGTAGGAGTACAATGGTTACAATCTTTGGGGACGATAGCTTTTAATTTTCGAGAACTTTTCTTAAATTTTTTTGGAAGGAAAGGAAGTTGAATTATAGGGTATCGCAGGGAATCTAGGAAAGATAATCAGCTCTAATGTCATGAAAAATATTCTGAAGAAAGAAAAATGAAGCGTAATTGCACAATTATGCTCACTAGAGGTTCAAACATCAAAATCATCTATTTCTCCATATCTCCAAAAAGTATTGGACAATCATTCCATGGTGTTTGAGACTCCCAAAGGATTCCCACCTATTCGTGATCATGATCATGCTATTCATTTGATTCCAGGAAGTGTTCCTCAAAACATCAAACCTTACAGATATCCTTATGCTCAAAAGAGTGAGATTGAACGTATGGTTGCAAAAATGTTAGAGGTTGGTATAATTCAACCTAGTCAAAGTTCTTTCTCTGCTCTAGTAGTATTGGTGCACAAGAAGGGTGGATCATGGCATATGTGTATAGATTATACGGATCTCAACAAGCTCACTATTAAAGATAAATTTCCCATCCCTGTAATTGATGAATTATTGGATGAATTACATAGAGAAATATTTTTCACCAAGCTGGATCTTTGTTTTGGATATCATCAAATTGTAACGAAGACTAAAGACATTCCGAAAAAAACATTTAAAACTCATGAGGGTCATTATGAATTTTTTGCCATGCCTTTTGGCCTTAGTAATGCACCTTACACATTTCAAGGTTTGATGAATTCCATTTTCAAACCCTTCCTTAGAAAATTTGTGTTAGTATTTTTTTGATGATATACTAATCTACAACAAGTCTTGGAAGGATAATGTTCAACATGTTGACATGGTGCTCAAACTATTGGAGGAAAAATAATTATATGAAAAAACCTCCAAATGTTTCTTTGGAGTACAGGAGGTGGAATATTTGGTTCATATTTTATCTCATGATGGTGTTAAGGTAGACATAACAAAATTAACTCCATTAAGGAATGGAAAATCCCTACAACCATAAAGAATATTCGAGATTTATTGGGTTAATATGGTATTATCGTAATTTTGTTAAGAATTATGGGAGAATATTGGCACCTTTAACATCATTACTGAAGAAAGATGTATTTTCTTGGACTCCCAAAGAAACTAAGGCCTTTGAAAATCTTAAAGAGGAAATGTGCCAATCACCAGTCTTAGCTACACCAAACTTCACAAAAACCTTTATTCTGGAATACGATGCCTCAGGAAATGGAGTTAGTGCATTTTGAATGCAAGAAGGAAGACCTATTTCTTTTGAAAGTCTTCCAATCAAAGGAAAGTATTTACTAAAACCTATTTATGAGAAGGAAATGTTGGAAATACTACATGCACTAAATCAATGATGACCTTACCTAATGGGAAGACACTTCAAGGTAAAAACAAATCATGATAGTCTTAAATAATTTTTGGAACAAATATTATCTTCAGAAGAGTAGCAAAAATGGGTCACAAAGATGTTGGGTTATTACTTTGAAATCGTCTACAAAAAAGGGAAGAAAATTTTTGTTGCATATGCACTCTCAATAAAGGATGAGGATGCGAAAGCATTTCTTTGTGCCATTTCTATTATCCAACCTGAGTGGATAACCAAAGCAAGGGATGAATGGAAGAATGATGAAGAGGTGTGGAAATTCATTTAAAATTCGCATCAAGATCCCAATACATACGAAACATTTAGCTAGAAAAATGATTCATTATGGTACAAATATTGCTTATATCTTTGTAAGAATTCCCAACTCAAACAAACTATTCTTTTGGAATTGCACACCTCTCCCTTAGGAGACCACTTGGGATTTTAAAAAACTTACCACATGGCCTAGAAGGAATTTTTTTGGGATGGCCTTAAATCTGATCTTCAAAATTTTGTGGAAGAATGTTTGGTTTGCCAAAAAAATAAAGTTGAGACAATTAATACCCCAGGCTTGTTGCAACCTTTATCCATTCCAATTCAATGTTGGGAGGAGGTTTCAATGGATTTTATCATAGGTTTATGCAAGTCTAAAGGAAATACTGCCGCCATGGTGGTAGTTGATAGACTTACCAAGTATGCACACTTTTGTGCATTATCTCATCCATTCAAATCTAGTACAGTTTCTACTGCATTTGTGGAAACAATTCAAAAGCTACATAGAAACCCAAATATTATTGTAGGCAGCAAAGATCCCATTTTTACAGGAAATTTTTAGACGGAATTATTTTCTTGTTTGGGTACTCAATTAGCTCATAGCTCATCATATCATCCTCAATCTGATGGGAAAACTAATATAGTGAACAATTGTTTGGAAGGATATCTTTGTTTCTTTGTATATAATAAATAGATACAATGGGTCAAGTGGTTACCTCTGGCTAAATGGTGGTATAACACTTCCTTCCATACTACATAAAAAATGACCCCATTTATTGCACTTTATGGATATCATCCACCCTCCATCACATCATATTTATGAAAAAATTCTAAGGTTCAAGATCACATCGAGCATCAACAACAAGTTCTCCAACACTTAAAGGATAATGTCACCTTGGTGCAGAATCAAATGAAACAATAGGCAGATCAACATCGCAACGAAAGAATTTTTGATGTAGGTGACTGGGTTTTTTTATGGCTACAACCATACAAAAAAATGTCCCCCAAGCAAGCTAATAAGGATAATAAATTATCACGAAAGTATTATGGTCCTTACAAAGTGTTGCAAAAGATTGGTACTATGGCATATAAATTGGAGCTTCCTTCATCTTTCCGAGTGCACCCAGTTTTCCATGTTTCATGCTTAAATAAGGTTATAGGTGACAAGATCCCAGTTTAAACAATATTGCTAGAACCTGATGAAGAAGGAAAAATCATATTGGAACCTGAATCAGTCACGGAAACAAGAATTCGATAGCTACAAAATCAATCAATTTTGGAGTATCTCATCAAGTGGAAGAACTTACCCACTAAATATTTGACATGGGAGGATGATAATTTTATACAAAAGCATCCAAAACTACTCAAGCGTTGAGGAAAACAATTTTTTGAAGGAGAGGGGCATGCTAGTTCTGTATAATACTAGTGTATCCCCTTATTGTTATTGTTCATTTATGTAATGTAAAGGAGGTTTCCCCCTCGAAGAGGATGATTTCTAAGTCGTTGATATATCTTTTCTTCTATTTCATGAGTTGG
The DNA here is from genome assembly GCA_034641835.2 of Pinus albicaulis. Taxonomy (NCBI): domain Eukaryota; kingdom Viridiplantae; phylum Streptophyta; class Pinopsida; order Pinales; family Pinaceae; genus Pinus; species Pinus albicaulis. The sequence goes on from CM076570.1 coordinate 1,359,871,140, forward strand.
TTTCATAACAAATAGGGCATATAGAAAACCAATAGTCTCCTTTGCAAACTTGAAGGCTAACAACATCGTCTTAAAGTAGAATGGTTATTCTTGTAGATAAAAGTGAGGGGATAGACCATAAGTTAATTATTACTATGGGAATATGAGTTTTCCACTTGGAATCCTCCATCCTTCAGCTTGGGCTCTCATTATTTAGTGACAACAACTTGTGAGATACCTTCTCTTTGACTTGTAACTTTCCCCAAGATTATTGGATGATGTTACTTTCTAGGCTAGTACACTTGAATATTGATGACAAGGATGAGGGGAAACTCAGTTGACTTCTATTATTGTGGTCTTGGCTTAGATGTAAAGTTTTTATGAAATTTTATAACCACAAACACATAATGGAAAAGTGAACAAAAAATGGCTATGATTAGATCAAGAATAGCCACTTATACTTTTCTTAGACTACAAGAATATTATTATTTTATTGATGGAAAACCAAATAAACCAAAAATATACATTCCAATACCACCAAAAGTAGACTTTGTTGTTTCAATGGGTGAAGCACCAAATCTATTAGCACCAACAAAAAAGGGATAGAAAATAGTAGAGAAATATGCAAAGATAGTGTACTGAGATCCAAGGCTAGAATTCTCCTTGCATCAAAGCACCAAGGTCAAAGTTTGAACCCTACTAGTTCGGGAAACAAACAAGAAATAAGTGATTGAACCTACCAAATTTCCGTTTTGACAACTCTACACCTAGTGATGCTTCAACGTGTGCTTCAACTAGCCCTTTTCTAGCTACCTCCCTCAATGTTTCTTCTTACTCTATAAGATGCATTGAGTGAACAAAAATTAAATTTGAGATTTCCGCTTGGAATCCTCCATCCTTCAGCTTGGGCTCTCATTATTTAGTGATGACAACTTGTGAGATACCTTCTCTTTGACTTGTAACTTTCCCCAATAATGTTGGATGGTGTTAATTTCTATGCTAGTACACTTGAATATTGATGGCAAGGATGAGGGGAAACTAATTCAACTTCTATAATTGTGGTATTGGCTTAGATATCAAGTTTTTATGAAATTTTATAACCATAGACACATAATGGCAAAGTGAACAAAAAAATGGCTATGATTAGATCAAGAATAACCACTTATACTTTTCTTAGACTACAAGAATATTAGTATTTTATTGATGGTATACCAAATACACCACAAAAAAACATTCCAATACCACCAAAATCAGAATTCGTTGCTTCAATGGGTGAAGCAACAAATCTACTAGCACCAACAAAAAAGGCATAGAAAATAGTAGAGAAATATGAAAAGATAGTGTACTGAGATACAAGGCTAGAATCCTCCTTGCATCAAAGCACCAAGGTCAAATTTTTAACCCTATTAGTTCAGGGAAAAAACAGGAAATAAGTGATTGAACCTACCAAATTTCCATTTTGATGACTCTACACCTAGTAATGCTTCAACGTGTGCTTCAACATGTGCTTCAACTAGCTATTTTCTAGCTACTTACTTCAATGTTTCTTCTTAATATATAGGATGTATTGAGTGAACAACCATTAAATTTTGTTAACAAATTAAGCAACGACTAGAAATTAGTTTGATCCTATGAATGGAGATCTTATCCCCCCATGGAGTGTATTAACTAGGAAAATAAGTGGGAATGGTCTAAAACTAGGCACACCTAGGAGGCCATAGTGACTCTTGTCCTTTCAGACACACCTTGGAGGTGATGGTGACTCTTTTCTTTTCCAAGCACAATGAGGAGTTCTTAGGTGGTGGCAAAATTTGCTCATGTTAAAATATCTACAATTAATTAATTAATTAATTATATATATATATATATATATATATATATATATATATATAGCCAAATGTACATCATGCATCATGGTGGATGGTATTACACAAACTCCATGAGAATATGTGTCTGATAAAATCAAAGAGAACCATGATTTCTTGCAATTAGTGCTTCAGACGTATCAACCCACCTTGGTCATGGAAATTTCTACATGATGTCATTGGTTTTTGTAATTTTTGACTTTTTTTATAAATTTTTCACCATGTATATTCCATCCCATCAAGTCATGTTACCCTTATTTAATGTGGTTCCCTTGAACCCTTATTTGTAACTAGAACATCGTGCTTTTTCAATATGTTTGTTATAATCTTACACATAAATAAAGAGATATTTTGTATTAAAATTATTTCGATTACAAATTTCAATATCATGGAATTCGACGTTTAGGAGAGAAATCAAACAATTGACCTCTCTCTTGAACATCAGATTTTAGGATATTTCCATAATTTGCAATCAACATAAGTATTCCCGCTACTGCGTGAGGTTACTCAGATTCATTATTAGATAGCGTGCATTCTTTAGATTGAGAGGAAATATATAAACCCATACTAAACCCATGTAACAAGCCCACACCAATCTCATGTATGGTTTCATCCCACCTTAATGACGTTGTTTTTCCCACTTGCTCCTATTTAGTCTTGCTTGTGAAATGGTGTGGCTTCATGCTAGGTCCCTATATTACTATTGTATTCCCTTATTTTTCTTATTTTAGCCCCCTTATTGTTATTTTTGTACCCCTGTAACCCCAATATTGTTATTATTGTGCCCTTACATTATTATTGTTAGGTTGGCTAGGATTATATTGTGACCCCATTGACTCCTATATATAGAAGGAGGTTTTGTCATTTGTATCATCCAAGAATTTTTCATTTATGTAATGTAAAGGAGGTTCCCCCCTCAAATTGGCTTATTTCTAAGGCGTTTATCCCTCAATTCTTCTATTTTTGGAGCTAGTTTCAGAACATTTGGTATCAGAGCTTTAGATTCTAGGGTTTCGCTACTCCAAACAAGTCATCATATAATTTTCACTATAACATGTTTTCTACGAAAGTTTAGAATCTGAATTTTTTATCATGCGAATATGAAATCCTGAGGAACATCGTGTAAAAATTTCAGATCTTGGTTCACAATATTTTCAGAGATATGATTTGTGGAAGATAGGGTTTTTCAGGCTCCCAAATTTCATCTCAAAGAGGTGACCGTGGGAAAATCGTCATAACTCTCTCTATTAGAATCAGATTGGGATTCTATAAAAGTGGCCAAAATCATATGGACTATAGTTTCCCATGTATCAATTTTAGATCCAAAGGAGGGAACGGTGACACGTGGCACACCATACAAGTTCGCTCTACTGAACCAGTCCATAATTAGGTCATTGTGGGAGATTGGGCATAATGTTGAATTGAAGCATCCAAAGCAGATTAGACCTATGGCATTGGAAAGAAGATTTAGAGGGCTGCTACAGGACCGGATTTCAAATATTGAAGATCCAAAATCACTGAGATAATTCAGTTTCAATATTGAGCTTCTCAAAACAAAGAAAAAGGTGTGTATCTTTTTTTCAAATTGCATAAATATTGTTTAAAAAATCAATTTGAAGTGATTCCAAGGGAATATTGAAGCATAGATATCATTATTTGGCTCTAAAATGCCCCATAAAAAGAGTTCAACACCCATTAAGCCCTCAAAATACTATACTATGACTCATGAAGATGAAGAAATGCAACATGATATCTCAAAATTACAAGAGCAAGTGCGCCAAATTTCGCTCTCGCAAAGAGAAACAAAAAATGAAATGGAAGTTTAGAAGAAATACGTGGAAGCTAAGATGGACGGTTTGAAGAAGGGCATGGAAGATAATATGGATGTTATGAAGAAAGGCGTGGAAGCTAATATGGATGGTTTGAAGAATGGCATGGAAGACATGGAACCTAAGATGGATGGTATAGAAGAAAAAATGAAAGACAACAAGGAAGACATGAAGAATGGTCTAAAAGTTGACATGGAAGGTTTGACAAAGTTGATACAAGAATTTTTTCCTAATGGCGACAATGTAGTAGAGGAAACTCATGATGAGAACAAAATAAATGTTAATCGTGATTTCATAAACTCTATTGTTGGATTGAAGACCCACCATATTCGAAAGATCAATATGGGGAAGTTTGATGGCAATGATCCCGTAACATGGATACTACAGAGCAATATTTTGATCTCAATAATGTGAAAAACACACAAAAGGTACGCATTGCAAATTTATATTTAGAACAAAATACATTTGTATGGTATCGATGGCTTTGCTCCAGCAAACAAATTGTCACTTGGTCAATTTTTATGGAGGAAATGATAGGAAATTATGAGGATACAAAGAGAAACGCCTTCTTCAGCCAATTGATAAATCTCAAACAAAAGGGTTCAGTGGTGGAGCACATTGAGGACTTCCAAAAATTGAATATAAGGGTAAAATATATTCCAGAGGAACACAGGATTGATATCTTCATAGGGAATTTAAAGGATAACATCCAACATGAGGTTCACGTTTGGGAACTTGATTCATTGGAGAAGGCATTCAGGTTGGCAAGAAAAATTTAATGTAAAATTATGGCGACAAGGAAGCCTACCACTCACATCTATAAATATGGAAGTGTTGCTTCTCCTAGACTTCCACAACCTACAAGGTTGACACCACAACAATTGGAAGAAAAATGAGCAAAATTTATTTTCTACAGTTGTGATAGAAAATATACTAAAGGTCATAAGTGTCCTGAGAAGAAATTATTTTACATAGATTTTGAAGAGGATGAAGAAAATGAACAAGAAACTTCAAAAGAAGAGGACATACACCAGGAACCAACCCTAGAAGAAGAAGAAATAAATCTGACCATATTGTGTAATGCATTGGCAGGAATTACCACTCCTCAAACTCTCAAGATAGAATGACATGCCAAGAAGAAAAAGGTAAAAGTGTTGATTGATTCGGGTAGTACCCATAATTTTATTCACTGTAAGGTAGCCAAGGAATTTAATTGTTTCCTATACCCAACACTAGAATGTCAAGTGATGGTTGAAAATGGAGGAACTATAAATTTCTCTAGAAAATTCCAAATATCAAGCTAACTATGGGGGAATATGTATTGAATAGTCCAATGCTTTCCATTCCAAAGGGAGGTGTTGATGTTGTACTAGGAGTACAATGGTTACAATCTTTAGGGATGATAGTTTTTAATTTTCAAGAACTTTTCTTGAATTTTTTTTCATAAGGAAAGGAAGTCGAATTACGGGGTATCACAGGAAATTCAGGAAAGATAATAAGCTCTAATGTCATTAAAAAGCTTCTAAAGAAAGAACAAGGAGGCATAATTGCCTAATTATGCTCACTAGAAATTCCAACGTCAAAATCATGTATTTCTCCAAATTTTCAAAAAGTCTTAGACAATCATTCCAAGGTTTTTGAAACTCCCAAAGGACTCCCACCTATTCGTGATCATGATCATGCTATTCATTTGATTCCAAGAAGTGTTCCTCCAAACATCAGGCCTTACAAATATCCTTATATCCAAAAGAGTGAAATTGAACGTATGATTGTAGAAATGTTAGAGGCCAGTATAATTCAACCTAGTCAAGGTTATTTCTTTGCTCCAGTAATATTGGTGCACAAGAAGGATGGATCATGGCACATGTGTCCAGATTATAGGGAGCTCAATAAGCTCACTATTAAAGATAAATTCCCCATTCATGTGTGTAGGTTTTAACCCTGAACAAAAATTATCTACACACGAATCTTATAACAGAAAATAAACAATAGCGAGAGCATCAAACATAAAACAGATAAACACAGAGATTTTCCCCTGGATCCCAAATCAGGACGACCAGCTTGATTTTTCATTATATTCCTTTTAGTGTTACAACACATATATATACATGCCAAAGCATACATAAACCCCAATCCATTAATATTGGATTAGAACATAACTGTAGCTCCCTTGACCAGATCTACAAAATACCACGGGCTGAAAACCATCGTACCCCAAAACCATGTGCAAACTCATGCACAAAACATGGGTGGGTCCACCTATGAGTGGGACCGCATACCAAAAAAAAAAATTTGCCGTGGCGCTGCCCCGGACCCCGACAGGGGGGGCTGCCACCCCCCTTGTGACCCCCATGCTGTGCCCGGCGCAACGTACAACGCATGGGGCTAGTCATGGAAAGAATATAACACATACCCAACATTCTCCCACTTGTTGTTTTCTTTTCACAGGGGGCCACAGGAGAGCTTAGTCATTGGGCCAATTCTTCAACACCCATTGTTTCTCTACACCAAGAGAACTTTTGAGTGTTCACAGACTTCGTCAATGCATCTACAACATTCTTCAAAGTATCCACCTTTACCAGCAACACCCTTTTAGCCTCAACCATATCTCTAACAAAGTGATATTGAACATCAATGTGCTTTGTCTTTGAATGATAAGCAGGGTTATTAGCCAAGAAAATTACACTTTGGCTATCACAGTCTGTCCTTATAGCTTGTTGTACTAACCCCATACTTGAACACAATCTCTACAACCAAATAGCTTCCTTGGTTGCATGAGTGGCTGCTATGTATTCTGCCTCTATAGTTGAAAGAGCCACTACAGACTGTCTTTTACTCATCCAACTGACTGCGCCTCCAAATAGGCTAAACACATACCCACTTGTAGATCTTCTTTGGCCCAGATTTCCAGCCCAGTCTACATCAACAAAACCACGAATTTCCAACATTCTTTCCAATCTTGGTCTTCCCTCGTAGCACAATCCATAATCACTAGTGCCACGTAAATATCTGAAAACCCGCTTCACTACTGTCCAATGCTCCTTCCCTGGGTTTGACATAAACTTGCTCAATACTCCCACTGCATGTGCAATGTCTAGTCTAGTACAGACCATTGCATACATCAGGCTACCCACTGCACTTGCATATGGAACATGGGACATATCCTCCTCTTCTTCTTGTGTCTTGGGACACTGTTCAGCAGATAGTTTTACACCTACAGGAATAGGAACATTCACCGGTTTACTATCCTGCATATTGAACCTCTGCAATATAGTCTCAACATACTTCCTCTGGTTTAACCAGAGCTTCCTCTTTGCCCAATCTCTCTTAATTTACATGCCCAAAATATAGTTTGCAGCACTAAGATCCTTCATGTTGAATTTGGAGAACAGTTGGGTCTTCAAATGTTGGATAATTTCTTTGTCATTTCCAATCAACAACATATCATCCACATACAAGACCAAATAAATAACACTGTCACCAATTAATTTAAAATAAACACAGTGATCCTCCTTGTTTCTGGTGAATCCAAGTCCCCGTATATAGGTATCAAATTTCTGATACCACATCCTTGGTGACTGTTTTAACCCATACAAAGACTTCTTCAACTTGCATACCAGTTCTTTCTTACCCTTCACCATAAAGCCTTCAGGTTTCTTCATGTATATCTCCTCTTCTATATCCCCATGAAGAAATTTTATCTTCACATCCATCTGTTCTATCTCAAAATCAAATGCAGCAGCAACAAATAAAAGTAATCTAATAGAAGTAACTTTGGCAATAGGAGAAAAAATATCACCAAAATCAGTTCCCGACACCTAGGAATAACCTTTTGCTACCAACCGAGCTTTGTATTTCTCCACCTTGCCTTCTACATTCATCTTCTTCTTAAACACCCATTTTCTCCCGATGGGCTTCCTTCCAGCCGGCAACTCCACCAAATCCCATGCCTCATTTTTGTGAAAGGATGCCATTTCATCAACCATGGCCTCCTTCCAGAGATTTCCATCCTATGAATATACTGCCTCCCTGATATTTCTAGGATCATCATCAGTTATAGTTAAGGAAAAACCTGAATAGAAAGCAGATGGACTATACCTTTCTGGTTGCCTACTTTCCCGAACTGATCTTCTCAAAGCTGGGGTTTGTGGCTCTTCCTCTTCTGAATCTTCTTCTGTTGTAGAGTCTGATTCATCTTCCTTTAGCTCAAACTCTATCTTCTTAGGTTCCTTTGGTATGATTTCATGTTTAAAAACATCTTTCACCTCTCTAAACACCACATCTCAGCTGTACACAACCTTCCTTGTTTCTGGGTTCCAAATCTTGTAACCCTTTAAACCATCCTTATACCCAATAAAGATGCACCTTTCAGATTTATTATCCAAATTGGTCCTTTTCTCCTTTGGAACATGTACATATGCATCACATCCAAATACCCTTAGATGTTAAAGAGAGGGTTTCTTACCAGTCCATACCTCATGTGGAGTCTTATCCTCCAACACTGATGAAGGTGATCTGTTAACCAGATAGCATGCAGTCTCCACTACCTCTACCCAGAATTCTTGTCCTAACCCGGTACCACTGAGCATGCTTCTTGCCTTTTCCATCAGTGTTCTGTTCATTCTTTCTGCAACTCCATTTTGCTGAGGTGTGTATGGAGTAGTCTTATGTCGTGCTATACCACACTTCTTACAGAACTCTTCAAATTCCTTCTTGCAGAACTCCCCACCATTGTCTGTCCTCAGCGCCTTTATCTTCTTCTCTGTCTGGTTTTCCACCAGAGCCTTAAATTCTTTAAATTTGTCAAAGACTTCAGATTTCTTCCTCAAGAAATATATCCATGTATTCCTTGAGAAATCATCTATGAATGAAACATAGTACACAGACTTTCCCAGTGATGGAACTGACACAGGTCCAAACACATCACTGTGCACAAGTTCTAATATCTTGTTCGCCCTCTTAGCACCAGAAGGAAAACTCACCCAATTCTGCTTCCCATATACACAATGTTCACAAAAATCGAAATCCAGAGAGAAATTAGACATACCTTCTACCATACCATTTCTATGGAGTATCCGAAGGCCCTTCTCTCCAATATGTCCAAGCCTTTGATGCCATAGCATGGTCTTTTCTTCGAAGACAGCTAGGCTTTCCGCTCCACTTTCAGGAACCACAGAACTGTTACACCCATCAATAACAGTGCTACCTTGTAGCTTGTACAGAGTTCCAGTCCGAACTCCCCGCATTAATACCAGTGCTCCCCGAACCATCTTGCAGACATCTTTCTCGAACACTGTTTTTACACCTGCATCATCCATCTTGCTTATAGAAATTAGATTTCTGGCCAATGCAGGAATATGCAGAACACCAGGAAGTGTTCTAATCCTTCCACCTTGCAGCTTCAGCTTGACCTTTCCACGTCCGATGATTCTGGCCTTCCTATCATCCCCTAGGAAGACATCACTACCATCATATTTCTCATACTCGCAGAACCACTCCCTATGGGGAGTGAAGTGAAAGGATGCACCTGAGTCAATCAACCATGACTCATGATCTACATGTGTATTTGAAGAAGAAGCCAAATACACATCCCCACCTTCATCCGAGGTGGTTTTTGCCTCTATAGAAGGAGCTTCATCAGATCCCTTTCCTTTCTCAGGAGCTTTAGATCTACATTCCTTTTTGTAGTGTCCTTCCTTTCTTCATTTCTAGCACACGTTTACAAACTTTCCAGGAGATTTAGATCTCCCACTCGAAACCTTATTCTTGTTTCTATTTTGGGACCTTCCTTGTACAGATAAGGCATCTCCATTTTGACCCTCCATATTTCTTCGTCTCATTTCCTCCGACAGCGAAGCTGAGACAATGTCATCAAAATTCAAGGTAGTTGTAATTCTACCTATTGCAATAACCAGACTGTCCCACGAGTCTGGTAGAGAACACAAAAAACTGATGCACTTATCTTCATTTGAGATTTTAATATCAACAGATGACAGCTAACTTACCACAGTATTGAAGGCGTTCAGATGCTCTGTCATTGAGTCTCCATCCTTCATCCTCAGGTTATATAGCTTTTTCCGCAGGAACAACTTATTCACCAGAGACTTAGATTGGTACAAAGTCCCAAGTTTTTCCCACAAACTCTTCGCCATAGCTTCCCTAGATACATTCAACAATACTGAATCTTAGACACACAACCGTATTGTGCTCTTAGCCTTCTGATCCAATTTCTTCCAGTCTTCATCTAACATTGCCGTTGGTTTAGTATCTGGATCTATCACGATCCACTGATCTTTATCCACCAGAAGATCCTCCATCTTGAGCTTCCACAACTCAAAACTCTAACCATTAAATTTCTTGATCTCTATCTTTCCGCTGCTCGCCATCTTCTTTCACCGCAAGAATCGATCCCGTAGATCTCCCACTGAACAACGTCTACCTCAAGCCCAAAAAAAAAACCCTCAGTAGCAAAGGCATCCCCTTGAAGCTGAAACAACTCTGATACCAAATTTAGGTTTTAACCCTGAAGAGAAATTATCTACACACGAATATTATAACAGAAAATAAACAATAGCAAGAGCATAAAACATAAAACAGATAAACACAGATATTTTCCCCTAGATCCCAAATTGGGACGACCAGCTTGATTTTTCATTATATTCCTTTTAGTGTTACAACACATATATATACATGCCGAAGCATACATAAACCCCAATCCATTAACCCTGGATTAGAACATAACCGTAGTTCCCTTGACCGGATCTACAAAATACCAGGGGCCGAAAACCATTGTACCCCAAAACCATGTGCAAACTCATGCACAAAACATGGGTGGTTCCACCTATGAGTGGGACCGCATACCAAAAAAAAATTTTGCTGGGGCGCTGCCACCCCCCTACTGTGCCCGGCGCAACGTACAGCGCGTGGGGCTAGTCGTGGAAATAATATAACACATACCCAACATTGTGATTGATGAATTATTGGATGAATTACATGGAAAAAATTATTTTACCAAGTTGGATCTTCATTCAAGATATCATCAAATTAGAATGAAGACTGAAGATATTCTGAAAACAACATTTCGAACTCATGAGGGTCATTATGAATTTTTGGTCATGCCTTTTGGCCTTACCAATGCACCTTCTACATTTCAAGGGTTGATGAATTCCACTTTCAAACCCTTCCTTAGAAAATTTTTGCTAGTATTTTTTGATGATATACTAATCTACAAGAGGTCTTGGAAGGATCATGTTCAACATGTTGACATGGTGCTCAAACTGTTGGAGGAGAAACAATTATATGCAAAAACATCCAAATTTTTCTTTGGAGTAAAAGAGGTGGAATATTTGGGTCATATTGTATCTCACGAGGGTGTTAAGGTAGACCCTAAAAAAATTAAAGCCATTAAGGAATGGAAAGTCCCCACAACCATAAAGCAGTTGCGAGGATTCCTCAGGTTAACAGGGTATTATCGCAAGTTTTTTAATAATTATGGGAGAATAGTAGCACCTCTAACAACATTATTGAAAAAATATGGATTTTCATGGACTCCTGAAGCAACTAAGGCCTTTTGAACATCTTAAAGAGGGAAATGTGCCTAACACCAGTCTTAGCTACGCCAGACTTCACAAAAACATTTATTTTGGAATGTGATGCCTCAGGACATGGAATTGGTGTTGTTTTAATGCAAGAAGGAAGACCCATTACTTTTGAAAGTCGTCCAATCAAAGGAAAGTATTTACATAAAGTTATTTATGAGAAGGAAATGTTGGCAATACTACATGCACTAAAGAAATGGCGACCTTACCTAATGGGAAGACACTTCAAGGTAAAAAATGATCATGATAGTCTTAAACACTTTTTGGAACAAATTCTATCTTTAGAAGAGCAGAGAAATGGGTCACAAAGATGTTGGGTTATGACTTTGAAATCATCTACAAAAAAGGGAAGCTAAATGTTGTTGTAGATGCACTCTTAAGAAAGGATGAAGAGGTGGAAGCATTTCTTTGTGCCATTTCTATTATCCAACCAGATTGGATAATGAAGCAAAGGATGAATGGATGAAGGACGAAGAAGTGTGGACACTCATTCAAAAGTTTCAGCAAGATCCTAGTACATCTGATACATTTAGTTGGAAAAATGACTCCTTATGGTAAAAATATCACTTATATCTTTATAAGAATTCCCAACTAAAACAAAATATTCTTTTGGAATTACACACTTCTCCTTTAGGAGGACACTCATGATTTTAAGAACTTACCACAGGGTGAAGAAAGAATTTTTTGGGGATGGCCTGAAATCTGATATTCAAAAGTTTGTAGCGGAATTTTTGGTTTTCCAGCAAAATAAAGTTGAGACAATTAAGACCCCGGGTCTTCTACAACCTTTATCCATTCTAAGTCAATGTTGGGAGGAGATTTCAATGGATTTTATCATAGTTTTACCTGTAAGTCCATGAAAGAGTCACCATCATGGTGGTAGTTGATATACTTATCAAGTATGCACAATTTTGTGCATTATCTCATCCATTTAAAGCACAGCTTTCTAATGGATTATGGAAACAATCTCAAATATATGGAAACCAAAAGATTAATTGCAAGAGATGAGAGACTGGCCTCCATTAAAATTTTTAACAGAATTATTTTCATGAGTTAAGTCAACCTTGTTATATCATCTGATTATCCTATCCTGTCTCAACTGAGATAGACAAATGTTTGGAAGGATATCTTCGTTTTTTTGTATCCATAAAACAAACACAATTGGTCATAAGCACTTCATATAATGGTATAACACTTCCTTCCATACTGCAGCAAAAATGACCCCATTTATGGAAATTTATGGATATCATCCACCATCCATCACATCATATTTAAGAGAAAATTCTAAGGTTAAAGTAGTGGAAGATCACATCGAGAATCAACAAGAAGTTCTCCAACTCTTAAGGGATAACCTAAGTTTTGCACAAAATCGAATAAAACAACAGGAAGATCAACATCTTAACAAGAGAATATTTGATGTAGGAAACTGGGTATTTTTACAGCTACAACCATACAAACAAATGTCCCTAAAGCAAGCTAAGAAGGATAATAAATTATCACCAAAATACTATGGTCCTTACAAGGTGTTGCAAAATATTGGTACTATGGCATACAAATTGGAGCTTCTTGCTTCTTCACGAGTGCATCTAGTTTTCCATGTATCATGCTTAAATAAGGTTATAGGTGACAAAATTCCAGTTCAAACAATATTTCCAAAAATTTATGTGGAAGGAAAAATCATATTGGAACCTGAAGCAGTCACAGAAATAAGAACTCGACAGCTACGAAATCGATCAATTTCAGAGTATCTCATCAAGTGGAAGAACTTACCCACTGAAGATTCTACATGGGAGGTGAGAATTTTATACAGAAGCATCCAAAGCTACTCAAGCGTTGAGGAAAAAACTTTTTTGAAGTAGAGGGGCATGTTAGGTCCCTATATTACTAGTGTAGTCCCTTATTGTTGTTATTTTAGCCCCCTTATTGTTATTGTTGTACCCCTGTAACCCCAATATTGTTATTATTGTGCCCTTACATTATTATTGTTAGGTTGGCTAGGATTATATTGTGACCCCATGGACTCCTATATATAGAAGGAGGTTTTGTCATTTGTATCATCCAAGAATTGTTCATTTATGTAATGTAAAGGAGGTTTCCCCCTCAAAGTGGCTTATTTCAAAGGCATTGATATCTCATTTCTTTTATTTTTGGAGCTGGTTTCATAACAGTTCATGAGTTTGGATTGCGACAAAAAAACAAATTCATGTCTTAATAATAACATTTGCATGCAATTCCCATCATATTATGACATATATAACATGGGTAGCCAACTATTTCACCTACCCTTAGGCACACTGCACCTTACTTAATGACAAGGGCCCATTCACCAAAATCCTTGCTCAAAGTTGCAGTGATTTCACTATTGCAAGGGCTAGCTTCTATTATATTGTTGACATGCAAATCATAGGTGAAATGCATTATACAAATTTATAAGTAGCTAGTATCTATCTTTTAAAGTAATTGTGTAGTTATAGTTAAATAGATTAAAGAGATATTCATATGGGCAAAATTTATTAAAATCTAATGTTATAAAAAAAAAGTATACCCCTTAATCTTATTTTATTTATTTTGTGGTAAATGCACCGAGAGGAACATTCTACATCCTAGTATGATGTGTAACAATGTCTTTCTGTCATCAAAGTTGAAATTTTACTTATGTCAGCCAAGATAAAAAATTTAAAAAATCTAAAATTAAAAATAATTAATTTAAATGTTTTATATAGCTATTGAAATTCAACGTATATGAAAAAAGCTTACTGAGCGCGCGCCTACCCTGCGCATTCCCCTGACCTAGCAGCCGACTGCTGGTCTTCTCTTGCTGAGCGAGGCCTCTGGCCTCTGGCCTCCCATGGCCTCTCCGAACGCTTCCACGGAGGGCCCTGTTGATCTTCCTGATGCTGATGCGTGTAACCAGTCTTATGCAGATGCGTTTTCAGTTTTAGTTAAATCTCTTCAGCCTCAAAGAACTCGTCCTGCACTGTCCAAGTTTGTCAGGAAGATGGGTTGCAAGAGGTCGACCTTCCTCCGACGTTACCTCGAATGGTTGCTCTCTCCTTAGCTGAGCGGGGGCTCATCGTTCAGTTCACCGGCCTATGGCCCTCCCCGAAAACTGTTCAAAGATGGATTGAAAGAAACTGAGCAGACAAAGTTAATGGAAAAATCTCCATTCGTTTCTGTGGAAAAGGCTATTACACGTTCCATTTCGAATCCAGAGCAGACAAAGATCTAATTTTCAGAAATGGGTCGTACTTCATGGACTCTCGTGGTTTGTATCTGAACAAATGGACTCCAGACTTTGATCCTGGATGTCCCTAACGTTGTTTCGGTCTGGGTTCGTCTTCCGCATCTCCCGCTCCACTGCTGGGGAGATGACTCGGCTAGAGCCATCGGCAATGCTGTGGGAAAATATATTGATCGGTGTGAGCCCAAGGATAATATGCAGGCATGTGCACGGATATGCGTTGAAGTTGATCTCGGCAAGGGCCTCCCAGAAGCAATCAAACTAAAGGTGGACGACTGGATGCATATTCAGCAACTGGACTACGAAAAAATTCCTTTCAAATGAAAGGTATGTCACGAATACGGCCACTTTGCCAATCGCTGCTCTAAAATTGTTAATATTGAACCTGCTCAATCAGAAGAACAATGTGAAACTGTAAAGAAAAATAAGACTGCCTTTGGCTTGAAAGCAAGCTTTGAAGAGGATCCTCCCAAAACTGCCCCTCCCAAGCCTAATCCCCCTTCAGCTCCGCCTAAAACCTCCTCCTCAACTGTCCCTTCTCCCTCCTCTCCTCTTGGTCCACCCATCCTCCCCACCTCGGGGCCATCCTCTGGCTCTCCCCTGATCTCTTCAAATCCCTTTGGTGCCCTCTCCCTCCCTGATGACCCCCTGATCCCCCTTGAAAATGACCCACCCATCCTTTTTTCCCTTTCTCAATCTTCCCCCTCCCACTCCCTCGCCCCCCCCCACCCCGAGCCACTAGAAGCTCCTCGAAAGAGCATGGAATCAACCAAGAACCCCAAAAAAAAGGACCTGGCAGGAAATCAAGCAAACAGCAAAGCAACGAAAATGCCCAAAAAGACATCGCCATGGGAACTCAAAATCCCATAGAAACTTATATATTGGGGCAGAATAGCAATGAAACAACACATAAGGAGCAAGGGGGACGAGCATCCCTCTGAAACCCAAACACTCAATGATGAAAGTTATATCATGGAACTGTAGGGGACTAGGGCACCCCTCAAAAATTGCTGCCTTGAAAGATCTCATAGATCAAGAGAAGCCAGGAATAGTAATGATTCAGGAAACAAAGCAAAGACTGCAAGAGATGACAAGAATTAGAGAACATCTCAGGCAATATGAGGGACAAATATGTGAAGCAAGAGGAGCTTCTGGCGGTATTACCACAATGTGGAACAAAAACACTTGGAAATGCACATCCAAAACTATCACTCCATATTGGATCAAAGTCATGCTAGAACAACAAGCAGAGGGTAAGAAAATAATCATTTATAACATTTACGCTCCGAACCACTTCAGAGATAAAGACCAGTGCTGGGCCACACTACAAGAAGACATCCAAACTGAAGACAATAGAAATATCATCTTTGGGGGAGACCTAAATCTTATATTACACTTCAATGAAAAAAGAGGAGGCATCTTTACACATGATCCTTATAGAGCAAAACTGGAATACATCATGCAAGAGTGCGATTTAGTAGATATCATCCCAAAAAATTGGAGGTACACTTGGAACAACTGCAGGCTGGGCAGAGATAACATTCTGGAGTGCCTTGACAGAATTTTGGTAAATACTACTTTTCTCTCTGAGTTTTCCACTGCTCATGCTGAAATTCTGCCTTATTCAGCTTCTGATCACTACCCCATTAGCATTGCTCTTGAAGCACATTGTCCTTTGGGGCCGTTGCCATTCAAATATAACTCTCTGTGGCATATCAATCCTATTGTGGATTAGCTTGTCCAAACAGCCTGGCATCGACATATAGAAGGATCGTCGGGATTCATTTGGGAATGCAAGCTGAACAATACAAAATACGCACTGAAGGATTGGGTGAAGCAGCATTACAAAGAACCAGAAAATGTCAAAGTTGAGCTCAAAAATATTTTGAAAGAAACCCACAGGAAAATCGAGGAAAATGGGTTGTCCCAAGAAGATAAAGCATTAGAAAGTGATATATATTATCAGTTGTACCGGGTTAACAGAGAAGAAGAAAAAAAATGGAGAATTAAGTCAAGACAGCTTTGGCTACATGGAGGAGACAAAAATACTGCTTTCTTCCATAAGCAAGAAACTGTTTGGAAAGTCAGAAATAATGTCACCTTGATCAACGATGAAGAAGGTTGTCCTCAAAAAACCCAAGAAGCTATCAAGCAAACTGCCTCAGCCTACTACAACACTCTCCTAACTGAGACAAAGGAAACAGAGGACTACTCAGACCTCCTACAGCATATTCCCAAAGGAATCAATGAGGATATTAAGGCAGATTTGACTAAGGAGATCACTGAAGAAGAAATACATGATGCCATCTGGGCTCTTCAGCCAGATAAAGCCCCAGGTCCAGATGGCTTTCCTATCTGTTTCTATAGAACATACTAGGGAATAATAAAAAAAGATCTTGTCAAAATGATAAGATGGGTCCAACGTAAATGCAAAATTGGAGGATTCACTAATGCTACCCATCTTGCCCTCATCCCTAAAGAAAATCAACCCTTGACATTCTCACGTTTTCGCCCAATATCTTTGTGTAACTCTTCATATAAAATTTTGACAAAAATATTGGCTACTCGCCTAAAACCTATTCTCCCCACTCTCATATATGAAAATCAAGGGGGTTTTTTGGCCAATAGGAAAATTTCGGACTCCATCCTTCTTGTTCAAGAGGCTATTCACTCTAGCCAAACCCGTAATGAGAAAGGCTTCATTTTAAAGTTAGACTTAGCCAATGCCTTTGACCGTGTCAGATACTCCTTCCTGTTTGCTGTACTTGAAAAAATGGGATTTGCCACATCCTTTATTAGCCTTATCAAAGCCTGCATTACAGGACCTTCGATTTCCCCTCTTCTAAATGGCAGACCTGGACCTTCCTTTAAATCCTCTCGAGGCCTTAGACAAGGCTGCCCTCTCTCTCCTTATTTTAATGGCTGAATCTTTTAGTAGAGCTCTGGATTATAATCGTCGCATGGGCCTCATCACCGGGATCAAATTTGATAATGGAGTGAAGAACATCAATCACTCTCAGTTTAAATAGAGAATCCATACTCTTAGTTTTCTGATGATACTCTTCCAATGGGGGGAGCTTCAAACATCATAGCCCGTCGTTTTAAAACCCTCCTAGACAAATACATGAGCTACTCTCGAGGTCTGATCAATAATCTTAAGAGTTGTATTTATGGGTGGAACACTTCGGCACAAGTTCTTCATAGGATTGCTTGTACTCTTGGGGTCCCTTACAAGCTGAATTGGGAGCAATTTACTTATTTGGGCATGCCTGTGAGTGCCGGCAACTTGAAAGCCTCAGCCTGGGAAGTTATTATTGACAAAGTGAAAAGGAAGATATAGCATTGGGGTACTTCTTGGCTTAACCATGCAGGGCGCATAATTCTTTTGAAAGCAGGCCTCTCCTCCCTGCCCTTGTACCGTTTTACTCTTTTACAAGCCCCTGCCAACTTTCATTTTAAAATGGATGCTCTCCTTCGTCATTTTCTTTGGCAAGGAGGGAGAAAGGAAAAAAAAAATACAACTTGGTAAGCTGGAAGCAGGTTACTTAGCCGTGTGAGAATGGAGGGTTGGAAATCAGATCTTCTAAATTCCTAAACCTCGCCTTTGCTGGTAAGTTGGTTTGGAGGCCAATAACTGGAAGGAATTCTTAGTGGAAAACTTTTCTTGAAAAAAAATACCTCAGTCACCCAAGGTACCAGCTCTTGGATCATGAGCTCCCCAACAAAGCAAGCTCTAAAATCTAGAGGATGTGTAAGAAAGCTATTCCATTCCTTGATCAAAACACTCCCAAAGTGCCCAAAGGAGGTAGTTACATAAGAATTGGAGAAGACAAAATAATGGGGCAACAGCCCATAAGCCAACGGCCTGGTACTCAGCAGATTCTAGCTCTTTTCAACAGTGTAGGTATTCATACTCTGGCCCAGATCTCACAATGGGAAGCCCACTCCCATATCTGGAAAGGATGGAGTTTCCCTCATATACCAGTAGTTGCTGAAACCAGTTTCAACAACCTGAAAACTTATCTTCATGGTATAGCGCCCTCCAAACGCTACCTTGCTGATCTTTTTCGATGGGACCCTTCAGGCACTATCTACACTATTAAGGCTGCTTATCATCAGATCTGCATCAACGAGTCTCCCATGGAAATTTGGGCACATTGGAGACATGTTTGGAAGGCAGAAACTCTCCCAAAAATCAAATTATTCTTATGGACCCTCTTAAAAGGGAAAGTCCTCACTGCGGAGAACCTCAGAAAGCGAGGAATAGTTGGACCTTCCCACTGTCCAAACTGCCAAAATGAAGAAGAGAAAATCCAACATCTATTTATAGATTTCCCTTTTGCTTCAGCCTGCTGGAAGGAAGCCTTTCGAAACCACAATCCCCCTTGGGTGCCTGGCACTAGTATATTTGAAGTGCTACATATATGGAAAAAGAGCTATCCATGGGGAAGAAAAGCAAACAATACAGCTCGAAGGGTCTGGAATGCTCTGCCCTGTACTCTCCTTTGGAATATCTGGCTAGCAAGAAACAAAATGATTTTCAAAGGCACAGAAACTAATGTTAGAAAGCTCTACAACAAAGCTTGGAATCTCAACTTGGAAACTCTGTCCACAAAATGTCATGGAAATCTGAAGGTGACGGACCTAACAGTTGAAGAGAGGAATTACATAGGGCATATTCTGGACAGAAGCAGCATAGAGCAAAAAAGAGGTGACCCCAATAGAAGAGACAACCCTAGATGTAGCTGGAAAATCAGAATGAAAGATGAAGAATTTGCTCGGTGGCTCAGAAGCAACAATACTCATTATATTTTCTTCGATGGAGCCTCCAAATCCAACCCAGGAAAGGTAGGGGCTGGAGGACTTATTTGCAACGGTAATGGAGATGTGATAACTGAATATGAATGGGGTCTGGGATATGCTTCAAACAACAGGGCTGAAGCTCTTGCCCTCCTTCAAGGTTTGATCCAGCTTCAGAAACTTGGCATATCCAAGGCTACTATAATTGGAGACTCTGCCATCATCATTGGTCTGATGATAAGCAATAGAAATGCCCAAAATCTGAGTCTGCAGCAAATTCTTGAGCGATGTCATTCTCTAGATCAGCAAATGGAAGGCAATCTTTACTACCATGTTCTTCGATCTCTTAACAAATTTGTAGACAAACTGGCAAATAAAGCCTGCGCACACTCTCTTGGTAACCTTCGGTGCAATGGCACTGACCACTTCCTTTTCTTGCCATGATCAGGCTTTATCCTCTTTGTAGATCCACCCTACAGCAGATCATTTTATGTGGCATTCGAAGCTCTTTACGCTGCCTCTCCGCGAAGAATCAAATTTCTGCCTTCCTTCCAAGGGCATTGACCCTCACAGATCTAACCTCTTCAGCACCAAACTCTGACTCTATCTGGACCGCCCTTTCAAATTCCTTAAAGCTCTGCGCTTTCAGTGGTTCCAATATCTCGTGCTCATTCAAGTGTTTTCCTATTCCTGTTGACCTCTTCCTATCTCCAGCCTATTGGTCTCAGGCGCATATTGGACATGGCTCTACGACCGCAGCATCTCTGCTCACCTTGACAGAGTATCTTTGTCCCAATTTCAGTCCTCCTACAATCTTGTATTCATCTGAGTATGCTTCACAGGAGATGTTGTTGATAATTCAAAGAACAGCAATGAAAAATCTTTTTGAACTGGATGAACGGCGCTACATCTACCTCAGTGGGCGGCAAACTCGACACACCTGCAAGAGTTAAAAATGAAGTGTAAAATATGTCTTTTTTTACTACAGTATGTCAGAGTCTATACAGCTTCTCGTTTTTTCACAGTGATGGAAGTAAATTGTAATACTGACCCCAACATCAACTGCATATGCAACTGGTCCTTCATTTTCCATTATCACTCTGTAAAACTGGAGATCTGTCTCCCCCCTTTTTTATTTTAAATACAAGCCAGCAACCGATTTTGTGAAAAAAAAAAAAATTCAACGTATATGATAAAATAACTATTGAAGTCATAATATAATTTTATTGTAGCTTTTTTATCCAAGAAACCAATGAGAAAAAAAAACTATAATACAATTATATTATGCGTTTAATAGTTATTTTATCAACAAAATGTTTTACCACATTAAAATTTGGTTATCATGCCATGTAAAAAATATCATTAAATATAATATTAATATTAATATATTATAATATTAATCTTATAAATTTAATATTTTAAGATTAGTACAATAATAAATTTGATATAATATCAATTTTTTTATATTATAATATATATTAATATATCATGATATATATTAACTCTAGATATATATGGGAAGGAAGAACAAAGACAAAGTGATAGAGGTGTAGAGATAGAGGGAGTTAGAGGAAGGGAGAGAAAGGGATAGAGGGTAAGGATGAGAGAGGAGGAGAGAGGGAGGGATAGATAAATGGAGTTGGAAGGAAAGTGAGGGAGGGAAGAAGAATCAAATAGAGAGAGAAAGGTGGAAATAGAGAGAGAGCGAGTGACAAGGGAGAGATTTATAGAGAGTGAATATGTTTTGGGGTGAGATAGAGAGATATAGAAGAATAGATAGATAGAAGAGGGGGAGAGAAGGACAGATAGTTATATAGTTGGAGGGCAAAGAGAGAGACAGAGACAGAGAGATGAGGGGGAGAGACAAAGGGAGGAAAGAGAGAAAGGGAGAAAGAGAAGGATATATGAAGGTAGAGAAATATGGAGGTAAGAATAAAGACACTGAGAGTGAAAGGTGGAGATAAAGAGAGTGAGTGATAAGGGAGATGGAGAGAGAGTGAGAGAGGAGAGAAAGAGGTAAGAGAGATATACAGGGGGAGAGAGGGAGAGAAGTGGAAGAGAGAGAGAGAGGGAGATGAAGAGGGATGAAGAGATAGATAAATATGGAAAAAGAGTGTGTATGTTTTGGGTGTGATATAGAGAGACAAAACACACACACACACAAACACACACACATATTGATGGAAGGTGAAGAGAGGGAAGAAGAGAGAGATAAATAGAGGGAGAGATAGATAGATATTGAGGGAGAAAGCATTTGTTTTTTTAGGGGGGGTGAGATAGAGAGACAAAGAAGTAGAGATGGAGGGAGGTATATATATATAGGAGGGAGGTAAGAAGACAAACATAGAGAGAGAAAGGTGGAGAGAGAGAGAGAGGGAGTGAGGAGAGAAAGAGAGAATAGAGATGGAAGGGGGGAGAGAGGGAGATAAGGGGAAGAGAGAGAGAGAAAGAGAGAGAGGGAGAGGAATAGGGATGGAGAGATATATAAATATGGAGAAATAGTGTGTTGTTTTGGGGGTGATATAGAGAGAGACAAAAGAGATACAAATATATGTATAGATGGAAGGTGAAGAGAGGGAATAAGAGAGAGATAGAGAGAGGGAGAGATAAATAAATATGGAAAGAGAAATCATGTGTGTGTTTTTTTTTGGGGGGGGTTGATATAGAGAGACAAAGAAGGAGAGATGGAGGGAGATATAGACATAGATGAAGGGGGGAGAGAAGGAATAATAATTCTTACACTAAATGCATTTATTTGAGTGTAGATGGTGATTTCTAATCCTATTTGATTTCTTGCATTGAAGGAGATAAACTGAAGGAGAGAAGAGAGGAGGAATGAATATAGAGAGAAGTAGATAAGTGATAAAGGGAGAGAATTGTAATAGAGAGAGATGGAGACACTAATATGGAGGGGAGAGAGGGTGGGGAGAGAGAAGGAGAAAGGGAAGGAGATAATGACAAGGTTGGAGAGAGAGAGAGAGATATGGGGGAAGAGAGAGGGAGTTGGGAGAGAAAGGACTTGAGAGAGAGGAGGATAGAGGGAGGGATGGAGATGAGATGATAGGGGGCACAAAGAGATGGATTTGGAAGGGGAGAGAGGGAGGGAAGAATAAACACATAGAAATAGAAAAGTGGAGTGAGAGAGAGAATGAGGAGTGAAAAGCAAGAGATAGAGAGAGTGTGTGTATTTTTACGATGAGATCGAGAGACAAAGGAGGAGAGATGGAGGGAGATATAGATATATATGGGGGGGAGAGAGAGGGAAGAATAATTCTTGCACTAAATGAATTGAATACATGGTAGATGGCGATTTCTAATGCTATTTGATTACTTGCACTAGATGCATTAATTTCAATGTAGATGTTGATTTCTAATGATATTTGATTGCTTACACTAGATCTATTAATTTTAGTGTAGATGTTGATTTCTAATCCTATTTGATTATTTTCACTAGATGCATTGATTTCAATGTGGATATTTTCTAATTCTGTTTGATTGCTTGCACTAAATACATTGATTTGAGTTTAGATGTTGATTTCTAATTCTATTTGATTGCTTGTACTAAATGCATTGATTTCAGTGTAGATGGTCATTTCTAATCCTATTTTATTGCTTGCACTAGATGCATTGATTTTGTTGTAGATGGTGATTTCTAATCCTATTTTATTGTTTGCACTAGATTCATTGATTTTGGTGTGGATGGTGATTTCTAATTGATGGCAAGGCAGGTCTATGAATCCCAAATGGTAACCTAAAAGAAATAGGTTACACCACAAGTCTCGAGACAGAGACTCCTACCCTTCAATATCTCCATCTATTGGGTAAATACTACCTTTAAAATCAGTTCATCCCTTATACCTGTTTAAAAACTCTCACATATTAAAAAAAAATAGAACACCTCCTACGTTGTGAATCTACAGAGAGAGGCTGGAAATTTCTTAAACAATTTACTTGTTGACTCCTCGTAGATGGATTTCTCGATATAAAAATTCTCTTGGGCTCAACTGCAAAACCTGAAGAACGAAGACTTGAAGGAAGAAAATTACTTAGTGAATGAGATTTTTCACCACTCTCAGCTGAAACAGTTGGCCTGCTTGAAAGAACTACTCTCCTGGATGTACTTCCAATTCACATAATGGAACTTCCACACTCATTTTCTACTCTCACTCTCTTGGATGTTGAAGGGCCATCTTGTCCAAAGCTCTTGTACTTAGGTTGGCTTCCAGATCAATTCAAAGCTATACTGTTGACTCCACTAGATCTTCGATTAAACCCTTCGGTTGCTTGAGAGGTTCCTCCACTCCTTCCCAAGTGTTGATTGTGTCATCAGTGAAATGAATAACAGATTTTTCGAATAACAAAATTATCTCCTCATAGATGTCCTTATAGATTATGTGCAACACAGCAGCTGGAGTGACTATATAAAGTCAATTAAACTAAATATTTCATAGATCGCTGGCCTCAAATAAGAATCTGAATTTGAGATGGATTTGGTGTTTACTGATGGCATTCGACATAAACAAAATAACTCTTTATTCTATTGTCCATACTTTGATGGGGATTGATGACAAACAAAAAGATAACAATGATCAACTGAGTTGAGGCTAGCGATGGCACCAAGGGCAGATTAGTTATTAATTAATGGGTGAATCGCGAGCCTCTACCTCTCTCACACAGATCCAAGATCCACACTCATCTCTACATAGATATAAAATCGTTTGTCAAAATTCACTTGTCCAAAACTCCTATCCCTCACGCAGTCCGCTTATGTTGTGATACAGGCTTTCTTATGTTAGTGGTTGATCTAGATCGTCATTATGTTACTAGGCTGCAATGTTAAAGGAAATGACTCTGCCCATTATTCATGCTAAAGACAATGACAGAATTTGGACTTCCATTGTAAATTATGACAAATATCATCCAACACAGCTCACCATGTCATGGATTCATTCAATCCATAAAAACCATGATAGAACAAACTTTCAATTCATGCATAACCAAAGGAAAATCATAAACCAAAAGCATATAAATATGATTTACACTCGTCCATTCAACTATACACACAATATTTGGCTTGATATTCATTCATGTAGCCATCTACATCTCTAGTCACTCTCACACACGCTATCTCTCTATATGCTTTTGAGGCTTACCAACGTATACAAAAAATTGATTCTACAACCATTTCTAGTTTAGATCCACAATCTACTCAACCATATCCTAAAAATCCTCTAATTCCTCTTTTAACACAACTAATTCCCTATCTTAGGTCTCCTAATTTCTAAGATCTCTATGAGATATTCACAAGTCAATCATCTCTCATATTCTCACATTAATTGAGAATATTTACATTTAAAACCTCACATACATTTTATCACTCATTTTATTAAAAATATACAAATTTCCTATTAAAAAATTAAATTTAAAATCAAACATCACACCCCTAAGTAAACCAAATATACAATGATTTCATGAGCAGGATGCTCCTGCATCAGATTCTCGATGTAGAAAAAAAATTCAGAGACTCATGTTTATGAGGTTTGTCACTTTTCTGTAGTAATGTGACAGCTACAAGTCTCAATGACTTGCTACCTCTAGGATTCCAAACTCTATTTTGTTGTAGGTCCTTCAGTCTTTCTTCTTCATGTTGTTGTGTTTGTGTTCTTTTCATCTTTCTTTCTCCTAGTCTCCAAATTTGAATGAGGTTTGAACTAGCTCTTCATTAGTAACCACCTTCTTCACTTTATGTATGATAATAGTATAATTGTCTTCTGCATTAGGTACAAACTCTTCTCCATATGTTACTTCCCAACCTAGAACTGTTGTATCCCAGACCAGTGTGGATCCAACCTCTGTAGCAGGAATCTCAACAATCTGTTTTACTCCTGGTTTGATGAACAACTCCAAAACTTCTCCATATGCTGCAGAGAATTTTGTGTCATTTTCTCTGCTCAAACTGCCATACTTTATTGGTATATACTCTGTTGAAATGTACTTGAACAAGGTATCTGCCACTCTAGCAGGAAAAGCAACAACAAAATTTCTCTTAGTTCGTTGTTTACAAATGGAGATATCATTGTGCTCATTACCACATACCACCAAGGTGCATTGATAAATATATTCCTAGAAAAAAACTCTAGATAATTGTATTGAGGAATTGTCAACGCCTTTTTGGTAACTATTCAAAAACCCCTCTTTGGAGGACCAGTCATGTTTTTACTATCGGTAATTTGAATCATTGAATTTATGCCTCCAGGATTGAAGATCAACTTTTGTATCTCCTTTTCTAATAACTAAATCCTCCCCCGTAAAATGCGATCACCAACATCATTCAATTCCTTCAGGTAGAGCTCCTTATTTTGGAACGCTCCATAGTTATTGTAACACATAGGATGTCCTTCCTTGTCATAACCATGCATGTAAGCCACATCATTCCACTTAGTACCAAAGTTCTCTTCCAAAATATCGTCAACTCCAAAACGTTTCCTCCAGAGAATTGTGTTTTTTCAGCATAGTAAAGGCTTCAAAAACATTGAATTCTCTTGCCCAAAGAAACTTTAATAGATTCATGTTAGTACATACATCACCCAGGGTATTTTTGTACGGTACAAAAACCCTCCCCATTTCAAAATTTTGGAATAAAATTTGTTTATAAATAGGTCCCCTTTCTTTTTAGATAAAATAAAAGACTTTGAGGAAATCTGATTATTTTATATAAAACAATAAAAAGATTCATTGTTTAAAATTTATATATCGCATATTGCATATATCAAATACAAGTGAACAAACATGACATTGAATTTTTCCGATCTGATGAACTATCAAGTCTTATATCGCATCAGTACAAAGCATAGAAGTATTCATGTTAAAAAAGCCCGATGCGATAAAGAAAATCGCAATCACAAATCGGTAGGGTCTTAAGGTTTCACTTTTCTTTTGCAAAACTCCGATGCAATGTAACCTATCACAATCGCATTTCAAAAAAGTTATCCTTCATTCGGCCTATTTCATAAAATCCGATGCAATATGATTTATCGCAATTGCACTTCAAAGAAGCAACATCACATTTACTTGATTTATAAAATCCCGATGCGATGGACCCCACTATCATGGAAATTGCAAATTGACGGAAAATATGAGATGTCATTTAATTTCCTTTCAAAACCTCCGATGTGATGGACCCCATCATCATCGCAATCACAAATCGGTGAAAATCATGTACAACTTAATTCCTTTGGAAATATCATATGCGATATACCATCATCGCAATCACAAATCGGAGGAAAATATGAGATGTTATTTGATTCCCATTCGAAACCTCTGATGCGATGGATAGTTAGTCTTTGTTTATTTCCGTTTTCATTGCGCATATATTATTTATTAATCACAATCAGAAAATTCAAAGGGCAAGTTTTACATTAACAATTTAACATCGCCGATCTTCGATTGTACGATCATCATTAATTAGAAAATCAAACGAATTATGTCGATTGATTCTAATATGAATGCATGAATGTGACTCTTATGAAGGAAATTTAAGCCTAATATAGAGTTAATAAATTTTGATCATTAATAAAATCTTTTCGCATAAGTTGTTTTCATTGCTTCATTCCTTCCCACGTTTGAAAGGTTTTCTTCATTTGCAGAGCAATAGAACATCAAACCCTCTCATTCACCAAACTAGCGAAACAATACCAGACGAAAAGATGTCTAATAAGTTTAAGAAAGCAAGAACTATTGCCACTGCAAATACTGCTGTCACTCCCACAGTACCAAAAGAAAAACCAGCTAAAATCAAGTTGGTTACAGATACTGCATGCCAGGGTCTTGTGAAGCTTTCATGGGAAGATGTTTATAATTTGATTGAAGTAGAAAAACCTACTGTTACAGTGGTAAAGGTGACAGTACCAGATGAAGACTCAGATTCTGATGGTGAAACACCTCTCAAAGAACTTGAAAATTCTTTTCTGCATAGAATTGCAGCCTGGGCGAATATGTTCTCATATTATGATATAATACAATGGGTGATAGAAAACACCACCATCACAAACAAAACTTTTGTCTCAGCTATGGGAACAAGTTTTGGTTCTTTTAGAGCAGAAGATATCAAAGCGATGTACCATCTCCCAAATCCTCAAAAGGTCTACAACAAAGCTTTCATAGAAGATTTCGCCACAAGCAATGAAGTTCAATCAGACCCTATTGAGGATTGGAGATAAGCTCCAGAGAAACATAAAAATGAAGCATCAGGTATGTACTCCGTGGAGTCTCTTGCACCCCCATATTTCTATTCTGTTACAATGATGTGTAGACTCTTCGGGAATGAAAATTCTGCGAGGTTTTCAATTCAGATGGTACCCCTTATTCATGCTGCTATAAATTCTGAAATTATGGATTGGTCGGTTATCCTTTCTGATAAGATCGCTAACAGAATTCTGGAATATAGAAAGGATAAAAATAGTGGAAATACCCCCCCATTTCATTTATGTGCCTATATCTTAGATGCTTTGTGTTTTAATTATGAATTCCCTATTCTGGGTTGGAAATGGACTCCACAGGAACCTGTTCCGATTCACATTTACCATAAACTCTTGTGGAAGTTTCATTTCAAGGATCATCTATATAGAATCTACCATGGCTTTATGTTACCCATTTACCAAATCATTTTTAATCAATTTCCTCCTCAGCTCTCTGAAAAATCAAAGCTTGATGTATCCCTAATTGGCATTTGGTTTAGAGAGGAAACTTTTACCTATATTAGAATTTTTGGAAGCATTGTTGAACCCCATATCTTGCCCCTTTATGTCGCTAATAAAATTTTAGCTCAAGAAATATCTTATCAGTTGACAGAGAGAGGAATGTCTAGGACTTTAAATAATTCCAAGAAATTGATGTGGCCAACCTTCCCTTTTCATTGTGGAACCTATACCGTGAATGATTTTAAGCATGCTGAAAAGGAAGTCCTTAAAATAAGAGATCTTAATCTTGCATCTGTCCCAAGCAGGCAATATGATCCAAATAAAGTAGCTTTCGATTTCACAACTCAGGTTCAAATTTCTAGGTTTGGGCATGAACCTGATGAATTTGATGATTTATTTGTTTCAATTGAGAAATTCTCTCAAGTTTATGACTTGGCTAAATCTAAGTTTCAACAAGAAGATATGAATAAATTCATGCAATTCAGAAGTCAGAGATTACTGAAAGTTCCTCTTGACTAGCTAAGGATTCCTTTACAAGAAAATGAAAGTATGGAAATAAAACAAAAGAAAAAGGAAGATACAGCTAAAAAAGCAGGAAAAGAAGTGTCTACTAGCAAAATTGATGAGCAAAAAGAAAAGGAGAATACAAGAAGCAAGCCCAATGTGCAAACAAAAAAAGAGAAAACAAGCAGCAAGGCTAATGTTCAAACTGAAAAAGAAGATACAGGTAATAAGCCAGATGATCAACTTGAAAGAGAAAAAGCCACGGACAAAGTGGTAAATTCTGATGAAATTATTGTTACTCCCTAATTGCTAAGACAATATGAACAATTTGAACAACAAATTGGAGGAAAAAATAATCCTCAAGTTGATAGTTTGAATAATCAATATATGGAGATTATCCCTGAACATCCATCAAAAGAAATTGTGTTAAAAGTTGAAGAAATCCCTCCTCTGGATATCTTTTATAGTCCTAAGCATAGGGTTGTTGTCAGGAAACAAAGGAAAAGAAGAAGGATAGATCAAGAATCACTTTCATCCCCACAAGTTGAATTCATGAATATTGTCTGGAAGAATACTGAGGTACATCCTTCAGAGGATCTTACCAAATTATCACAATATGCAGGTGCCTACAGTGCAGCCACTATAGATAAAGCTGCTGAAGTCAATCAAATGATCAAACAAAAAACTTACAGATAGAAATGCTAGAAGAAAAGACAACAAATGATCAACAAAAGATAATGCAGTTGGAACAACAGTTAGCAGAAGAAAAACTCAGAGCCAAACAGCTGGAAGAACAACTGAGTGTGGAAAAGAAAAAGTTTGATCAACAAGCTTTGAATAAGCAACAAAAGTTGTCCCAAGAGGTGTCCAAGTTACAAACCTTGCTGCAAAATGAGAAAACTGCCAAAGAACAGCAAGAGAAAATATTTCAAGCAAGATTGGATAAATTTAAGTATTATCCTAAAATTGGCCAATTTAAAACTGAAGCTCTAGAAAAAAATAAGCTATTGTCTCAGCAGTTAGATGATCTCTGTCAAAATATTGCACAAGCAGAGCCTTTATGTGATATAACATCTTCCCTTATTGATGAATCAGTCAGTACCAGAATTGAATTTGAGAATGCAGATGATAAGATATCAGAGTTTATTTCATGGCAGGACTCAGAACAAGGAAAGAAGGAAAATCTTCCCAAGATCGAAGAAAGGCATAAAGAAATTTTCTTTGCTGAATGGGATACACAGATAATTAAAGAAGAACGCACTACATCAAGGGCTAGAGCCATAATGAACAATCTGACACAATTAGTAAATGATAGCGTATATGCTACTAATTTGATTTCAGATTGTATTCCAGGTAAATTTCCAAGGATGAAAGAGACTGATGCCAGATGGAAGCAGGAAATAATCAACAGGAATCAAGAGATCAGTAAAATGCAGAAAATTACATGGGATGTCCTATGGACATATTTGATCAAACCACAAAGTCAGCAGATGGAAATCAAATTCCTTTCTAATGCCATAAATTACATCATTCCAGAGCTATACGATGCCACATACACTAGTCAGTTGCATTCGAGGCTTAGTCATCCAACAGAAGTTAAATATATGCTTAAAATATGCCACCTCAGCACATTGAATACAGAATAAATTCTGTGAATCTGTTTTATTTGATATCGCAAGTCTTTTCCAAGATCTCCAATGATAGTTTCTAGCATAAGTTATAGATAATCTATTTTGTTAATTTCCTATTTAAACCGCTTTCATGCATTTAGAAAGGGGTCCTGAATTTGTAATCTTTTTTCTTGGATGATACATTTATGTACTCCATTGACTATTTTATTTTTATAAAGGATCACATCCTGTGATTTATGGCGAATTATCTTTAAGAATTGCATTTATGTACCTTGGAGGTTGTTTTAAGTTAAAGCACAGGATCTGGATATCGAAATGCATCAAGAAAAATATCTCAATGAATCTCGTATTTCTATCGATTTACTGTTATTTTCTTTATGTAATGAAGTATTCTCTTTGAAATTTGCTATCATTTATATATGCTTGTTTTCTCAAATATTTCTGTCATATAATTTCTGGAGATATAGAAACATTTATCTATCATAGTATATGCAAATGATATATAGAATTATGAATGCGATTTGTTATTCTAATTCTGTTTAATTTCTTAAACAGAGTTATCATTATATGATATTGCACCTTTCTATTAAATAATAATACATTTTCATGGTTATTTTTTTAATTGAAACAATCTTAAAATTCGTATTCATACTTAATACCCGAGTTAGTTTTAGAATTATTTGCAAGTTATAGTTTAATTTAGATAGATTATTTTAGTCAGTTAGTTCCATTATTCACCTACACAAACACTCCATCACCAATCCATTTATTATTAGGAAACTGGTCCTATAAATCCAGTCGGAGCCACCACACCAAATGGAAAAGGAGTTTTCCTAAGGTCCAGACCGGGTGGTTTTCCCCCAATGCTTGAAGCAACTATTTTCAAGGCTTAAACAGGTATGAATAAGAGAAACTCCCCATAGGGAAATGTTTTCTACAGGTTGAAATACAACTTTCTCAGTTACCATGGTAACAGTGACTTCAAGAGGAGTTTCAGTATCCACTGGTGAAGGGGCAGATGATATTTCTTCTTCCTTTACAATTTCAATATCAACAATAGGAGTCTTAGTTGAAGGCATTGAGATAGTCACTCATTCAGTTACAATTTCATAAAGAGTAACATTTTCCTCATGCTTAGGAACATCCCCTTGGCCTAGAACTTCAATCTCTTCAGTCACTATAACCTCTACTTCCTCCTTCTTTATCTCAACTTCCCTAGCCTTCACGTCCATCTCAGTTGTAGTTTCTATAATTTTCATGTCTTCCACAGTTCCTTTGAATTTTTCATCCTTGGTGTCTTCTTCCCCTTTCATTACAGTTTCTTTGGTCTCAGCTTCTTCGGCTTCTTTCTGTTTCTCTAATTGAGTTGATAACTCAACTTCATGGAATGAAGGACAATCATCCCAATTCCCTTCAAGTTCAAAAAAACCTTCTTCTTGATCATAATTTACTTTTGGATATTGGCTATGGTCATTAGCTGTCTTATTTTTCTTCTCTTTTATAGCAAAAAACTCCTCATTTGGTATTGTACCTTCATACATAAAAAAAAACTATCATTTTTAAAACTACAAGACCTTTCGGCCTCATTTGATACTTCAAACACCAATCTTTCACAATAGACTTTCTCGGTTTTATCAAATCCTCTTTGTTGTGACTCAATTTCTTTGATTCTTTTCTTCTCCAACAAAGAAATATGTATTTTTTCAAGTTCTCTAAACTTTTTTATCAGCTTGGCATTCCATTTCTTTTGCAATAGGTTCCATTTGACCCATTTCCTCATTCTCCATCCATTTCTTCGGTCTTCATTCTCTTTTCCTTGTAGCCATTCCATTAGTATATCCAATTGTTCTCTCATAATTGCAAGACTTATATCATGCTCTTCATTACTCATCTTACCTTCATGAAAATTATTTGAACCTTTTTTATGATCCTCCATGATCATTTTTCTCATGAGCTCACCCATGCTCATCTTGGTGATCTTCAATTCTATCCTGCTACTAAATACTCTATCAAGCTTCCTCTATAAGCTTGATCTCTTCCTGAGTATTCTCTCTTGGTCCACTATCTTGAACCTCCTAGAGCTTCTCTGCTCTTTTTCACTCATTCACCTCTTTCCTTTCTTCCAACCTATAGCTGGATAGGTTCATTATCATCATCAAAAATTCATTGTTATGGCTACAATCATTAAACCATACTCATACTGTTACTTGTAATCAATAATTCTTCAATAAGAAGACCATACCTTGTTGTCCAATCTTCGTTGCATATGTTGTTGTTGCAATTTCCTCCTCCTCTGTGAACTTCATCTATTCAATTGTGGACTGCATTCAATCCACTTTTCAACAAGCCTTAATACTTGCCATCCGACAATGAAAATTATCTATATGTGCTTTACCTCTTGATATATTTTTGGTTCTCTATATTGGAACCACATTCTAAGCAACTCTCTTGCTCCTCTTACTTCTGCAACTTAAATCCACTTTTATGTCTTCAAGAACGTAGCTGGTTTTGTTTCTTACATATCCCTCTGCTTTTGTTGCACCTCTGATTTTCTAAAATTTCTTCCTACTCTAGCCTTTACAATGATAAAATCTCCATAAGCAAGAATCGTCTTGCTCTGATACCAAAAATGATGGCTAGGCAGGTCTATGAATCCCAAATAGTAACCTAAAAGGAATATCTTACATCACAAGTCTCGAGACAGAGACTCCTACCCTTGAATATCTCCATCTATTGGGTAAATATTTCCTTTAAAATTAGTTCATCCCTTATACCTCTTTAAAAACTCTCACATATTAAAAAAAAAATTAGATCACCTCCTATGTTGCGAATCTACAGAGAGAGGCTGGAAATTTCTTAAACAATTTAATTGTTGACTCCTCGTAGATGGATTTCTCGATATCAAAATTCCCTTGGGCTCAGTTGCAGGACCTGAAGAATGAAGAATTGACGGAACAAAATTACTTAGTGAATGAGATTGTTCACTAGTCTCAGCTGAAACAGTTAGCCTACTTGAAATAATTTCTCTCTTGGATGTACTTACAATTCGCATAGTGGAACTTTCACACTCATTTTCTACTCCCACTTTATTGGATGTTTAAGGGCCATCTTGTCCAGAGCTCTTGTACTTATATTGGCTTCTGGATCAATTCAAAGCTATACCATTAACTCCACTAAATCTCTGATTAAACCCTTCGGTTGCTCGAGAGGTTCCTCCGCTCCTTCCCAAATGTTGACTGTGTCATTAGTGAAATTAATAACAAATTCATCGAATAACAAACTTAGTTCCTCATAGATGTCCTTGCAGATTATGTGCAACGCAACTGCTAGACTAACTGTGTAAAGTAAATTAAACTGTATGGATCGCTGGCCTCAAATAGCAATCTGAATTCCAGATGGATTTGGTGGTTACTGATGGCATTCGACATAGACAAAATAAATCTTTCTTCCACTACCCAGACTTTGATGGGGATTGATGAAAAACAAAAAGAGAACAATGATCAACTGAGATGAGGCTAGCCGCATGGCACCAAGGGTAGATTGGTTATTAATTAATGGGTGAATCTCGAGCCTCTGCCTCTCTCACATAAATCCAAGATCCACACTCATCTCTGCATAGATATACAATCCTTTGTCAAATTTCACTCATCCAAAACTCCTATCCCTCATGCACTCCTCTTATGTTGTGATACAAGATTTCTTATGTTAGTGGTTGATCTAGATCGTCATTATGTTACTAGGTTGCAATGCTAAAGGAAATGACTGCACCCATTATTCATGCTAGAGACAATGACGAAATTTGGACTTCAATTGTAAATTATGTTAGGTCCCCATATTACTGTATAGTCCCTTATTGTTGCTAGTGTAACCCCTTTATTTTTATTGGTGTACCCCTATAACCCATGTATTGTTATTGTTTTGCCCTTACATTATTATTGTTAGGTCAGATAGGATTACATTGTGGCCCCATGGACTCTTATATAGAGAAAGGAGGTTTAGGTCATTTCAATCATCCAAGAATTGTTCATTTATGTAATGTATTGGAGGTTTCCCCCTTGAAGTGGTTGATTTCTAAGGCATTCATCTCTATTCTCTTCTATTTTTGAATGTTAGGTCCCTATATTACTAGTTTAGTCCCTTATTGTTATTAGTATATCCCCCTTATTTTTATTTTTGTACCCCTATAACCCAATATTGTTATTATTGTGCCCTTACATTATTATTGTTAGGTCGCTAGGATTATATTGTGGCCCCATGGATTCCTATATATACAAGGAGGTTTTGGTCATTTGTGTCATCCAATAATTTTTCATTTATGTAATGTATTGGAGGTTGAACCCTCAAAGTGGCTTATTTTTAAGGTGTTGATCTCTCTTTTCTTCTATTTTTGGAGCTGTTTTCATAAAATTTTGTTTCAGAGCTTTGGATTCTAGGGTTTCGCTGCTCCAAATAGGTCATCATGGAATTTTCACTATACCTTTTTTTCTACGAACGTTGAGAAGCTGAAATTTTTACAAAGTGAAGTTGAAATCCTGAGGAACGTCATGGAAAAATTTAAGATCTTGGTTCGCAAAATTTTTGGAGATATGATCTGTGCAAGTTAGGGATTTTTGTAGGCTCCTGAATTTAACCTAAACAAGTCATCATGGAATTTTAGCTATAAAATTTTTCTATGAGGGTTCAGAAACTAAAATGTTCACAAAGTGAAGCTACAATATTGAGGAATGTCATGGAAAAGTTTTAGATCTTGATACACAATATTTTCAGAGATAGGGTCTGTGGAAGTTAGGGATTTTTTAGGCTCCTAAATTTCATCTCAAAGAGGTGACCGTGGGAAAATCGTCATAACTCTCTCTCTCTAAGCATTGGATTGGAATTTTGTAAAAAATAGCTGCAAGTACACGGACTTTAGTTTCCTTTATATCAATTTTAGAGCCAAATGAGGAAACTGTGACATGAGGCATGCCGTACAATGTTGGTCTACTGAACCAGTCCATAATTAGGTAATTGTGGGAGATTTGGCATAACTTTGTCTTGAAGAATGAAAATTAGGTCAGACCTATGGAATTTGAAAGAAGATTCAGAGGGATAATATTGGGCCTAATTTCAGATATTGAATATCTAAAATCACAGAGATAATTCAGTTTCAATATCGAGCTCCTCAAAAGCAAGAAAAATTTGTGTATTTTTTTTTAATTACATAAGTCTCGTTTGAAAAAATTAGTTTGAATTTATTCCAAGGGCATATTGAAGAATAAATATCAGTATTGGATTCTAAAATGCCCCCAAAATATAATTCAACACCCATTAAGCCTTTAGAAGGCTCTACTATGACTCATGAAGATGAAGAAATGCAAAATGAGATATCAAAATTACAAGAGCAAGTGCACCTATCGCAAAGAGCAACAAAAAATGAAATGGAAGTTTTGAAGAAAGGCATGGAAACTAAGATGGATGGTTTGAAGAAAGGAATGGAAGCTAATATGAATGGTTTGGAAGCTATGATGGATGGCATGGAAGTTGGCATGGAAGCTAAAATGGATGACATGAAAGCTAAGATCAATGAAAAAATGGAAAACATGAAGAATGATCTAAAACTTGACATCAAAGTTTTGGCAAAGTTGATACAAGAAAAGTTTCCTAATGGCAAAAAGATAGTAGAGGAAACTCATGATGAGGAAAAAATAAATGTTAATCATGATTTTAAAAACTCTAATATTGGATGGAAGAACCACCATATTCCAAAGATGGATATGAGGAAGTTTGATGGCAAGGATCCCGTAACATGGATACTACAGATGGAGCAATATTTTGATCTCAATAATGTGAAAAACACACAAAAGGTACACATTGCAACTTTACATTTAGAAAAAAATACATTTGTATGGCATCGATGGATTTTCTCTCATAAAAAAATTGTCACTTGGTCAATTTTTATGAAGGAAATGATAGCACATTATGAGGATAAAAAAATCAACACCTTCTTTAGCCAATTGATAAATCTCAAACAAAAGGGTTCAGTGGTGGAGCACATTGAGGACTTCCAAAAATTGAATATAAAGGTAACTGATATTCCAGAAGAACACATGATTGACTTATTCATAGGGACTTTAAAGGATAACATCCAACATGAATTTTGTGTTTGGGAACCTGATTCATTGGAAAAGGCATTCGGGTTAGCAACAAAAATTGAATGTAAAATTATGGCGACAAGGAAGCCTACCACTCACATATATAAAGATGGAAGTGTTGTTACTCCTAGACTTCAACAACCTACAAGGTTGACACCACAAAAATTGGAAGAAAAAAGAGCAAAAGGGCTTTTCTACAGCTGTGATAGCAAATACACTAAAGGTCATAAGTGTGATGAGAAGAAATAATTTTACATAGATTGTGAAGAGGAAGAATAAAATGAACAAGGATCTTCAAAAGAAGAGGATATACACTAGGAACCAACCCTAGAAGAAGAAGAAATGAGTCTGACCATATCATGTAATGCATTGGTAGGAATTACCACTCCTCAAACTCTCAAGATAGAAGGACATATCAAGAAGAACAAGCTAATAGTGTTGATTTATTCGGGTAGTACCCATAATTTTATTCATTGTAAGGTAGCCAAGGAATTGAATTGTTTCCTATACCTAGCACCAGAATGTCAAGCATGTTTGCAATGGAGGAACTATAAATTTCTTTGGAAAATGCCATAATGTGAAGCTAACCATGGGGGAATATGTATTGAATAGTCCAATGCTTTCAATTCCAATGGGAGGTGCTGATGTTGTGCTAGGAGTACAATGGTTACAATATTTGGGGACGATAGCTTTTAATTTTCAAGAATGTTCTTGAATTTTTTTTCAAAAGGAAAGGAATTCGAATTATGGGGTATCGCAAGGAAGCTGAGAGAGATAATAATATCTAATGTCATGACAAACCATCTAAATAAAGAACAACAAGGCTTAATTGTACAATTATGCTCACTGGAAGTTCCAACATCAAAATCATCTATTTCTGCAGATCTCCAACAAGTCTTGGACAATCATTCCAAGGTGTTTGAAACTCCCAAAGGACTCCCACCTATTCGTGATCATGATCATGCTATTCATTTGATTCCAGGAAGTGTTCCTCCAAACATCAGGCCGTATAGATATCCTTACGTCCAAAAGAGCGAAATTGAACATATTATTGTAGAAATGTTAGAGGCAGGTATAATTCAACCTAGTCAAAGTTTCTTCTCTGCTCCTATAGTATTGGTACACAAGAAGGATGGATCATGGCGAATGTGTTCGGATTATAGGGAGCTCAATAAGCTCACAATTAAAGATAAATTTCCAATTCCTGTGATTGATGAATTATTATATGAATTACATGGAGCAATTTATTTTACCAAGTTGGATCTTCATTCAGGATATCATCAAATTAGAATGAAGATTGAAGATATTCTGAAAAGAACATTTCAAGTTCATGAGGGTCATTATAATTTTTTTGTCATGCCCTTTGGCCTTACCAATGCAGCTTCTACATTTCAAGGGTTGATGAATTAAATTTTCAAACCCTTCCTTAGAAAATTTGTGTTATCATTTTTTTATTATATACTAATCTACAACAGGTCTTAGAAGGATCATGTTCAACATGTTGACAAGGTGCTAAAACTATTGGAGGAGAAACAAATATATGCAAAAACCTCCAAATGTTTCTTTGGAGTACAAGAGGTGGAATATATGGGTCATATTGTATCTCAGGAGGGTGTTAAGGTAGACCCTAACAAATTAAAGCTATTAAGGAATGGAAAGTCCCCACAACCATAAAGCAGCTTGGCAGTAGGATTTCTGTGTTAACAGTGGTATTATCGTAATTTTGTTAAGAATTATGGGAGAATAGTAAAATCAACAACATTATTTA
This sequence comes from Pinus albicaulis, assembly GCA_034641835.2. NCBI lineage: Eukaryota > Viridiplantae > Streptophyta > Pinopsida > Pinales > Pinaceae > Pinus > Pinus albicaulis. The sequence goes on from CM076570.1 coordinate 1,359,909,185, forward strand.
AGAAAGATGCATTTTCATGGACTCTTGAAGCAACTAAAGCCTTTGAACATATTAAAGAGGCAATGTTCCTAGCACCAGTCTTAGCTATGCCAGACTTCACAAAAACCTTTATTGTGGAATGTGATGCCTCAGGAAATGGAATTGGTGTCGTTTTAATGAAATAAGGAAGACCCATTCCTTTTGAAAATCGTCCAATCAAAGGAAAGTATTTAGAGAAAGCTATTTATGAGAAGGAAATGTTAGAAATACTACATGCACTAAAGAAATGGCGACCTTACCTAATGGGAAGACACATCAAGGTAAAAACTTATCATGATAGTCTTAAGCACTTTTTGGAACAAATACTATCTTCAAAAAGTAGAAAAATTGGGTCACAAAGATGTTGGGTTATGACTTTGAAATAATCTACAAAAAAGGGAAGCTAAATGTTGTTGTAGATGCACTCTCTACAAATAATGAAGAGGTGGAAGCATTTCTTTGTGCCATTTCTATTATCCAACCAGATTGGATAACCGGAGCAAGGGATGGATGGAAGAAGAATGAAGAAGTTTGGACACTCATTCAAAATTTGCAACAAGATCCTAGTAGATCTGATACATTTGGTTGGAAAAATGATTCCTTCTGGTGCAAATATCGCTTATATATTTGTAAGAATTCCCAACAAAAACAAAATATTCTTTTGGAATTTCACACTTTTCCTTTAGGAGGACACTGAGGATTTTTAAAAACTTAACACAGGGTGAAGAAAGATTTTTTTTGGGATGACCTTAAATATTATATTCAAAAGTTTGTGGCGGAATGTTTGGTTTGCTAACAAAATAAAGTTGAGACAATTAAGACCCGGGGTCTTCTACAACCTTTATCCATTCCAAGTCAACGTTGGGAGGAGATTTCAATGGATTTTATCATGGTGATAGTTGATAGACTTTATTTACCAAGTATGCACACTTTTGTGCATTATCTCATCCATTTAAAGCAAGTATAGTTGCTACTAAATTTATGGACACAATTCAAAAGCTACATGGAAACCCAAATATTATTGTGAGCGACAGAGATCCCATTTTTACTAGAAATTTTTGGACAGAGTTATTTTCTTATTTGGGTACCTAATTAGCTCATAGCTCATCTTATCATCCCCAATCTGATGGTCAATTAGATAGTGAATAAATTTTTGGAAGGATGTCTTCGTTATTTTGTATTTGATAAACAAACACAATGGGTCAAGTGATTACCTCTCGCTGAATGGTGGTATAACACTTCCTTCCATATTGCAGCAAAAATGACCCCATTTGTGTCACTTTACGGATATCATCCACCTTCCATCACATAATATTTAAGAGAAAATTCTAAGGTTCACGCAATGGAAGATCACATCGAGCATCAACAACAAGTTCTCCAACTCTTAAAGGATAACCTAAATTTGGCACAAAATCGAATGAAACAATAGGTAGATCAACATCGCAGTGAGAGAATTTTTGATGTAGGAGACTGGGTATTTTTATGGCTACAACCATACAAACATATGTCCCTCAAGCAAGCTAAGAAGGATAATAAATTATCTCCAAAGTACTATGGTCCTTACAAGGTGTTGCAAAATATTGGTACTATGGCATACAAATTGGAGCTTCCTACCTCTTCGCGAGTGCATCCAGTTTTCCACCTTTCATGCTTAAAGAAGATTATAGGTGAAAATATTCCAGTTCAAACAATATTGCCAAAACTTGATGAGGAAGGAAAAATCATATTGGAACCTGAAGCGGTCATGGAAACAATAACTCAACAGCTACAAAATCGATCAATTTTAGAATATCTCATCAAGTGAAAGAACTTACCCACTAAATATTCTACATGGGAGGATGACAATTTTATACAGAAGCATCTAGAGCTACTCAAGCATTGAGGACAACACGTTTTTGAAGGATAGGGGCATGTTAGGTCCCTATATTACTAGTTTACTCCCTTATTGTTATTAGTGTAGCCCCATTATTGTTATTTTTGTACCCCTGTAACCCCAATATTTGTATTATTGTGCCCTTACATTAATATTGTTAGGTCGGTTAAGATTATATTGTGGCCCCATGGACTCCTATATATAGAAGGAGGTTCTGGTCATTTGTATCATCCAATAATTGTTCATTTATGTAATGTATTGGAGGTTTCCCCCTCGAAGTGGCTGATTTATAAGGCATTGATATCTCTTTTCTTCTATTTTTGGAGATGGTTTCATAACATTGGAGTTGGTTTCATAACATTTGGTATCAGAGCTTTGGATTCTAGGGTTTCGCTACTCGAAACAGATCATCACGGAATTTTCACTATAACGTTTTTTTCTACAAAGGTTCAGAAGCTGAAATTTTTATAGAATGAAGCTGAAATACTAAGGACCGTCATGGAAAAATTTCAGATCTTGGTTAGCAATATTTTCGGATATATGATCTGTGCAAATTAGGGATTTTTGTAGGCTCCTGAGTTTAACCGAAACAGGTCATCATGGAATTTTCGCTATAAATTGTTTTTTATGAGGGTTCAGAAGCTCAAAGCTTTGCAGAGTGAAGAAGAAATCCTAAGGAATGCCATGGAAAAATTTCAGAGCTTGATTCGAAACATTTTCAAAGATATGGTCTGTGGTATTTAGGGATGTTTCACGCTCCCAAATTTCATCTCAAACAGGTGACTGTGGGAAAATCGTCATAAATCTCTCTCTGAGAATTGGATTGGAATTATATAAAAAGTGGCTCCAAGCACATGGACTATCATTTTTTTTGTATCAATTTCAGAGCTGAAGGAGGAAACATTAACACGTGGAAAGTCGTACAAGTTTGTTCTATTGAACTAGTCCATAATTAGGGCATCATACGAGATTGGGCATAACTTGGCCTTCAAGAATCCAAATCAGGTCAGACCTATGACATTTAAAAAAAGATTTAGAGGGCAACATTAGGGCCAAATTTCAAATATTGAAGATCCAAAATCATAGAGATAATTCAGTTTCAATATCGAGCTCCTCAAAATCAAGAAAAATGTGTGTATTTTTTTTTCAAATTGCATAATTCGTGTTTGAAAAATCAGTTTCAAGTGATTCCAAAGGCCTATTGAGCATATATATCAGTATTGGGTTATAAAATGCCTCCTAAAAATAATTCAACACTGATTAAGCCCTCAGAGTCCTCTACTATGACTCATGAAGATGAAGAATTGCAACATGATCTTTCAAAATTACAAGAGAAAGTGCACCAAATTTAGCTCTCACAAAGAGCAACAAAAAATGAAATGAAAGTTTTTAAGAGAGGCATGGAAGCGAAGATGGATGGTTTGAATAATAATATGGATGGAATTGAAGAAAGGCATGGAAGCTAAGATGGATGGCATGGAAGTTGGCATGGAAGCTAAGATGGGTGACATGGAAGAAAAAATAAAAGACAACATGGAAAACATGAAGAATGATCTAAAAGCAGACATGGAAGGTTTGAAAATACAGGAAATGCTTCCTAATGGAAAAATTATAGTAGAGGAAACATATGATGAGAAAAAAATAAATGTTAATCATGATTTCACAAACTCTAATGTTGGATAGAAGAACCACCATATTCCAAAGATGGATATGAGGAAGTTTGATGGCAAGTATCCCATAACATGGATACTACAAATGGAGCAATATTTTGATCTCAATAACGTGAAAAACACACAAAAGGTACACATTGTAACTTTACATTTAGAACAAAATACAATTTTATGGTATCAATGGCTTTTCTCTCGTAAAAACATTGTCACTTGGTCAATTTTTATGGAGGAAATGATAGCACATTATGAGGATAAAAAGAGCGACACCTTCTTTAGCTAATTGATAAATATCAAACAAAAGATTTCAGTGGGGGAGCACATTGAGGACTTCCAAAAATTGAATATAAGGGTAACTGATATTCCATAGGAACACAGGATTGATGTCTTCATAGGGACTTTAAAGTATAACATCCAACATAGGGACTTTAAAGGATAACATCCAACATGAAGTTTGCGTTTGGGAACCCAATTCATTGGAGAAGACATTCGGGTTGGCAAGAAAAATTGAATTTATAATTATGGTGACAAGGAAACCTGCCACTCACATCTATAATGATGGAAGTGTTGCTACTACTAGACTTCCACAACCTACAAGGATGACACCACAACAATTGGAAGAAAAAAAGAGAAAAAGGGCTTTGCGGCAGTTGTGATAGCAAATACACTAAAGGTCATAAGTGTGCTAAGAAGAGATTATTTTACATAGATTGTGAAGAGGAAGAAGAAAATGAACAAGAAACTTCAAAACAAGAGGATATAAAAAAGGAACCAACCCTAGAAGAAGAAGAAATGAGTCCAACCATATCATGTAATGCATTGGCAGGAATTACCACTCCTCAAAATCTCAAGATAGAAGGACATATCAAGAAGAAAAAGGTAATAGTGTTTATTGATTAAGGTAGTACCCATAATTTTATTCATTTTAAGGTAGCCAAGGAATTGAATTGTTTCCTATACCCAACACCAAAATGTCAAGTGATGGTTGCAAATGGAGGAACTATAAATTACTCTATAAAATGCCATAATATCAAGCTAGCCATGGGGAAATATGTATTTAATATTCCAATGCTTTCCATTCCAATGGGAGGTGCTGATGTTGTACTAGGAGTACAATGGTTACAATCTTTGGGGACGATAGATTTTAATTTTCAAGAACTTTTCTTGAAATTTTTTTCGGAAGGAAAGGAAATTGAATTACGGGGTATCGTAGGGAAGCCAGGAAAGATTATAAGCTCTAATGTCATGAAAAAGCTTCTGAATAAATAACAACGAGGCGTAATTGCACAATTATGCTCACTAGAAGTTCCAACATCAAAATCATCTATTTCTCCAAATCTCTAAAAAGTATTGGACAATCATTCCAAGGTTTTTGAAACTCCCAAAGGACTCCCACCTATTCGTGATTATGATCATGCTCTTCATTTTATTCCAGGAAGTGTTTCTCCAAAAATCATGCCTTACAGATATCCTTATGTCCAAAAGAGCGAAATTGAACATATGATTGCAAAAATGTTAGAGGCTGGTATAATTCAACCTAGTCAAAGTTCTTTCTCTTCTACAGGAGTATTGGTGCACAATAAGGATGGATCATGGCGCATGTTTCTAGATTATAAGGAGCTCAATAAGCTCACTATTAAAGATAAATTTCCCATTCCTGTGATTGATGAATTATTGGATGAATTACATGGAGCAATTTATTTTACTAAGTTGGATCTTCGTTCAAGATATCATCAAATTAGAATGAAGACTGAAGATATTCTGAAAACAACATTTCAAACTCATGAGGGTCATTATGAATTTTTGGTCATGTCTTTTGGCCTTACCAATGCACCTTCTACATTTCAAGGGTTGATGAATTCCATTTTCAAACCCTTCCTTACAAAATTTGTGCTAGTATTTTTAAATGATATTCTAATCTACAACAAGTCTTGGAAGGATCATGTTCAACATTTTAACAGGGTGCTCAAACTATTGGAGGAGAAACAATTATATGCAAAAACATCGAAATTTTTCTTTGGAGTACAAAAGGTGGAATATCTGGGTCATATTGTATCTCACAAGGGTGTTAAAGTAGACCCTAACAAAATTAAATCCATTAAGGAATGGAAAGTCCCCACAACCATAAAGAAGTTGCGTGGATTTCTCAGCTTAACAGGGTATTAGCGCAAGTTTGTTAAGAATTATGGGAGAATAGTAGCACCTCTAATAACATTATTGAAGAAAGATGCATTTTCATGGACTCCTGAAGCAACTAAGGCCTTTGAACATCTTAAAGAGGCAATGTTCCTAGCACCAGTATTAGCTACACCAAAATTCACAAAAACCTTTATTGTGGAATGTGATTCCTCAGGAAATGGAATTGGTGTTGTTTTAATGAAAGAAGGAAGACCCATTGCTTTTAAAAAGTCATCCAATCAAAGGAAAGTATTTACAAAATTTATTTATGAGAAGGAAATGTTGGCAATACTACATGCACTAAAGAAATGGCAATCTTACCTAATGGGAAGACACTTCAAGGTAAAAACTGATCATGATAGTATTAAACACTTTTTGGAACAAAGAATATCTTCGGAAAAGAAGCAAAAGTGGGTCACAAAGATTTTGGGTTATGACTTTTAAATCATCTACAAAAAAGGGAAGCTAAATGTTGTTGCAGATGCACTCTCAAGAAAGGATGAAGAGGTGGAAGCATTGATTTGTGCCATTTCTATTATCCAACCGGATTGGATAACCAAAGCAAGGGATGAATGGAAGAAGGACGAAGAAGTGTGGACACTCATTCAAAATTTGTAGCAAGATCCTAGTACATCTGACACATTTAGTTGGAAAAATGATTCCTTATGGTACAAAGATCGCTTATATATTTGCAAGAATTCCCAACTAAAACAAAATATTCTTTTGGAATTGCACACTTCTCCTTTAGGAGGACACTCTGGATTTTTAAAAACTTACCACAGGGTGAAGAAAGATTTTTTTTGGGATGGCCTTAAATCAGATATTCAAAATTTTTTGGCGGAATGTTTGGTTTGGCAGCAAAACAAAGTTGAGACAATTAAGACCCCAGGCCGTCTACAACCTTTATCTATTCCAAGTCAATGTTGGGAGGAGATTTCAATGGATTTTATGACATTTTTACCTAATTTATCTGAAGGAAAGAGTGCCATCATGGTGGTAGTTTATAGACTTACCAAGTATGCACTCTTTTGTGCATTATCTCATCCATTTAAAGAAAGTACAATTGCTACTGCATTTATGGAAACAATTCAAAAGCTACATGGAAACCTGAAGACTATTGTAAGTGACAGAGATCCTATTTTTAGAGGAAATTTTTGGACGGAATTATTTTCTTGTTTGGGTACTCAAATAGCTCATAGCTCATCTTATCATCCTCATTATGATGGTCAAACTGAGATAGTGAATAAATGTTTGGAGGGATATCTTCGTTGTTTTGTATCTGATAAGAAAGCACAATGGGTCAAGTGTTTACCTCTCATTGAATGGTGTTATAACAATTCCTTCCATATTGCAGCAAAAATGACCCCATTTATGGCACTTTATGGATATCATCCACCGTCCATCACATCTTATTTAAGGGAAACTTCTAGGGTTCAAGCAGTGGAAGATCGCATCGAGCATCAACAAGAAGTTCTCCAACACTTAAAGGATAACTTAAATTTGGCACAAAATCGAATGAAAAAATAGGCAGATCAACATCATAGTGAGAGAAGTTTTGATGGTGGACACTGGGCATTTTTACGGCTACAACCATACAAACAAATGTCCCTCAAGCAAGCTAAGAAGGATAATAAATTATCGCCAAAGTGCTATGGTCCTTACAAGGTGTTGCAAAAGATTGGTACTATGGCATACAAATTGGAGCTTCTTGCTTCCTCGTGAGTGCATCCAGTTTTCCTTGTTTCATGCTTAAAGAAGGTTATAGGGGACAAACTTCCAGTTCAAACAATATTTCCATAACTTGATGAGGAAGTAAAAACCATATTGGAACCTGAAGTAGTCACGGAAACAAGAACTCGACAACTACGAAATCGATCAATTGTATCTCATCAAATGGAAGAACTTACCCACTGAAGATTCTACATGGGAGGATGATAATTTTATACAGAAGCACTGGAAGCTACTTAAGCGTTGAGGACAACACTTTTTTGAAGGAGAGGAGAATGTTAGGTCCCTATATTACTAGTATAGTCCCTTATTGTTGCTAGTGTAACCCCAATATTGGTATTTTTATTGTTGTACCCCTGTAACCCCCATATTGTTATTATTGTGCCCTTACATTATGATTGTTAGGTCGGCTAGGATTACATTGTGGCCCCATGGACTCCTATATATATAAAGGAGGTTTTGGTCATTTCAATCATCCAAGAATTGTTCATTTATGTAATGTATTGGAGGTTTCCCCCTCGAAGTGGCTGATTTCTAAGGTGTTGATCTCTCTTATCTTCTATTTTTGGAGTTGGTTTCATAATAAATTATTGCAAAGATCATCCAACATAGCTCACCATGTCATCGATTCACTTAATCCATAAAATATAGAATAGAACAGATTTTCAATTCATGCATAACCAAATGAAAATTATGAACCAAAATCATATAAATATGATTTACACTCGTCCATTCAACTATACACACAATATTTGGCTTGATATTCATTCATGTAGCCATCTACATCTCTAGTCACTCTCACACACACTATCTCTCTCTATGCCTTTGAGGCTTACCAACGTATACAAAAAAAGGATTTTGCAACCATTTCTAGTTCAAATCCACAATCTACTCAACCATATCCTAAAAATAATCTAATTCCTCTTTTAGATCAACTAATTCAATATATTAGGATCTCCTAATTCCTAATATCTCTATGAGATCTTCACAAGTCAATCATCTCTTATATTCTCACATTAATTGAGAATATTTACATTTAAATCCTCACATACATTTTCTCACTCAATTGATTAAAAATATGCAAATTTCCTATTAATAAATTAAATTTCAAATCAAACATCACACCCCCTAAGTAAACCAAATATACAATGATTTTCTGAGCAGGATTCTCCTGCATCACTAATCCTATTTGATTTCTTGCACTAGATGCATTGATTTCAATGTAGATGGTGAATTCTAATCTCATTTGATTGCTTGCATTAGATGCATTGATTTCAATGGATATGCTTATTTCTAATCATATTTTATTGCTTGCGTTAGATGCATTGATTTTAGTGTAGATGTTTATTTCTAATCTTATTTGACTGTTTGCACTAGATGCATTGATTTTAGTGTAGATGGTGATTTCTAATCTTATTTGATTGATTGCATTAGATTCATTGATTTCAGTGTAGATGTTTTTTAATCTTATTTTATTGTGTGCATTAGATGCATTGATTTCAACATAGATGATGATTTCTAATTTGATGTAACTCAATGTATGAAAGTGATTAGATTAACAATGTGCATTAATTTCAGTGTAAGCACAAAAAAATGATTAACAATGTGCATTGATTTTGTGTTATAGTAATTCAACCTATTAATATTGGAGAGCAAGAGAGACAAGGTAATATGTTTACTATAGTATTTTGAGTTAAAGAATTGAATGATTTATGATATCAACTATCTTTTTCATATAATCAATGTAAAAATATGGAAAAACTAACAAATAATGTAAATATTTTGTAAATCTGAATACTCATTAAAAAAAAATCAAAATTACATTACTTCTTGACTTTTGCAAAACAAACTATAGATTAAAAAAAAAAAAAAAAAAATAAATAAATAAAAATAAAAATAAAATAAAATAAAATCATCAAAATATTTTGAATAAAATAAATTATTTCAAACATTAGCAATGAAACAAATGATTTGAAGAGTAATCTTGATGCAGTAAATTATTAAAAATACTCTTCAAGATATATTTAGTAATACCTGGAGGGACACTATTGAAAATTATTAATTGTCAAAAGTCATTATACCTAAAGTTAAATGAAAGAAATGTGCAATATCAATCCTCTTGCAAACTATTGACAAGATTGTCTCTCTTCTTCATCACAAACTAATTACTAACAGAATATTAGATACACATACAGAAATATAACACATCAATTGTAACAATCACAAACATTACCATCCAACTTCAAACACATAAACACACAAACAAATCAAATAATCCAAGCGCAAACATACAAACCATTCAAGGTAAGCAACAAAAACAAATTTAAAGAGAGAACAATTAGTGATCAAAATTTGGATTAGGGGCAAAAATTTTCTCAAAATTAAAAGTGCTCATAATTGCACCAAACTAGAATGAGAGTGACTATCCTGTTTCCAGGAATCCAACGCAACTCATTTTGTCGAAAACCAAGTTCGGATGAAGAAGTTACAGCCAGTTGATCGTCGTTTAGAATAGGTACAAGCTGATGACATGGTAACCTAGTCAGCATGCAAGGAATCTTCTTCAATTTTTTTCCAATGGAACTCTGATAAGTTTCACTACAGGATTCGCCAATTTTTGTTTGAGAAGGTGGAATTTGTCCAATGTCCTCTAAGGTTGAATTAGGGTTCATAATGAATTTATGTGCTGGAATTATTTTTTATGTATTAAGGTTGGATTAATATATAGAGAGAGAGAGAGAGAGAGAGAGAGAAAAGAATAGAGATATATATATATATATATATATATGGTTTTATATCATATATTAATTTTTTTTTCCTTGAAAAAAAAAAGCATGATTTTATTTCATCAGTCAAGAACAAAATTACATTCAGAAAAACCACAATTCTGTGATTTTCCTATCAACAAAGAGTTAAGTTGACAAGACATAGAGATCTACAATCAAAACAAAGAAAGACTACAGAAAAAAACAAAGAAAATAGAGGCAAGTAAATCAGCCCAACAACAGTAGAATGCAATAGCATCCACTACCCATCCCAAAAAAAACAACTAGTTGGTGTCCCTTCAGTCCCACTCCTGTCCCACTGTTATCCATTCAGCAATAGGGGGTTGTCCAAAAAATAGTATGCTGAACCAACTGTCCCTCAACTGTCCAAGTTGTTGCAGCATCACAGACAATCCATAACTATATTCTCTTCCCCTACCGTTCAAAAGAGACTAAAAATATTTCATCAAGGAAAACCACACTATACTAACCAGGTTGTCGTATAGTGTCTTAGATCCAAGCAACGAAAAAAGCAAGCCAATCATCCACAAAGGGAAAAAAAAATCTTGCAGAATCATGCTCCCTTCATCATAAACTTTGTTTTTGTAATAATAAAACGTGTCAACAGCCAACACCTCAGGGGAGAGCGCCTTCATACCTATGACGCTAAACACCCAGGCCTAAGGAAAAAAACAATCCATTGGCCATATAACCACACCAATTTTCTCAGTCAAATAGGGAGGGATGAAAGTACTCCCGAGTTTTGCCATCCTAGTGCTCAATAACCTTCCAGATCCCCACAGCGAGTTGTAGCCCCACCTTGGAGGAACAATCCGCATCTCCATTGTTTTCCCTATAGATATGACGATAGGTGAAAGAGTTGAAATTGAGGAGGATCTCCCTTATCGAAGATAACATATTTGGAAAGAAAAGAAATATACACTAATGTATGCCCTTTGTCCAATTTATTACATTCATATAGTCAGCATATAAATTTTGATTCTGGCACCCTTTCTCAGCAACAAAAATTAGGAGGAGCTTGAGACTCAGACATAGTTGTTTAAGCCTTCCCCAAGAAGAATAGAGGGCTCAAAGAAATGCGATTCATATAGAAAAAGAAGATCTCCACCCCCACAGGAATTCTTTTGCGCTGCCCCATCAAAAAATCCCTATGGGATCTCCCTATCGATATCCAAATCTGAAAACTCCCTTTGTTTTGTGGTGCAGATATGCTGAGGAAATGCAGAGAGGAAACCAAATTTCAGAGCACCAATGATTTCAGGGGTACATGCAGTCTCTTCAAAAATAAAATTGTTACGCACCGACCAGCATCCCCAAATGACAAGTAGAGGCAGGGCTCTGTGATTTGACTCAGCTATAGAATCCCACTAGGAGTCCTAGGCATGGGTCACAGAGAGACCCTCCCATCTGCAAGGGAGACCCAGCAATCTAGATCATTCCAACTACACCCCTTTAATAAAAGAATATTTTAGGAAGAGGTGATTGCCTTATTCCTCATCCGATTTGCAGAGGACACACCACCTAAGCCCCTGAAATCTCCTTCCCTACAAATTTTCCCAAGTATGGGCCTTATTTTCCAAGACACACCACATAAAGAGGCGAGTCTTAGAAGGGAAATTGAGCTTCCACAATTTCCTCCACCACCAGTTCTCATCCCCATGAAAAACACCAACACTCAGCTTTATATAGCTCGCCTTGGGATAGTAGATCCCTGAAGAATCAAAGTCCCAAACAATCTCATCCTCCTTCTCCCAAATCAAAATATGGGCAAGTTTTAAAGCTTGAATGTACAAAGCCAAATCCCTTTCATCCTATGATTCTAGCCCAAAAGAGGAGGCCAATTTCCAAGACTGAATCCAAGATTGTCTTTGAACCAACTTGACAAGGTGGCAAAGAAAAGTAATCCCTCGTTGCCTCAATGCCTCAATAGTTCACCCTGGGAGAAGGTGTTGTTGAGCACTACCCATCCACAGATACTCTCCAACTCTAAGCTTCCTACCACTACCCACATTCCAGACCAATTTAGATTGTAGAATATGAAAATATTTAACCAATGCCTTCCAAATCACTAACCCTCCAACATGAGACTTCCTAGGATTCCTGATCCAATCTTCAATGGACATAGGTGCAAGATATTTATGAGAAATCACATGGGTCCAAAGGCTAGCTGAATTAATGAGCCTCCAACCTCCCTTAGCTGCAAGGGCCAAAGAAAAAAGGAAGATGTTTTTTAGTCCCCATCCCCCTAGTCGTTTGGGCACAACAATTTTTTCCTAGTGAACCCAAGGGGTCACTAGAGTTTCTTTCCTCTCACTCCAAAGAAATCTAAAGTAGACCCACCGAGCAGCTTCCAAGATGCCTTTAGGAATCCAATAAAGAGACAAAAAATACATGGGAATAGCTTCCAACACCGACTTCACCAAAATCAACCTCCTAGCTCTAGAAATCCATTTGTGGCTCAACACTTTTAACCTCTTTTCCAATCTTTCCAAAAGCCACCTCTTGCTTTATTTCTTATAAGAATTTTCTTTTAAATGAAACCCCAAATATTTCAAACCATCATCTAACCTAGCAGTATTAAATGGAAAGATCTGAATAAACTCAAGCTGCTCCTCATCCCTCAAAAGATGAGTGGTAAAGGTTGATTTACCAACATTCACCTCCATATGAGTAGCCTTGGAAAATAGGTCCATGATCTCCCGAATAGTATGTGCATCCCTCACAAAGCCAGAAAAAAAAATTAAGACATTATCCACAAAGATGAGGTGTGTAATAAACAGGTTTGGGGTGATCTGAATTCCCTTCAAGGATCCCTGTCTCTTAGCCTCCTTAAGGACCCTGGTCAAACCCTCCGCAACCAACAAGAACAAAAGAGGAGACATGGGGCAGCCCTGGCAAAGCCCTATTTCAGAATGAGAAAAAGGGGAGGCTGCCCCATTAATCAAAGTAGATAAAGAAACTATTGTAATACAACTCATAATCCACCTAATAAAATCGATACCAAAGCCAAGATGGGTCACAATCATATCAATATATAACCAACTTACCCGATCATATGCTTTGGAGAGGTCAATTTTCAGAACCGCCCCCTTGAGATTCTTAGTCTTCAGACTATAGATGCCCTCCTGAACTGCCCCAATGGCTTCATGGATTTGCCTCCCTTCCAAAAATCCAAACTGTTCGCCAGAGATATGAGCAGATATGATGCTCTTAAGTCCTCTAGAAATAACCTTGTTGAGCTCAGCAGTGGAAAAAATTAAACAAAACACACAGAACATATAGCAGAAACAAACATAAAGATAGAGATTTTAACGTGGTTCACCCAACCAATCTGGGCTATGTCCACCAAACAGGGCATCTGCAATCTCATTTATCAACTGGAGAAATACAATAGCAGAGTTTCTCATCTACTCATCTCTTCTACTCACCTCACATTTCTCATCATGCTCATTTGCCTCTACGGGATTACATTTTGTAACTGGGAGTAGAAACATAATCATAAATTCACTCACAACAAATATAGGATGCATTAACTCCACATCAGAAATAGATGGAGTCAATTTAGCAACAAATCCTATTGTTTTCACCTTCATGAGATTTTTCTCCAAAAATAATTAAAAGAAAATATCAACAATCTCCACCTTGACAACAATTAGCCTAATACCCTATTCCATTATTATTTTTATCTTTTCTGCAAGCCAAGAGAAGCCAGACACCATCGTAGCTTCTCTAACAAAACTAGTTTCGTGAACATGTCTGCATAGTTTTCCTTTGTATGCACTTTTTCAAGAGAGACTCCTCTTTCAGTGATAACCTGTCTTACAAAATGGTACTTGATAGGTATATGCTTTGATTTACTATGATAGGCCGGATTTTTAGCCAAGTGAGTTGCACTTTGACTATCACAAAATAACTTGATGTTGTCCTGTAACCTACCAAACTCACCAAACAAACCTTTCAACCACTACTAAATTTGGCGGAAATTCCGACACTTGGTTCCGACGCTTTTGACCAAATGTCGGAAATTTCCCCAATTTTTTTCCATCCCGCCTGAAACCGTCACTATACCGACGTTTATAGAAAAGTGTCACAATACCGAAACTTAGAAAAGTGTCGCCATTGCAACGTTTGTAGTAAGACGTCGCACTGGCGACACTATGGCCCAACGCGTCGCTATTGCGACCACTGCAAGTGCGACACAATGTCTAAGTGTCATAATTGCGACGTTTGGAGGCCTTCGATGCAATAGCGATGCCTTTTCTGCCGTTGGTATAACGACACTTATATGCACGCTAAATACAAATACGAGACTTATATGCACGTGAAATAAAAATGACTTTATTGTTTCGTATCCGTCGCAATAGCTATATTAACGTCTGATATCACGCGCGCATCCGCCCTCCGCTCTTGCAGAACAGCATTCGCCCTCAGCTCTTGCAGAACAGAATTTTCCCTCAGCATTCGTCCTCAGCGTTCGCCCTCAGCCCTTGCAGAACAACATTCACCCTCAACTCTTGCAAAATGGTAAGTTCTTACTGCAAGCCCTTCCTCCTATAGTAGGGTTGACTCTATTTGGGTTTTTTTGGTCAATTCCATTGGATTGTGTTAGGCTGTAGGGTTCTCTCTAGATGTCAAGAATCAAGATTCAATACCCTCTATTATCTTCATCACCCAATACAAGATTTAATTTTTTCCCAAATAAACGCTTATTAATTTGGCAGCCATTATTTCTCCCTACTTTAAAAACCCTACATTTAAATGAAAACAAGCATTGCATTTCAACTACAAAAATCTATTAGTGTTCAAATGTACATGTGTGCTACATTAACGTCTGATATCACGCGCGCATTCGCTCTTCGCTCTTGCAGAACAGCATTCGCCCTCAGCATTCGCCCTCAAAGATTCGCCCCCGAGTTTCCACATTTCTATGGCGTTTCGCTCTGCCTTCAGTAACAGCGTTCGCCCTCAACTCTTGCAGAACGGAATTGGCCCTCAGCTCTTGCAAAATGGTAAGTTATTACTGCAGGCCCTTCCTCCTATAGAGGGTTGACCCTACAGCCTAACCAAATAGCTCCACTTGAGAAAACTTTTCATAATCTTGGGGCTGGATATACTGCAGAGCAAACAATTGTAGTTATCATTCGTGCTCCAATATATTAATATAATTTTTACATTGAATTGAAGAAAGGGAAACAAGCAAATGCTAGCCATCATACAATGCTTTGACATAAGAGTTTTGAGTGACATACTTGAAAAAAGAACTCATCAACTGATATTTATAATCATTTGAGTTATTCAAGTTAAACACAATGTCAAGAATCAAGATTCAATACCCTCTATTATCTTCATCACCCAATACAAGATTTAAATTTTTCCCAAATAAACGCTTATTAAATTGGCAGCCATTATTTATCCCTGCTTTAAAAACCCTACATTTAAATGAAAACAAGCATTGCATTTCAACTACAAAAATATATTAGTGTTCAAGTGTACATGTGTGCATCACTTGTGTAGGGTATTCCTTTTCCACCTTCACATTATCCAAGAATGTGTGCAGTATAGTTCATATTTTTTGTGATTTAGATTATCTTGAAAAAGGAAAGGTAAATTATTTCCCATGGAAAAAGAAGGTTTTCCCTTTTTACTACTGGAAATGGTACAACAAAGTTCCATTTCTACCCGAAAATCCTATGAAACAGAACCAAATAAAGGCCATTTCCTCAATGGACATCATTTGGCTTTGAAAATGGCCATTGCACCATGTTGTTTCTTATATTACATCACGATAGTTTCTTAGGTCATTTCTTGTTTCTTGAGATGAAAAACAACCAAAGAAATCATGAAGATCCTTTTAAGAAATAAATGACCATTTCTCAATCATATCTCAACTATTTTTTATTTTATTCAGTGGTTGCTTACTTTGAGAGAAATTTGACACTTTTATAAGGAATATAACATAAAAACACAAAATGGGAAGGAATTGATGATGTAGATGACCTTTAGTTGTTGTCAATTAAGAATTGATAATACACGATGCATGTTCTGTACTACAAACTAGATTCCTTCTTGGAGTTAGGATACAGAGTATTGAATCAAAGTTGTAGTTTCTAACTTCTTGTATTGGTTCATCAATCTTGAAATTCAGACATTGCATGTCTTCATTGCTTCATGTTTGAATAATTTGCATCATATCGTACAATAGGAAAATAGGAATTATGATTATTATTACTTTATGGATATGTTAAGTTACTTTTAAGTTTGCATGGTTTAGTGTGAAATTATTCTAGTCCCCAAACACATATAATCAAGGAATTATAACGTGATTTCAAACATTAAATATCAACAAAATCGTTTAAAGGATATTGAAAGGGAAAAGGTGATGGAAGATAGAAAGTGCCTTACTTAAATGCTCTAAGGATTTTTCAATAGTTGCTCCAAAAGCTTCACTTCAAGGCCCTTCAAGATCGTCTCCAACAATGCTATACCATCGGCTTCAACAATGTTGCTCCAAAAATGTCCTCAAGGTCTTCACAACAAGTTTACTAGAAGTTTCTCCAACAATATATTCAATAAGGTCTTCATTGTCAACTCGTCTCTTGTTTGGGTGCCTTAATGTGCAATGACATGTTTCCAGGATTGAATTCAATGCAAGGCATATTTGAAACTCTAACTTTGTCGTCCGGTGTCTTATTAGAAATTATTTCAGTTTTAATTTTGTGTTTTTAAGTTAGATATTGTTTTCAAGTTTTTACATTTATAATTTTATTGCAATGTGGCAGACTGATGAGAGCAGTGCAGGAACAACCCAAAGATGGGATGATCGCGGAAAGAGGCTAGCGGAAGAACATGTAAAGTGCCATCATTGCTCTATCTTCAGGTATTTTAGTTATTTACATAATTGAAATAATATTAATTTTGTTCAAATATGCAGACACCTAGCCATGGTACGCCTGATGATTCCTTCTTTGAGGGAGAGCTTTCTTCATCCCTATCTCCAGTGTTCTTGTTCCGAAAAAAGGCACGAGATGCAGGGTCGGAATTTAATACTTTGATAGACGCGCCTCAAACACCTGAAACATAAGAGAAGATAAAACAACTTATGATCCAGCTAGAAAGATATCAGGTAATAATAAAAAATCAAAAGGATATTTTTTTTGTTCTGCATGAGATGAATTGTGATAGTTTGATTTTTAATTTTTACATTGACTAAACTAACAAAAAGTTCTTTTGTATGTAGCGTTTTCTGGCACTTGCTGAATCCGGTGTTGGTGGTAGTTGGACACAAGGGAAAGAGATTGCCCAACAACCCTCTTGTACACCTACTCCTTTAGGTGCCAGGTAAGAAACACACGCTGCCCAAGCAGACACCCAGCCAACCGTTGAACGTGTTGGCAATGATGAGGCTGATATGGCCAACTACATTATTGCGTTTCCTGGAGCTACACGTGTCAGCTCCACAGGGACCATTAATGGCACGTTGTTGGTGAACGATGAGGGTGTCCCTATAAAGTATGTACAACTCCCAGGTAAATTTTAATATTTTAACTATTTCATGTACTTTATCTAAAACATATTTATCATGATTTTTATTTTTAAATTAATGATAATATCTTCTTTTTTTCTGTGTAGGAAACAATGAGTTCTACAGGTATCTGGAGAGCCATGCGTTGGTAATTTTTGGCCCAACCATACGCACAGGGTGGAATTCCCAGAGTTCCAACCTGAAAAAATAACTTCTAGATTATCTAGAAACCCTTTTTGGGGTCGGCATATTTGATAGAACAGCGGTGGCTCAGGTTGCCGGCAAATATTTGAAATATACCAGGGACACCTATAGGACGCAATTGCAATTTAACCCTAGATATGATCATCCTCTCACAGTTCCAGAGAGTGAGTGGAGAGCACTCATCCATGACGGAAAAGAGAAAAGGGCAAAGAAAGAAGGAAAAATTCCAACTGGACCCGCAAGGTAAATTACAACTTTAATTCAATAGCTTTAATTTTCTATATGTCTAAAATAAAAGTGTGCTACGTCATATCTGACTTCAATCTTTTGATGCTAGGTTGCCTGACACCTCAAAGGCAACCAAAGCTAGGATTGAAAAAAAGGGCCATCATAAGCTAGGCCAGGGCGGCTACTTGAAATTAGCTGCAAGAATTGTAATTAAGTAGCTAAACATCTTATAATTAATTGTATCGCCTTCCAACGTTTTTGTAACCCTATCAAATATGATTAAAAATACACAATCATATGTAATGTAGGGTGATGACTTCGGAACAGAAACTACAGAGGAAGATAAAAATATCGCTTTCCATTTCGGCTATCAAGTCGTAGTTGAACGTCGCAGAAGCTTGGGGCAGGTCCCAAGATCCAGAATGCCTGATAAGGTAAAACATTAACCTTTCAATATGTTTGTTTTCGTCCATAAATTTAATGTCTAACAAATTTGTTTAAATCAGGGGAGCAGCACTACCGACGAGGAAAATAACCCAGTTTTAGAGCCAGATGTAGATGATCCTCTCGTGCAACCTGATCATTGTAGTGGGGACCAGGCCGACAATGCTGCTATCAGTGAGGGCCGTGATGGTAATTAATTTCCACTTATAATTTTTTTCTAATTATACCTTGATGGTTGTCCTTATAACGTTTTTTGTTTAAATGACAGAGAATGTTTCCCTTGAGGATCTTACCACCAGAGAGGAAGACAGGGCAACAGTCCCAACGGCGACAACTGGTGCACCAGGTAAATAATCTCATTGCATTTTTTTTTATTAATATTACCGAACTAGTTCAATGATATTTAAAAATTGACAATTAAAATTTAATATTATCTGTTTTTGTAGGCGATGCCTTGTCACTGGATGAGACCAGACATCGTGACTACGCAACTAGGTCAGCGGCGACAACTGGTGCACCAGGTAAATAATCTCATTGCAATTTTTTTTTATTAATATTACCGAACTAGTTCAATGATATTTAAAAACTGACAATTAAAATTTAATATTATCTGTTTTTGTAGGCGATGCCCCGTCACTGGATGAGACCAGACATCGTGACTACGCAACTAGGTCAGCGGCGACAACTGGTGCACCAGGTAAATAATCTCATTGCAATTTTTTTTATTAATATTACCGAACTAATTCAATGATATTTAAAAACTGACAATTAAAATTTAATATTATCTGTTTTTGTAGGCGATGCCCCGTCACTGGATGAGACCAGACATCGTGACTACGCAACTAGGTCAGCAGTGAGGGTCGAAAGGCACGAAACAGGAGCAGAGCATGATGATATTGATGATGTAATTAGGAGCTTTAAAAATAGGAAGAAGAAAAAGAAAATTCGATAATGTAAAATATTGTATTATTGTAAGACAAACGTTACCAATGACCATACTTGGAACGTTTTTTGTGTTATATAAAAAACTCATTTATCATACTATCTTTATGTCAAGCATTAATTGCAATGTTTCCTTGCATACTTTTTGTTGAATTGTTTTTTTATTAGTTATTGAATATTTTTTTTTATGCTCATGAAAGTAAAAAATGAAATATAGATTGGGTATTGGGGAATTGAGAGTGATGTGAGGGGGGGGGGGAGGGGCCATAGGAGCTTCCACCTTCACGTGGTTGGCCCTGCTTAGTAGAGAATAATTTATTGGAGCTATTTAATCTTGGAGCAAACCTCCCTCGATCTAGCGTAGCAACAAAAAAGTCACTGTTGACTTAGTTGCTACTCTTTCAGATCGTGGGAGGCTTGTTCCAAGTTCATGCGACTCCAATAAATTGTTCCTGAAACGAAGAGGAGCTTATTCAGGTATGTTTTGACATTTTCAACATATGTTCTAACATTATCATAAGAATGCATCTTAGAGTAAAAAATACTACATCAATTACTTGTATTTATTGTATAGATAATGATGGGATTTGATTGACTTGGCAGTGCAGGTACAAATCCTCTTGCATCATGAGCAATACAACTTGTCAACCAGGGTCATATCCAGGATATTTTTGCTTGTGCGCTTGACCAGGTTCGTAATGTCACATTTTGTAAGTTCCTTTACAGTTCATAATTCAATATTAAGCTTGTTCATGATTATTATCTAGGTTTTTTTTATGTGTTTTTTCATCTATTTGATTGTAAGCAACTCTGCATGTTTCCTGTTGTTCACTATGATTTATCCCATTACCACTCCCAGGATGAATCCGACTTTATTGTTACATAGGTTACTTTATTGTTACTATGATTTCTCCATTTACGATTTCATAGGTTACATCATGCAAAGTTGTCAATCTCAGGTTGGTGATGAGCTTTAGTTCTCCAGATTTGGGGCTTTTCTGATATTTTCTCCCTCATGTCATTCCTGCATCACCTCGTTGTTTGAGCATGCCAATTTTCTACCACTTGTACCAATTGGCACATGTCAATCTCTGAGTGGTGCCACATTTCACCTATTTTCAGTGAGAGTTTAGGTTTTCTCTAACATAGCTTCAGAAATCCGATTCAGTGCCTGCTTGAATATTGTCACATAATACTCATGGTTTGGATTGATGAGCATGTTCTGAATGGTTGCTTGATTCATAAGAACCACCCATATAGTCATCTTGAGATATTTCAGAAGTTTTCTCGGGTTTCCTTTTTCACCGTTTCTAGTGGGTGGGATGGTGTGGGGTGATCCATCAATACCGGTGCTCTTGTAGTAGGGAATTTGTTTTTGGGGATATAAAGGAGCATTTGATGTAGATATCCCATTGGATGCATTCATATATGGGCACGAGAGGTCAAGAATTTAAATTAAAAATATGCAACCTCTAGCATGGCAACCTGAAGGCTGCGAGAGACACTGGTTAAAGATTGTTTTGTGGTGTCCTTAATATAGTCGTGATTTATTTCTATTATCTTAATGCAAATATATAGTCCGGTCTCATTAAAATGAGGATTGTGGTTGTATTTCTCTTTGGTTGTTTCTCTCTTAATGCTCCAGAAGTTTCCAAAAGTTGCGATAGTTTTTTAGTTTGCCTGTTACAACTTAAAAGTGGTTTTTAGCAATGGGAGTCATGTTTTTTAAGGTTCATACTAATATGAAGATCTTGTAATTCTATATTCAGCTTAAGAGAAGATGGCCTCTGCTTTGGGCAGTATGACAACAATTTCCACATCTACCTCACTGGGTAACAATGGAAAGGGGAAGAAGTTGGGTGCAATGTTTGATAATTATGGCAGACAATTGTCTTCTCTTTCAGTTTTTTCACCCATTTCCTTTAATTGCTCAAGCAGAAGAGGGACTCTGAGATGACGCGACAGAGAGAAGGTAGTTAATACAAGAGCTATGAAGAAGGAGTTGTACTTCAACAAGGATGGCTCAGTGACAAAAAAATTGCAGGTCAGAGAAAAAATTATGTTTAAAGGAAGGTCACCTACACGTGAAACTTCACTGCGGTGGATCTTTCCTTGTCCACTTATATTTGATTTTAATGTGTTATTTTAATTTTTCATGGAGGGTTGTTATTTTATATGTGTGCTCTAGTTTTCTTTTTAACGTTGTATTAGTTCCCCCTCTTAAATGTCTTATATTTGGTAGGCATAATTTGAAAACTCAAAGGTGAAAAGAAACATATTTGTTACCCACTGGTCTAAAAGGAAAGGGTTATGGCTGAGTCAAATTTTATTGTTATTGACAGTGTAATGAAATGTATCTCAATGCTATGTTTTTGGCCTTTTTATTGGTTGAATTAGAGGACCCAGTTGAAAATATTGGGGCCAAGTAGGCTGGTTTTCCTTTTTGCTGATGGTTTGGTGTATCTAATTGAATTAGTTGCCTAAGGTATTTTGGTTGCAAAATCCTTTTCATTTTTCATACAGTATTGGCCTTGTGGAATACATTTGATTGTGTGGTCTTGTTAGATCTACAACATTTGTAGTTGTTTAGTCTTATGGCCGAGGTGCACTTTTATTATGGAAATATTTGATGCAATATTGTCATTTAATCCTTACTGCAGGGTAGCATGTTGAGAAGTTCTTGTGAAACATTTGGTATTCAAAATGACACTTGATCCTATACAGCATCATGCACTTGACTTCAAAATTCATATTCAAAGTGTGCCAGACAATTCTTGCAACATTTCAAATATTTATGTTGTTTTAAACCATTATCTTTTTCATGTATTGGATGCTGAAAATGTGAAAAAGACTTTGGTATGAAACCAACTAGTGAATAATTTCCTGCAAAACAGCCACTTCCAAGACATGATTTAGAAGTAGAACATATGTAATTATGAAGCATAGAAAGATTTCCTTGATGCATTGTCAATGTTTGGCTAGGGTTATTTTTGGAGAAAATAACTCCTTATTCCTAGAATAGTGATCTTCAATACAAGTAAATGCCAGAGAAGAGAGATCATCGTGTGACACAACAAAACTGAAATTGGACCCCTAAGGAGAGCTGGTGTGTCTACAATCGCTCTGTCAGCATTTTCCCCTGGTTTACCCCATTCTTTTCCTCCAGCCTGGGTCTTCATTGACTTCTTCTTTCTTCGGGTTTATTTATCAAATTCGTAGAATTTGATAAATAAATACCATCCACAATGGTTGGAATTTAATTTATTTTCCCGACTTTATATTATCTCCAAGCCTTATAACCAATGTTTAACTTTCAACGCTTTGTATTTATACTCCACGTTTCTTTTTAAATAAATAACTTGTAATGAACTTTCGGCTCTATATTTCACCACCCAGCCTTACAACAATCACGCTCCAGAGTTATGCTAATTATCCGCCAATCGTTTAATTAAAAAATTTCATTATACTTCGGCCCCACCTATATATATCAATAACCAATCAAAAACTCGTATCGTACCTGGCTATCCTCCGCACACCTTATTTAACCTTCGGGCAAGTTCAATGTGCGACCACCGTCCGATGGCCCTTCTCCAAATCAACGACTCTTGGAAATTTCGCTCGGCTTCCAACGTCGAGCTTTAACGTGCGATGGCGCGGGTTAAACGGTAGTTTTCCGGGGGTCACTTCGCCACGTGTCGCTTTCCCTATGGAATCGCTCGCGAATAGGAAATACCGCCTACTCCGCAAAAGCGGTGCGATATGGGCAACCCACTTTTGTGATTCCGCTCGTGGTTTTGGTACAGGGCTTGACCACGAGTGCAAGTCTGGTTCCGCTATCCTTTTGTTTGTGAACTCATGTCCAATCCTCGGGCCAGGTTTCGAAAGCACAACAATCTTGTCTCTTTATTAAGCGGGATTTTTATATTTGAACAGTGTTCACGACCCCGGTTCTCTACACAGACCTCGCCTTCGGGTGGGGTGAGTTCACAGGGTTATCCAACAATTTACGGGAATTCAAAGACAGAAGAATGGAATTATCAGTACCCAATCGACTCACAGTTAAACAATTCTTCACAATTAGCAGTTCGAGATAATTCAATGGCAACTATGCTTGGAAATCATTTAACTGGAAACAATTGTTCACACACAGAGGTTTATTGCAGAAATCCCCTCTCTACTCTTCTCTTCCCTCTCTACTTTTATTCATCCGAGGAATTACAATTTATATACATAACATATGGCTCTTCGGTTCCTCTGAGAGGACCGTTCTAGAAATCAAAAGGTCTAATTATAATAATTCAACTAACAAAAACTGTTCGACTCCTACAACTCTAACTAGTCTAAGTAATATAGTCAGCTGAGGTATTGACACCTAGTTGTTACAACTCAAATGTTTCCGAACCCTCCTAGCCACAACATGTGGACAAAACCTCCTACATTGCTGGCTAGTGCCTAATGCCCCTGCATCATCATGTGACATAAACCTATTAACAAAAGTGAACAAGGAATGATTATTAATTATGGCATACTAAGTTGTCAGTGATTTTGACTATTTGTCTTTAACATGTAAAAATGTTAAATTCCAAACTTACATCATCATGGTATTTTAGTAGATGTGTGATAGGTATTATGATAGTATCATATTACCATTCTTCCTTGAGGAACCCACTTCATCCATTAAGATTGCTTTTCTAAATAGTAACATTGTAGATAACCTTAAAAACATTTGTTAACTATTTTTGTTTGACCATTTGATTGTGTTTGATATGTAGAACTCATGGCGGCTAGTGTTTCTCCACTCATATTAAATAATTATTTCCAAAAGTTTCTTGTTACTATTACTTTAGGAAAACCATGAAGACTATGAATTTATTTCATGGACACTTCTACCACTTGGCTTGTTGTTTATGTACTTTGAGCTCTACAAAAAAAATCTACAAAATTTGTCTATATAAATGACCACAAAAATGTAATACTTACCTTTATATTTCAGTAACCCTGTAATAAAGTCTATTGATATATCTTCTAGTCTTTGAATATGTGTGTGGAATGGTTGAAGTAACCCTAGAGATTTTACTATCTCTCTTTTATTTATTATGCAAACCTGACCTTCTCTTACAAAATTTTGAATATCTTTCTTCATTCCTTCCAAAAATATTTTTTTTGATCCTTTGAGATGTTTTAAGGAACCCTGCGTCCTACCATCAGAGAGACATGGGACTCCCTTAATATTTGTTTATTCAAATATGCTTGCATGCATAAAAATATTCTACATTTGCACCAAAGTATATCTCTCTTTCACTCACAATGCTCCATAGAGTTCATCCTATCCTTTATAAATTTTAGTTTTTGTTTAGTACTATTGCCATTTTTCCATTATGGCAAGCTTTTTCTAGCTACCTAGGAATAGAAAATGTAATTGGATATAAATTTGAGGCCTCTTCTATTTTAGAAAGAGCATCATGTACTAAATTTTCCTTACCCTTTTTGCAGATTATCTCAAAATTAAAACTTTTCATTTTTTCTCCTCATTTTTGTTAATCTTCCAATGAAATCCATAGCTTCAAAAAATACTTTATGCTATAATGGTATATCTTGACTTTAAAGTACCTCCCAATGATATACTATCCCCATTTTTTATTGCATGTAATATTGCTTCCATTTATTTTTCATACGTAGATTTCACCAAATATTTTCTTTGAATTCCTTGCTTTTAAAAGCCAATGATATCCCATATTGTGTTAATGTTACGTAAATTCCTTGTCCTAGTGCCTCACACTCTACTATGAATGTTTTACCAAAAGTAGGTGCAACCGATGTTGGTGTAGAAGACATAGCATCCATTAAAAGAGAGAATGCCAAAGTAGCCTCATCATTCCATATAAATGATATTTTCTTCAAGAGATATGTGAGTGGACTTGAAATGCATGCATAATTCTTAACAAATGATCAATAATATCATGTAAGTCTAAAAATCTTCTAAGAACCTTGATTTCTTAGGAATAGGTCATTTTGTAATAGCTTGCATCTTTTGAGGCTCCAACTTCACTCCTTCCTTTAAAACAATATGAACCAAATACTCAAATTCTTATTTCCCAAAAGCACATTTGGATATTTTTACATAAAAATGATTGTTCTCAATAATTTGTATAACTTTTCCACATGTTTAGTGTGGTATTCCCATGATTTATTATAAATATGTGTATTATCAAAGAAAACCAACACAAATTTTATAAGATGGGATCAAACAAAATTGTTCTTAAGTCAAGCCCATCGGACTTCAAATGGCGATAAACCATAATTCAAACAGAATTCACGTTCCAAAATAGCCTGCTAACGTCAGCCAATTTTGTGACGCGAAAACCAAATGAATTCCGCCCTAATATTTTTCGGGTCCGAAGTTGGGCTGGCGTACGGAGGGAGAGTTGTGACGCGAATTTCTTATCAAATTTGCCCTAATATTTTTCGGGTCCGGATTTCCACTGCGCGAGCGGCCCAAACAAATATCCGCTCCTATCCCTCTGTGACGAAACCATCGTACATGCTGACGTCATCAATCAAAACCCACCACCCTTTTGACTTTGTAAATAAAACAAATTGCGTCTGCGTCATTTTCATTGTTCTGTGCGCTAGCCAGTCTTCCATGCAACAAAATTCAAAAACCAACTGTTAACGCTTGTTGACCATTACCTTGCTGAAGAGAATTGAAGCCGAGTATTTCAGGGTTCTTCTGTCATAACCAGCGCCTGTTTAAACACGTTTCATTTCCCGTAAACAGGTATTTATTCCAATTCCCCGCTAAACTCTCTAAAAAAATCCTGGTTTTAGTTTTAATTATGCACTAAGGTCTGAAAAGAAGTTCAGTTTGGTCTTTTTCGTTCCCAGAACTGCAATTATATTCCCAAAACTGGTAATTGTGCCCCTTTTCCACAAAAACCCCGAAATTCCATTTCTGAATCCACAAGAACCAGAAATGGAAGTTCTTGTAGCTCTGAATGTCGTGCCCATCAATGCCCCTCACAAGGACTTGGATTATTTTCCTTTAGCCGATATGGATTTTCAAATTAAGGACTTGCGTCTCAGTGAGAATCCTCTTCGAATATTTTGCCGCTGCAGAGACAATTATTTGAATGGTTCTGACATATTTGGACTTTGGGAATCAAATATTCCTATGTACCTTCTCCCCTCAGTCCATATTTTTCCTGAGTTAATCCATTATTGCTACGTAAATTATGATCCCAACCAACGAGCAGTTTTATCCCCAAGTCAAAATGTCCTTTTCCCAATAACTGCTCAGTCCATAAATGAAATGCTACAATTCCAACCTGTTCAAGCTCTCACTCCCCTGCCCATGGTTGAATTACTTGAGAAATATACTAATTTATCCCATGAAGAGTTAAACCGCCTATGCCAAACCTTCATGTTACCAAAGCATCAGCCTAAAAACCCTCCCCCTTATGGTTATACTTTCTTTACTGATGAGGGTAGATTTATTTTAAACATGATATCTTCCATAATGGGCTTCAATACTAGTGAGTATATTGATCACTTAACCCTAGTATTGTTATCCATTTTTACCCCTGGACAGCCTCCTTCTGTCAAGTACGATTTTGCATCTTATATTGCTGACAAAATCCATGATCAGTTCACGAGATTTGACAATGAGAGAGTATTTAAGTATTCTTCTGTCATATATCATCTCATGATTTACTTTCAGTCAGAAAATTTCCCTTTTTATGTTAAGAAACTTGATGCCAAAGGGAATTCTAGGTCAGTCATCTTTTGGTCTGCCATTACTCACAATTCCTCTGATTCTCCTTATTCCTATAATGAGTTTGTCGACCTTTTTGTTCATCCTGCAACTACCTTGTTGACAGGAGTCTCTCGTCCTAGAATTAACAATGAAATCAAGAAAATCCTTCAGCTCTCAAAGCATTACAAGATAGGTGACTGGTACCTATATAAAAACTACACAGAGATCAGGATATATGGATGTGAATTATGCCCATTCAAACTACCCAAGTATGTCCCAATGAGACTCTTTGCATTAGAATATTTCAGGCAGATGAATAATTCAGATATAATTCATTTTTGCAATGCAAAGAAAAAGGCTCAACTCGGGATCAAGAGCCAATTAGGTCCCTTCATTTGTAACTCTAGGGAAGCTGGAAAGGAAGCCGAAAGGATTTTAGAAGACTATCTCAGACTACAAAAGAGTTTCTACTGGGTGCCTTATGATCCAAACAACTTTATCTATGATAGAAGAATGAAAAATAAACGGTCACCATACATCCATCAAAGAATCCCAGAAATAGAACAATATGCTAATATGGATGAATGGACAGAAGGGACATTGGTTGAAAATGATAGTGAGCAGGTCAATGTTGAAAATGTAATGAAAGATCTTGAAAAGATACTTGACCTAGAATCTTTTGGACAGGTGCAGGGATCTTCTTCAGCCGGGACTTTACAACAAAATTTGTAGGAGATTAGTACGGTAGCAGTATAATCTAAAGGAAAAGAAAAGGAGCCTAATATACAAATAATTGAAAAATTCATAATGACAGCGCAACCAGAGACTTCTAAAGAACAAGGTCAAGGACAAATTCCTCCTACTCAGATCAGTGAGCCAGAAATTTCTATTTTACAAACTCCTCTGAATATAGAAAAGGAAAAAAAGAGAGAGGCTGAAACATCTACTCCTATTGGTGGCTCTTCTGAACAGCAAGATGTTAAAAGGCAGAAATTAACTCCCCTTCCAGAAGATGAATCATTTCAGGAAATCCCTGACAGCCAGGGAAGAGAAGACAGTCAGCAAACAGATACAGGTAGTGGGACATCCACTAATTTTTAAAAACAGGGAATACAGAGGCAACAAAGTGCAGAAATATCTTCTTTCAAACCTCTAGTAAAAACTGCCTGGGACATCAAAAGAACATTCACCAATATAAAGGCCAGGAATGATCCACTTAGACTTAAAGTGTACAACCAATATTTGAAGATGGCTCCGAAAAATCAAGAAAGATTGATGTCAGCTTATGACATCCAACAGGGTAAGATGTTAATGAGCCATTTGAAGCCCAAGGTACGGCAGCCTCAGACAGCTGCAGATTACGTTAGGACTAATTTTGAAGTCTTAGTAAAGGATATCCATCCTTTAGATCAAATTGAGCTACACAAGCAAACAGGTGAGATGATTTATTCTACTCTGACGGATAAATCAATGATGACCCATAATTTGCAGGATTCTTTGGATAATACTAATACACAGTTGCAACTTGAAAAAGCCTCCTCCCAGGCTAAGGATAATAGAATCAAAACTTTAGAGGAAATAATCATTGGTTTGGGTCATAATCCTAAATATGTGAAAGGTATTGAAGCTTTGATCAAGAGAAAAGATGATGATATTGCAGCTCTGAGAAAACAATTAAAGTTACCGGCCTCAAGACATCCACAGACTACAGAAATCATCAAACAAAATTCTGAGGAAGAACTAATGGATTTTCTCTTAAAATTGAATGAGCAACTTACTGCAACTGAAAAAGAGCTTGAGAATGCATTAAAAGATAAGAAGGAAAATATTCTAGTATCTACAGCAGGAGTAGTGACAGGTACAACAACAACAGGTCAGCCAACAAAATTGTCACAGAGCAACACTGCAAATTTGAACACTGATGAATTAACAAAGTCAATGGAAGATATGAACATTCAGGCCATAGAGCTTCACAAAACAAAGGAACAATTGGCCACTCTAGAACATAAATATGATCTTTCAAAAATGAGTGTTGCTGATAAAACAAGAGAAGTGAACAAATTAGAAAAAATATTCAAAGCATTGGAAAAGGATCTCACATTGGAGAAACTTTTAAAAGAAATAAATGAAATTCTTTGGGATAATATCATTCAATCAATAAAGGATGTTTGGTCCTCAATTCAGATAATGGATTAACAGAATAACTTAGTTAAATTGGCTCTGGATGAGATTGAGAGATCAAGAGAAGAGTTGGGAAATATGCCAGAAGAGGCCAATAGACTTATACATTTTTTGAATACTCAGACTAAGAATCAACTTGCAGAAATTGGTATTCAGGACAGGACCGGAACAATTCTAGAAATAAAGAGAGTTTTTACTAAAAGAACTCTGGTACAAAATTTAGAACGAAGGTGCTCAGATATGCAAGAAGAAATCATTTCCTTCAGAGAAAGATTGAATATTTTGTTAAATAGAGGATTTCCCAGTCCTATAGTTGCAGAAGATAAGCTAATGGAACTTGATAGTTATGTTGAAAAATTGGACAAATATGTTGATAATCAAGCTAGTTCTTCAAACAGTTCATCAACAGCAGCATTGCCTACAGGGAAAAACCTTCATGACAGATTGGAGAATTTATTTTATCTTAAGCATGAAGTAAATCATTTGTTCCCAAATCAGCCTGATTTCTTCAGATATACTGAGGCTGATGAAACACTAAGAAAGTTGTAAAGGACCAAAGTGCCAGAAGTTCAATGGTGGGAAGAAATGATGGAAATTTTGTAAAAAATTATCCTTACATAAATTTTTGCCTATTACATAAATTTTTGCCTATTTACCACAGTATATCATGATAAAAAGGATAAAAGGATGAACAAAGGTCAAAGAGTATCAGTTAAAGAGGTCAAAGAGTAGCAGTTAAAGAGTATCAGATTGTCAATAATCTCCATGTGGACCGTTACTGGGTTTTATATCAAGTCCATGTATGTGACATGGGGTATTTTTCTATCACTGTCTGGGGTGGGACTTCCACTTTTCTGGATGGATATTTGGGTTCAAATCTTCAGATGTGAAAATGTAATGATTTCATGGACTGTTTTACTTCATATAATATATTCAAAACAACGCTTTTTCTCTTGTGAAAAAAAAAATGATTAATGTTTATCACTCTGCCTTCAAAACTAGCGATGCTGGTCTATGTTGCTGGTTTATTGATATGGTCTGATGGTCTTTTTATATTTTGGACATATCACACTCCTCACATGATTAGCGTTTTTCTCTGTTCAAGGATTTTGGGTACTTTAATGTGTATTTGGAACAATGGACGTTGGTACTCTATCTGTTGCTTTACTATTCTACATACTGCTATTTCACTTTCTTATAGATGCCTGGGGCATATTTGGATGCTTTCTCAGATTGTCGATAATCTCCATGTGGACCGTTACTGGGTTTTATATCATGTCCCTGTATGTGACATGGGGTATTTTTCTATCATTGTCTGGGGTGGGACTTCCTCTTTTCTGGATGGATATTTGGGTTCCAATCTTCAGATGTGAAAATGTAATGACTTCATGGACTGTTTTACTTCATATAATATATTCAAAACAACATTTTTCCTCTTTTAAGGTTTCATTTTTTTTTTAAAATTGAACCTTCCGTCGCAATTCTGACGTCTTGTAAGCATCAGAATTGCGACATATTAGAAACGTCGGACCACATTTCATCGTAATTGTGACAGTTTACAGACATCGGAAGACCGACGTTCAAAACGTCGGACCACATTTCGTCGTAATTGTGACAGTTTACAGACGTCGGAAGAGCGATGTTAAAAACGTCGGACCACATTTCGTCGTAATTGTGACAGTTTAGAGGCGTCGGAAGAGCGACGTTCTAAACGTCGGACCACATTTCGTCGGAAGTGCGACAATTTATAAAGGTCGGAAGAGCGACGGATTGGGAAACGTCGGAAGAGTGACGCTTGTTTGGAAGCGACGGAAAAAGTGTCGATACTGCGACACTTTTTAGTTGTGTCGGAACTGCGACGGTATGGTAAACCACAGTTTTCCTGCCCGCTAACTGTCGCTCTTGCGACGACAATGTGTCGAAATAGCGACGATTTGGCCGTCGGAATTTCCGCCAAATTTTCTAGTGAACCAAACCGCTTCTTTGCAAGCATGTGAAGAAGATATTTATTCTGCTTCTGTAGTGGATAAAGCAACAATGTTCTGTAGCTTTGACATCCAACTAATAGCTCCACCTGCAAGAGTAAAGACATACCCTGAAGTTGACCTTCTCTTATCCAAATCACCTACAAAATTGGAATCAACATATTTGCAAACAAATTCACTACTTCTGTTATAAGTGATACAGTAATCACTTACGCCTCTCAGATACCGAAGCACCCATTTCACTGCTGACCAGTGTTCTTTTCCTGGATTTTCCATATACCTGCTGACAACCCCAACTACATGTGAAATATCTAGTCGAGTACAAACCATCGCATACATCAAACAACCTACTACATTGGCATATGGAATTCGAGACATATATTCCTTTTCTTCATTAGTGTTAGGACATAAACTTGAAGAAATCTTAAAATGAGAAGCTAAAGGGACTGAAACAGGCTTCACATTTTTCATACCAAACCTCAAGAGTATTTTCTCAATATACTTCTTTTGTAATAGCCACAGCTTACAATTTCTCTTGTCTCTGAAAATCTCCATGCCAAAAATCTGTCTTGCTGCTCCTCGATCTTTCATATCAAACGTCCTAGCCATCTGAGCCTTTAACCTGTTGATCTCTGTTATGCTTTTTCTTGCTAAAAGCATATCGTTAACATAAAACACTAAGATAATGAACATGCCATTACTTAATTTCTTAAAGTAAACAAAATGATCATATTCACTTCTTATATAATTTTGACTCATCATGAAAGAATCAAATTTCTTGTACCATTGTCGAGGCGACTGCTTCAGACCATACAATGATTTCTTTAGCCTGTAGACAAATTTCTTGTTGCGATTTTGAAAAAACCCTTTAGGTTGTTCCATATAAATCTCCTCATCTAAATCTCCATGTAAAAATGCAGTTTTAACATCTAGTTGTTGTAATTCTAAATCAAGTAAAGCAACTAATGCTAACACAATCCGAATTGAAACAATTTTTACAACTGGTGAAAATATCTCATGAAAGTCAATGCTGACTTTCTGAGAAAAAACTTTCACAACTAGCCTCACTTTGTACCTGTATTCTTTATCATCAACACCCCTTTTCAATTTGTAAACCCATTTACATCCCACAGTTTTCCTATCTTTAGGAAGTTCTACCAGATCCCATGTGGCATTCTTGTCTAATGCCTTCATCTCGTCCTTCATAGCCTCTTTCCACTTACAACTATTAGAACCTTCTATAGCTTCTTGATAGCACAAAGGTTCATCATCGTTAGTAGTTAAAGCAACTGAAGTAACATAATCATCATACCTTTTAGGAAGACGTCTGATTCTCGTAAACCTCCTTAAATATGTTTCTGGTACTTCCACAATTTGTTGATTATTATCTGTAGGAACTTCTTCATGATCAGCATCTGAAACACATTCATGATCTGCATCTGAAACTTGTTCATGATCTGAATCTGAAACTTTTTCATCTGGACTATCATCAGTATTTGAACTGGTTTCAAACTGAATGTGTTGAAGCTTAGGTACATTATCATGTTTCAATATATCATCTACATCTGGATTTTCAAGTGAAGATTCATTAAATTTAACATCTCTGTAAATGATGATCTTGTGAGTAGTAGGATCCCACAACCTCTATCCCTTAGTCCCATCACCATATCCAACAAAGATATATCATTTTGATTTAGGATCTAATTTAGAACGCTGATGTTTCGGAACTAGAGCATATGCATCACAACCAAAAACTTTAATTTAGAATAATCACATGGATAACATTTCCATACCTCTTGAGGAATTTTGCATCCTATTGCAATTGATGGTGATCGATTTACCAAGTAAAAAGATGTAGAAACTGCTTCTATCCACAATTCCTTCTGCAAATTGGCGTTACTAAGCATACTTCTTGCTCTCTCTAAAAGAGTCATGTCCATGCGTTCAGAAACTCCATTTTGCTGAGGAGTATATAAAGTGGTTTTATGTCTTTCGATCCCAGCGTCCTTGCAATAATTATCAAATTCCTTTGAAGTATACTCACCACCATTTTCAGTTCTTAAATATTTAATGTTTCTTCCAGTGATGTTTTCAACTAATGCTCTAAACTATTTGAAAACTGTGAATACATCAGACTTCTTCTTTAACATGTAGACCCACACTTTTCTAGAGAAATCATCAATAAAAGATAAAAAATATGATGATCCTCCATATGAGGTTGTAGGAGATGGACCCCAAACATCAGAATGGATATAATCAAGGATTCCCTTACTAGTATGTTTTCCAGTTTTAAACTTCTACTTGCTTTGTTTCCCATATAGACAATGTTTGCAGAAATCTAACTTAGAATATTTTAAACTAGGAAGTAACTTACGATCAGATAAAAATTTTAATCCTCTTTCACTCATATGGCCCAACCGTTGATGCCATAGATGAATAGAATTACTGTCGTTTTCAGATACTGTAGAAGCATGATCTGACTCTGTTCTTCCTTCTAACTGAAAAAGATTTCCGACCTTATTTACTTTCATTACTAGCAAAATTCCTTTATAAAATTTCATTACTCCACCTTGAATAAAGGTTTTATATCCATTAGTTTCTAGTACTCCTATTGAAGTGAGGTTTTTTCTTAGTTCAGGCACGTGTCTTACATCAATTAGAATTTTATTTGTCCCATCAAACATTTTAATCTAGATGCTTCCAATTCCCACAATATTACACAAGACATCATTTCCCATGTAGACAACTCCATCATTGATTGATTTATAAGTTTTAAAACACTCTCTATGAATGCACATGTGATTTGACGCACCAGAATCTAACAGCCAATGTTGATCATGATTAGACAAACTAACTGATAACACTTCATCACTCATACCTGAAATGGATGCTAAACCTGTATCTGTCGTTTTTGATTCTTTCTTTTCTGTCGAAGAGTATCCGTTGGATGTTTGCTGTCTCTTCCAACAGTCCTTCTTCAAATGTCCTGATTTGCCATAAAACAATCACTTTACCTTACTCTTCTTCCCTTTCGATTTTGAACGCGAGTTGTTGTTCTTACTGAAGCGTCTTTCTTTAGAACGACCTCTGACCATCATTGCTTCTGATGTAGAGGTTTCTAAATTTGACCTTTTCCTTGTTTCTTCAGACAACAAAGCTCCAACAACATCATCAAACTCAAAGGTTTCTGATGAACTAAGACTTATAGAAGTAACAAAATGATCCCATGACTCGGGCAACGAGCATAATAAAGCTACATCTTTATCTTCTGATTCAAATTTTACTTCTATACTTTATAATTGCACCAAGAGAGTATTAAAGGTATTCAGATGATCAGTTATCGTCGTACCTTCCTTCATGCGCAAGTTGTACAACTATCGCTTCAGAAGAATCCTATTGGTTAAGGATTTTTTCATGTACAACTTTCAAGCTTTGTCCACAAAACAACAGCAGTTTTCTCTGACACAATGTTAAACAAAACATCATCTTCCAAACACAGTCGAATGCCGCTCAGTGCTCTTTCATCCAAGTCACTCCATTCATTATCTGTCATGGTGTAAGGCTGTTTGGCTTTTCCCAACAGCGCCTTCGCCACGCCTTGTTGCACGAGTAGATCACACATCTTCACTTTCCAGATCTCGAAGTTGTTTTTTCCATTGAACTTCTCAATCTCAAACCAAGCACTTTGTGTTTTTGCCATGTTTAGTAGCTCGTGTCACAAAATCTCCAATTGCAACTTTTAATAAATGAGGTTTTTATTTAAAAGAAAAAAAATAAAGTGCCCTTCACCTTATAACATGCCTGTCCCTTAATACCATAATGGCATTTAATATACAAATCGATTTAAAAACTTGTACAACATGAAGTTCCAACTTATGAATTCATTAAAAAATGATTTATAATGGGCCACCTCCTTTTAAATTAATAAAGTGCCAACCTTTTTTCAATATTGCATATCGATTTAAAAGATTGCATATCGAATTTAAATATATGGCATTTTATATATCGATTTGCATATAATAAATTATGTTTTCAATTTAACTTACGGCATTTGAAAAGGAAATCAGCGTGCGATTGTAAACCTCAAATCCAAAATTTTCAACGTTCTGGCTTCAATGTCGTTCAACGTTGCTTAAGACTTCAATTCATGTGCTGAATCCACTTTTCATCTCACGGTTCAACTGCTATTCTCTGCACTCATCAAAACTGGCCAAACGGCCTCTCAGCAGACCATGGCTCACGGCTTCTGCAATCGTCTTCACAGTGCTGACAATTCACTGTATTTTGTCCAGCTCACGGGCTCATAGAACAGAGGACGCAAATCATAATTCAATAGAGGAAATTAATTAATCTCTGCATTATACACCATTACCATACGCAGAGTTTTCAACATGTTTGAAATTTGATTGTTGTGAAAGATGCAGCCACACCAAAAATTAGAACGAGTCTTAAAAAAAAATATATCTGAAACACTGGCATACATTAATCCATGCAGGTATGCATTGACATGGTTGGATATCATCCACCGTGAATCAAACACGGCTAACTGGGCTTCACGAGCTCAGACTCGGCCTCTGCACATAAGAACAACGCTAACATAGGCCAGCCCAATTGCTCATCGAACCAGCTCACGGCTCTGCTTGCTCATCCACATCAACAGCAGCATATTAATATCGACCAGATCTGATACCAATTGTTGAGCTCAGCAATAGAAAAGCTTAAACAAAACACACAGAACACACAGTAGAAAAAAACACAAAGACGGAGATTTTAACGTGGTTCACCCAACCAATCCGGGCTACGTCCACCAAGTAGGGCATCTGCAATCTCATTTATCAATTGGAGAAATACAATAGCAGAGTTTCTCATCTGCTCATCTCTTCCACTCACCTCACATTTCTCATCATGCTCATTTGCCTCTACGGGCTTACATTTTATAGCTGGGAGTAGAAACAGAATCATAAATTCACTCACAACAAATATAGGATGCATTAACTCCACATCAGAAATAGATGGAGTCAATTTAGCAACAAATCCTATTGTTGTCACCTTCATGATATTTTTCTCCAAAAATAATTAAAAGAAAATCTCAAAAAACCTTAGAGACCACCTTATAAATGAAGTTGCACAGTGAGATAGGATAGAAATAATTTAGGGAAGAAAGATTATCAACTTTCGGAATTAAGGCAATGAAGGTAGATTTAAAACAAGAAGGAATCCTCCCTAATACTCTGGTGTCTTCCACCACTTTCAACAAAACCACATTGAGCAAGTCAAAAAGTTCCAAAACGAATTCAATTGACCATCCATCTGGAATGAGGCTCTTGTATTTTTGAAAGCTTTGAAGAACTTCCTTTAATTCCTTCTCTGACACTGCTTCCATCAAATATCTGTTGTCTTCCTCCTCCACAAACCTTGAGAATAGCTGAGCAACTCTAATAACTTCCGCTATGGAGGCCTATACATGAGCTTTAAAAAGAACCTTGAAATGGTATACCTCCAACTTTTCCTTCACTTCAAAGGAAGAATTTTCAGCTCCCTACTCATCAGTCAAGCTCCAAATACTGTTAGTTGCCTTCCTACCTCTAGCATATGCATGAAAAAATTGTATATTATCGTCCCCACATGCCAGCCGGTAGCCCTGCTTTTCAGCCTCCAATATTCCTACTTCTCCAAAAGGAGGGTGTTCCTTCTCCCTTCCACATGAACAAGAGTGTTATTTTCCTCATGGGACAGAAAACCCCCTCCATCCCCTTCATAAATCATGTGAATTTCTTCTTCCACCTGCTTCAACTTGCTGTCCTCCCTCAAGCTCTTTTCCACTGACCAATCCTTGATGGCACCCTTGAGACACTTAATATTATCGATAAACTGATAAGCCGCCGAGCGTGTACTAACAAAATTATATGGAATCCACCTGGAGTGAACCAAATTTAAAAAAGGCTCATCCTTGAGCCAAATCTTATTAATCTTTAAAGGGCTAGGGGGCTTCTGAGGCCCGATTTTAAACTCTAGAAAAATGGGAAAGTGGTTTGAAGCACCTCCACATCCAATCCACTGCCTGATTTGAAAAAGCCTGTCCACAACCTGTTTTGCCACCAGAAAACGATCAAGTCTCTTCGAAACTCTACCTTCTCCACATATTTTTTTCTTCCAAGTAGGTTTGAGCTTTATGGGTTCAATGTCCAATAGAAGACTCTCCTCCAATTTCTGGGTGAAATAACCAGTTAGAGAATCAACATGTGCATGGGAACCCCAAACCTCCGACTGACCTAGTGAGAAGTTTAGATCCCCACCCAAGATCACCGAGTCCCCTCTAAGCAGTGGGTTGCTAAATAGTGAGTCCCAGAATGGGGTCCTATTAAGATAAGGACCGTAAATATTAAAAATAGTGAAATATTCTCCAAAATCCACCATAAATAATTTAAATCCCAAGACCGACTCCATGCCCCAAGAGTTCAAAGACTTTATAGTTATTTCATTCCACCCCACTGCCAGCCCACCTGAAAGCCCTCTAACATCCAAAGTTTCAAAAATCCACCCTAGAAACCAGCTTTCCAGTCTTGATTTTACTGTAGCTCCTTCTCCTAAAGTCTCTTGTAACAAAATAATATCGGGGCGTTCAAGTGAAATCACCCTCAAGAAAGCTAATTTTTTTTATGGGGACTTTCCAAACCCCTGCAATTAAAGGACATAATTTTCATCTACAACCCATTTCCTGGGTTCAACTTGCTCTAAGTACCCTTTCAATATATTTTTGTTTTCCATCATGAAGATCCATTTTAGCCCTATTATGAGCCCTAGCCAAATAGAATATCCTTCCCCTTCCTCATGAAGCCGAGATCTTCCCCTTTCCCAGACCTCCAGAAACTTTCTTAGCACTAGACCTCAGATAATACCTACAATCCGAGGAATCTGTTGGTGAAGGGACAGGATCCATCTCCCCTTCGAAGGGATCAAGATCCAAAGAGAGTGGGAGACCCTTCACGGAAGCTGCTGAAAATATAGAAAGAGAAGAGGATGGACGAGGGAGACCAAAGAAAAGAGAGTGGTTCTTTAAACCCTCCACCCAATCCATACTAGAGATCGAGACATTATTGAGGAAAAAATTTATCATTGAGGGGAGAGGGATATATGGGGATCCCATGAGGGAAGGCCCCGACTGCTTCAAAGCTACCAACAACTTTCCATTGTCCCCCACTAGTTAAGAGACCTCCACCTCCTCCACTTGACTACTGATATCCCTCGCTGCACTAACCGAGGAATTTCCAGGATCATGTGAAACCGTAGGCTGAGAAGAAGGTAATCTCGAACCTACCCCCTCTGATTCCTTCTCCTCATCACCTTTGTAGAGCACCGGTAATTAAAAGGGTGAAAGGAGAGCCTACAAACTGAGGTCGAATGGCTATAGGTATGACATCTTCTGCACCTAAAGGGCACATTTTCATAATCCAACACCTGCTTAATCTCATAATGCTCCCACCTTAGTTTCATAGATTCCGCAAGACCTTCTCTCACATTAATATTTACCAAAATCCAAGCCACTCTCCTTTTTTTAGTCTCCAAAAAGGAGAGGTCAGCATCTAGAAATGACCCAAGGATATTCCCAATGCTCCTAAGGTATTCCTCAGACCAGTAATGGAGAGGAAAACTAGGAATCCTCGCCCACAAAGGGACCGAATCCACCCTTTCCCTACTAGCATCAAAAATAGGATAACAAGGCTTGAGAAGCAAAGGAGAGTGATCCAAAGCCCAGCTTTTTTGTAACACCCACTGCACATGATCTACATGCAAAAAATTGAACACGAAACACCTCATTAAAAGAGTCACAACATCTGGCACATAACCGATAGCTTTCATCCAGTTTAATTCATCCAATAAACCCACTGTTTTCAGAGCAAAGGGCCTACCCATAACCCTTCCCATCAGAGTCCTATTATTCATCTGGAGCACCTGCCCCCAACCTATGTCTTCTCCCAGCGCATAATTATAGTCCACATTCTTTGATTTAATACATCTTTTTCTGTTGTGCTTACTAGTTCCCCTCCTGGGCTCTTTCTCTTCTGCATCGTTGAATTTTCCAAGGCCCTTTCCCCCTACACCCCTGGGGCTCAGATAGCCACGCTGCTTCCAATACCCAAGATGGCCAGCTATAGAACCCAGTTCCTCATCCCCATGTTATCAAGTTCCCAAACCACATCCTAGTAAAAGGAAATGTTCCAGGGCCCCATTCCGATCAGAAACGGACCCCTGCCATCTTCCTCCCCTCCCTGAACTCCTTCGAAAATGACAAGAATAGACCCATCCTCTACCGACCAATGATGAAAACACTCCACTCCAGTCCAATGTTGCAACCCCTCCATATGCAGCCCATTGGAATGGTTTATATATATATATATATATATATATATATATATATATATATATATATATATATATATATATATATATATATATTATTAAATTCAAACCTTAATATGAAAATTCCACATATATTTCATATCCGACTTAACGAACCATGCCAAATTCTTAGGTTTATGGTGGTTGAAATTTAATGCAAAGATCCTCACCAACCATAGTCCGAGTTTATATATCTTGGAACGCATTCAAACCAAAGACCGAAACTTTGGACATATATCGATATTGTAAAGAGCGCATATTACAGAGGTTTATATGGTGGGAAAAATGCGTATATAGGTTGGGCAGAGGGTGGGTAAAACCCGTGACCTGCCCCTCCTAACTCCAAGTGCCTTACCAATAGGCCAAGCCAGTTCCTTGTTAAAGCTTGGCACCCAACTTATATTTTAATACAGTGTGTTCTCCGATGGTGGGAGGGAGGGGGCCAACCCTCCTCCCATGAAACCGTGCCACATGACCTCACTCCTAGCACTCAAACAAAACGTGCTTAGTGCACAGTTTATCCCTATAATTCAAAGTTTAAGCCTTAATTAAATCTGATTTATGTTAGCGGAAATTTCGGCAGTTCCTCCATTTTCGATGAATTGCCAGTTTTGGCGGAGCTATCTCAAGTCCTCTCCAGTTTTAGAGGCAGACTATTAGGCAAAATTGAATAAGGCCTATATTGAGAAATTTTTGACCAATTTTGGCTCAGGAATAGTCATTCCTAGCATATTGGCATGCTATGAATCCAATGGTACAACTTGCAGAGGTAGAGGATCAATTTTACAGGTGTTTTTGGCACTATGAAGAAAATTGAAGTCGAGGGCCATTAGGAGGGAAGGCCATGCCCAGACCAGCTGAAGACCAATTTTGGCTCAAGAAGAGTCATTCCTAGAATATTGGCCTACTATGAATCCATTGGAACAACTTGCAGAGGGAGAGGAGCAATTATGCAGGCGTTTTTTGGCACATTGAATAAAATTGAAGCCTAGGCCACCAGGAGGGAAGGCCATGCCCAGATTAGTTGAAGACCAATGGCTCAGGAAGACTCATTTTTAGATTTATTTGATGTTATGAACACATTGGCATAGTTTTTAGAGGTTTTGGAGCACATTTGAAATTATTTTTGTCACTTTGGATATTAAACAAGCCCATGGCCACCAGGATGGGAGGTCAAGCCTAGATCAGCTGGAAACCAATTTCAAAGATTGAATAGCCATTTTTGGGGTTTTTGGGTGATCCAAACCCAATGGAGTAGGTCAAAAATCCATTGGATCACTACAAATTCTTGTAATCAGACATTTGACTCTTAATCCCAATAGGGCATAGCTAGTTGAAGCATGTCCATGGAGATCTAGCCCAGGAGGGGTGAACTCCTTTATCATCCATTGTGTTATGTGTATGATGTGAGTTATTTCTCTGCATTTAATTTGTTGTACATAAGTCATAATTTACTCATCAAAGACACATAAACCCCTTCACAAGTGGTTAACTTGAGAAAATCCTAATCACACAATTTTAATACTGATGAGGGAGCTAGCGTAGCAATAACTAGTTTTCCCATATTCAGATCAAGTTGGTATCAGAGAAAATTTTAGCACATTTTAGCCAAGGGTAGCTAGAAGAATTATCTATTGGTTTTTTGAATTTGTGTAAGGAAAATTTAACTGTGTGCAAGTTTATGTGTGAAGAAGAAGATCAAAATTGAGAACTGAATTCTCAAATCATAGCAAAGAAGCTTTGTATGCATTATGGGTGTG
The DNA here is from genome assembly GCA_034641835.2 of Pinus albicaulis. Classification (NCBI taxonomy): domain Eukaryota; kingdom Viridiplantae; phylum Streptophyta; class Pinopsida; order Pinales; family Pinaceae; genus Pinus; species Pinus albicaulis. The sequence continues at coordinate 1,359,950,854 of CM076570.1, forward strand.
ATGGCAGCTTCATTAATTGATTCTTCTAGTCAATCTTACTTAGCTAAACTCTTTGAGAAAGAGATGTTGCAGAAGCTCTACATCATGATTGATAATATGCAAGAGAAGTATGAATATAAGAGGTAGAGCATTAAACTTTGAGAGCAGTTGATTTCCATGAAGGAGGAGAAACAATAACCTATTGAAAAGTTGCATGAGATGTAGACTCAAATTCATGTTGCAAATGAAAAATTAGCAAGGATGCATGAGATGGAGACTCAGCTCCATGATGCCAAGGAAGCCTTAGCCATCTATATGCATGAAAAAGAGGTATATGATTCAATTTCTTCAATTTCCTCTGAATATGAATGTGTGGGTTCTTTTTAAAGGCACACTAGAGGAATAGGGTCCAAATTATTAATGAAGATGGGCTATGAAGGTAAAGGATTGGGAAAACATGCACAAGGCATAGTTGAGCCAATTTTTGTTGAGGAAAGGCCTAAGTATTTGGGTCTTGGTTATGGACAACATGATGGAGAAAGCTCTAAAGCCAATGAGTCACATGAAGGTGTTCCAAGAAGAACTTTCATTTCATGTTCATTACCTCAAGCTTGTGAAGATTGTGTTCATGAGGAATGAAAAATTTCTATACCCACTTTGTAAGAAGGTGCTCATAAGCATTTAGCTAATGATAATGGCGCACAAGAGGATTTTGAAAGCTCTAAAGTCATTGAATGCATTTTTGGTATTCCGAAGAGAGCCACTACCTCATCAAAATCACCTCCTCAAGAAGCCGACAAAGGTAAATGTTAAAGGTATAAATCTCTTTTTAATCAAGTTTTTTTTTTATAATGATAAACATGGAAAATTCTCACATAATATTTGGAGAAAGTTTTCATGTTCCTTTTGTGGGTTGGATAACCATAATGTTTCAAGATGTTGGAAGAAGATAGCCATGCATAGGAAACTTTCAAAGCAAAGGAGAAAGGAAGCCAAAGGTCCATTGGAAAAAGAAAACCATGTTGACCATGTTGAAAAGAAGATGCAATGGGTTTGCACTCATTGTCATAAGCAAGGTCATATTGTAGACAAGTGTTGGAATTTTTATCCAACAAGTCATCCATGACATTTGAAGAAGTTGGAGAAATAGAATGGCAAGAATGGAAAATAATATTCCATAATTGATGTGGTTCAAGATGATTCAAATGATAATGATGTGCAACTGAAAGAAGTGTCATTTAAATGGTTTAGTAATAAATGGTTAGTTTTCTTATCCAATTAAGGCTTTGCATGTCTTTTGATGTTGATTAATTCTTTGCCTATTGAATGCATGTTGCATGTTTACACCAAGAAGGTGTTTGAAAGTGGAGTTATGTTGACACACTTTGTTACATCAAGATTTATCATTTCATCTCTTTAAGTACATGTACATATGTATTGGATTCTTGTACTTATGATTGTACTTGTGATAGAGTTGAAGAATTGTATACATGCATGAGATTTTGTGTGTATGAATAGTGGAATTTTGATGGTTTCATTGTGCTTGAACATGCATGAGTAATTGACTTGTGTTGGTCGATTATTTTGTTAGGGTCCCATTATTTAGCACATTGACAGACCAAATCCACAGGGTAACATTAGACCAGCCTTTGGAGTCCTAGGACCTAGCCTTCCTGGACTCAGAGAGGGCTCTCTCTATTTTGTGCAAAGGACATGAACTTGTTTCCTTTTAGGGTTTGGTTTTAGGCTAGTTGTTAAGTTTAGGGTTTGTTTGTTTGTTTGGGTTGGGTAAATGATCAAGTAGAATAGATGGAATGAGAGATTTTCAAGTCATTGGGCTATGGAGTCTACAAAAAGTCATGGAAGGTTCAACAATGGATCGAGGAGCATCACAGGGCAAATCTAGCATGGTCAGATGGATTCTCAAGGTTTGGTGAAATGAAATGAACATCAAGTTTGTGAACAAAGTAGGGCAAAGGGCAATCAAGAATCCTTTGTCAAATAATTAAAACAAGAAGGGACTTGAACACTATTTGGCATAAAGAAGTAATCAATAGATAGGGCACACCAATAACTCTTTTATTCAACTCAAGCAAGTAAGAAATTCAGACAAACAATCCAATGAAATATAGAAGGCGAGAAACTCATTTAACTTCTAGTGATTTCACATTCAAAGTGAGAAGACATTTAATATTAACACATAAATTTTAATCAAGGAAGAGGGAACTCCTAGACATCATTGATCAGAGCTATAAAGATCTTTGAAACAATTTTTCAAGCAAGGACAAAGGGTATGATTGAAACATAGCCTCCTTGGCAAACCTAAATAATGGTACTTCAAAGAGAGACCTCAAAACAACGTTTTAGTGATATCAAAAAAGCATTTCTTACCATAAAACATCTATGATATCTACTGTCTTAAACAATTAATAATATAAACAAGCTTGGGTGGGTTTAGAGAGAAATTAAGAATTCTCTAAACTGACTTAGCAGAGGAAAACATAGAAGTAGTGAAGAATAAACAGAGCTAAGGTGTCTCTAAACAAAATTTCTTAGTCTAAATCTTTTATCCTACTGAAATATAGAAGGGTTAAACACAATGATACACAAGAAAATAATAACTGAATAGAAGCACATCACCATTAACCAAGCTCAAGGATCCTGCAAGCAAGCCTTCTCCATCAATAAGCAAAACAAGCCATTCACAAGCTCCACAACACCAAATTCTCTTCAAGCTCCAAATACTATGTATTACTCACAAGAATCATAACAACAACCATAAAACATGAATCCTCAATGCTCTCTTTAACAAGAAAGGAGGAAAAAACCTAATAGAGTCTCTAGAAGCCCATTGGCTAATTAGAAATGTCACTTTTGTCCTTGAGACCTTGCAAAGCCCAAGACACAAAATATCTAAAACAAAATATTTTTTCGGGAATTTTTAGCAAATAAATTGACATTTGGGCTCTACCAAGCCTCCAAAAAAATTATCAGGCATACATTGTTGACTTTTCCTTTGTAAGGGCGCAGCACTGAATTTTAGGATGAATTTCCATGTCAAGGGTGTAGCATAGGAGCAAGAAAACTGGGTCAGCTTGCAGTAAGGTTTTGAAGGCCTTCCCAATGTCGGAATAGGCTCCGTGATGGCTCGTTGGAAAGCCTGTTGAGTATAATTTATAGAAATACCCTTGGATTTATAATTGGACCCATGTAACCTATTAAAAAAGAAAAAATTCCAAGGCTGGTAAAGGCACAACACATGTCCTGAAAACTAGGTAGAAAGGTGAAAATTAGGGTGTTTTTGACCCTTTTCAAGGACCAAAACAACTCCAATTGACCTGAAAATTTGTAAGCATGCTATACTTGAGCTAAGTATTCTAAAAATGTAAGCCTTTCCTCCTGAGGATGCTCTGATAAAAAGCGTAGCACCATGGGTGCTACCCCCTTGGCCCTCCAAATCAGCAAAAAACCAAAATTTGTTAAAATTCTCCCAAATTTGGTGGAAGTGTGCCTCATGGGTTTTGAGAGACCTGTAGAGAATCTTGTGCCAAGATTCCAAGGTTAGCTTGGCCTTTTGCTTCTTTTAGTGCTTGGATCTTGGTTTGAGCCTTCTTGAGTTTAGCCCTTACAATTTGTTTTCTCCAGGCATAATTCTTGGTCATCTTCCTTTGGAGATCAAGATCTTGATTTGCTTTCTTCAATTTATCCTCCAAGTGTATGTTGGCTCTTTCCAACCAAGGCTCCCGATCATGTGCTATCTCCATGGCCAACAGCTCATCTAGAGGGAGTTGCTCTGCCAGCACTGATTCTTGTTCTCTTTGTCTTTCCAATGCCTTCTTCAACCCCATGGTTCTATGTCTCCTCCTAGACTGCCCTTCTTCATCCTCACTTTCTTCATATATGCCCATGAACTCATCTAGCTTTACCTAAGCCTTTTGAGCTTCTTTTCCGGCCTTGATCACCTTAGCCTCATAAATAGAAATTTGTGCTCCTCGCTACCTATTCTCCATGTCAAGAGCATCATTCATAGTCTTGGCCCTATCTAAATTTTCTTGGAGGTCTTCAATGAGGGAATTTTTTTTCTGGATGAGAAAGTTTGAGATCCTTGCTGCACTCTCCTCATCATTGTCCACCTGAATGATTTCAAACTCCTTCTCCACCTCATGATCTTCTTATTCTTCCTTTATCTTTTGTTCCTCTTTGTCTAGTGGCTGAGCTGAGGTGGATGGCATGGTCCCTTGCCTTTTGGAGGCAGCAAACACAAGCCTTGGCCCTCTTTGATAGGTTAATGAAGGCAGTGTGATTGTGGTCTTTTTTGTGTCTTGATCATGGCTGTGATCCTTTCTATTGTCATCACCCTCTTCATTTTCATCATTAGTATCATCAGTAATTATGTTTTCTGCCTCATAATTGCACTCTTTGCTCTAAACATCATCACCACTTTCAAGCTCTTCACTGATTTCTGCATTGTCATTTTGTTCTTCATCAAAGTTGCTTACCTCTTCATTGCTTTGATCTTTAATTTGACTATCAACCTCTTCATTTCCTTCATTATTTTCATGGCTATCATTAGCCTCTTCTTGATTGTCTTCACAATCATCATCTTCATTTTGTTCATCTTTGAAGCTTCTTGCCTCTCCACTGCTGTGATCTTTAGTTTCATCATCATCCTCTTCACCTTTTTCACTGTCTTCATGACTATCATGAATATTTTCCTGTTTGTTTTTTTTTCCATCAGTGTCCTCTTCCTCCTCTTTATCATTATCTGTTTCTTCTTTATCATCATCTACCTCTTCATCACTTTCTTCATTATCTGCCTCTTCATCATTGTCATTTTCCTCTTTGTCACTATTCTCTTCATCACTGTCCTCTTCCTCCTCTTCATTGTCTGCCTCTTCTTCATCATTCTCTTCTTTATCTGCCTCTGTCTCTTCTTCATCATCCTCTGCCTCTTCTTCATCATCCTCTGCCTCTTCATCATTGTCATTTTCCTCTTTGTCATTGTTCTCTTCATCATTGTCCTCTTCCTCCTCTTTATCATTATCTGTTTCTTCTTCATCATCCTCTGCCTCTTCATCATTTTCATTTTCCTCTTTGTCATTGTTCTCTTCATCACTGTCCTATTCCTCCTCTTCATTGTCTACCTCTTCTTCATCATTCTCTTCTTGATCTGATTCTTTAGGAGAAGGTGAGGGAGGGAGGCTTTCTTGAGGAGAGGATTCATGTGTAGATGAGGAGTCATGGTCAGTGGGGGGTGATGGAGGAGTGGAGGGAGGTGGATGAGATGATGAGGATAAATTTGGCTGATGATGAGGCTGTGGGTTTGTAAAAACTTCATGGGCAATGAACACTTCCCATGGAATACCCTGTTGCTCTAATTGATGCAACACAATCATCTTGATAAGAGAATGGTGAAAATGACTTTGCATTTGTTGTGAAGGAGGTCTCTTTTGCACAATGTAAGACATCTTATCAATACTTCTATAAAGATAATAAGAAAAATGTAATAGCTTGGCCCTAGTGAAGTGCATGAGAAGTCTTATGTGGTAGGAATAAAGCCTAGAAAACCTACCCTCATAGGTGAAATATTTCATGATGACTCTCATCAAGGGCACATATCTCTCTAGTAGATGTGAAAATGGAAAAATGGATTTGGATTCAACTTGGTATCTGGGTTTCAGGAAAGGTTGATAATGGCTCAAGTCCAAATTTTCCTATTTGAACCACTTTTCTCCCATACTAGGTATCTCGGTGGCCATAGAAATGGTATTGGTGCATAGCTCAAAATTCAATCCTGCTAAGTTTACTTGATGGTCATGGAGGTTAAGGATAAAATGTTTGGTCAACTCAGGGTGACTTTGGACCTGTTGTACCCTTTCACAGAAGTAAAAAAAACCCACCTCTTGTAAATATGTAACTGTCATAGGAGAGGCCATAAATTCCTTGGTATTTAGTGGCTCAAATCTGTTTACCCTTCCACCCATTTTCACCTGTCTTATAGGCCCTTGGCCTCCCTCACCACTGCCACTATTAGTTTCCCTTGTCATTTTTATTTTTTACTCTTGCTTTGAAGGTCAAAACCCTAATATTGTTTTTTGAAATTGATGGATAAATCTAGGGTTTATTCCTCTAAATTTATGACAAGAGCTTGAAAGTGAGGAGGTTCCTTTTTACTTACCCCTCATAGGTGTTATGGAACCTTTGGAGGTGACTTTGATGAAGTTTGCATCAGATTGAGGGCTTGATTTGTTGGAAAAACCTTCTAGCTGAATGTGCAGAGCAAGCGCGTAGCACCGAGCCAGTCGGGCGGCTGCACGGGGAAGTCGGGTCATTGCTGAACGTGTAGCGTAGGCGCGTAGCACTGGGCCAGTCGAGTGATTGCACGGGCCAGTCGAGCTGTTGTGTGCAGAGTCAAATGTGCAAATAGTAGAGTGAATAGGCCTATCGGGTCTTTAAAACGATTGAGGCATGGGCCTGTCGGGAAGTCTGCGTGCAGCGTTTAATGTGTAGCACTCGGGCCTATCAGGCCTATCTATGTGCAGCGCCAAACGTGTAGCGCTCGGGCCTGTCGTGTCAAATCTGCATGTCAGTTCTGTAGAGCTGTCAATTCTGCATAGACTGAATGTGCAGCGTCCATTCATAGGCACGCAGTGCACCATTAAATTTTCGGAGGAAAGAACTCACAGGTGCGTAGCACGGTGTCCTAGGAGCGTATCACATGGTTTTCTTGCCCGAAATTTGCCAGAACTTAGAAATTTCTCTTTCAAAGCTTTTCACTCTCTTTTGCAAGTGACAAATGGAGTTGAGTGATAAACAAATCAAATTTTTATAGTCTTAGGAAGATATTTTTACCTCTTGCAAACCCGCATTCTAATTTTTTTTTGTCTCTTTATCACTTCACTGATATTCTTTTTACTTTTTGCAGTGGGTGATTTAAAAATATAAAACTAAACCCCTTTTCTCCTTACCACTTCTCTTTGTTGCTTTTTAGGTAGCTGACATGGTGGGCTTGATTCCCTTTGGCCTGTTGATGCTTTAACACTCTATTCTTACCCATTCTGTCATATCAAAACCTTAAAATTGCCTTCTCTATTATTTGAAACCTAACACATCCCTTTAGCTCATTTAGTAAGGGTAAGCTCTTTAAAACATTTTTGAGGGACCTGTCCTTACCCTAACAATGTCAAAACCTTTCTTTCTTGCATTGTGGAGTTTGGTAATCATGTTTTTTATTCCCTTTGAGATTTCTAAGTGTGGGTGATCTGAAAACATGGTTTCTTCCCCTCTCACTGATTTTCTAGAGGTGTAATAAATCCATTTTTGAAAAGTGCCACAACTTTCAGTACTATGTATGCTAACTTCTTTCGGCCACTTATGATTTGTTGCAGGTGCCATGACATAATGTTTTTAGCTGTTTCTAATGTTCCTGGAGTTTGACACATCTATTTATTCAACAACAGCAGCCTTGTGATCAGCTTGACCTCTCATCTTTGGAGTTTAATCATGTGCTTTATTCTCCTCATCAGTGAGTGAAAAATGACTGAAAATGAAAGCTTGATCTTCCTCATACCGATACTCTTTGTGTTCTCTCCCTTGAGGAAATGAAACACTTTACCTTGACAAACCCTAGGAGTCACCTTCAATAGTCCTTGAAAACCTTCTGTGTGCTGCATTGGATCCTTGTTGGGCATACTGCTGGTCAGATCGGGTTTAGGAATCCTGATTTTCTTGAACATAGGTTGCTTCTTCCTTCTTTGTTGTGGATGTCTTTTAATGAGGAGAAACCCTCTTACCTTACCAATTTTTTCTGCTAATAATCATATTGACACTCCTGCAGAAATGTCAAAATGAAGAGTTATCCGTTACATAACTTAAACTTGATAAGGAGGTCTTCCTTGTAGACCTCTCTGATCTATCTTGGACAAGAAAGTGTTGAATTTCTCTCATAGTTGATTCAGCTTCTAGCACATGAAAAATACTGATTTAGAACACCCAAAATAACCCCACAACCTATGAAACCCTACTGACCTATTGGGAGGCTCTTTTGACTTGTCCTTTACTGAATTTAGGCTTGAGATCTCAACAGTGTAAAAACAGAGCTCTTTGATCAATGGGTGTATTTGAGTATATAGAAATGGATGCACTTGACTGATCTAAAGAGGTCATAGAGGTATTTTTGAGACCATCAATGCTTAAGATATCTGGTTAACATAGGAAAAAGTAGGTTGGTTGGTGATCCTAGATGGCAAGTGGAGGGGTGGGGCAAGGTAAAACAGAGTAATGAGGTCATGGGTGGAAAAATAGGATAAAGATGAATGGCATGAGCCCATGAGGGGTCCTCTAGGAGTGGTAATTTGACCATGACATGACAGAATAGTGAAGCAGTGAAACATGTATCCTAAGGATAATGAAGGTAGTGATATTTCTAAAACTCACAATATTCATGAATCTTGTTTTTAGAAATTTAGGACTGACATTTATTCATCTTTAGAAAGTAAAAATTACTGATGACTAACAACTTTATTTAACATTTATGTTGTCAACTTGAGAGTGTTGATCATTTGCACATGCATGAGTTGTTGATCAGCGGTTGTCATTGATGTCAACCCAAGCAGCACCAGGGGCTAACCCAATATTTCATGGGAATTTTTACCTACCAAATTAATATATTCTGGGTCAATAATGCTTTTAATGGTTTCTACTTGTCGAGATGTTTCCGTTGATATATGGCATACCATGTAATTCTTCACGGTTTGAGAGATATTCATGTTTGAAGTTTGTACCCCCGGTTAGTGGGCTAAAGCCCCATGGGAATGGGGCATGGGTAATTGAAAAGTCATAATTAATATTTTTTAAGATCCTAAAATCCCTCCCACGTTCACTTGTTGAATCCCCTCTCAAATTAAGCATTTATATAAATTGTGATCCTCATCTCCTCCTTATGCGAGGGATTCGACCATCTGAAACAGGTCATCATGGAATTTTCGCTCTAATTTTTTTTCTACGAAGGTTCAGAAGCTGAAATATTTATGAGGTGAATCCGAAATCCTAAGGAAGCTACAGTAAAAATTTTAGATCAAGGTGCGCAATATTTTTGGAGATATGATCTGTGGAAGTGAGGGTTTTTGCAGGCTCATGAAATTCATCTCAAAGAAGTGACCTTGGTAAATTCGTCATAACTCTCTCTCTGAGTATCGGATTGGAATTCTATAAGAAGTGGAAGATAGTGCACAGTATTTAATTTTCACTATATCAATTTCAGAGACAAATGAAGAAACAGTGACACGTGGAATTTCGTACAAGTGCGCTCTTTTGAAACAGTCCTTAATTAGGGCATTGTGAGAGATTGGGTATAACTCTCTCTTGAAGAATCCAAATTCAGTCAGACCTGTGGCATTGGAAAGAAGACTCAGACGACTACTACAGGACCAAAATCAGATATTGAGGATCTGAAATAACAGAGATACACCAGATTCAATATTGAGCTCCTAGAAGGAAAGAAAAAGCTAGATCATGTGTTGTCAAGGGTTGCAAAGGACCAGAATTTCTACGACAACAAAGAAAAGCAAGGTGCAGCAGAGGGTAGCATGACAAGAGCAGCAACCAAGGTGCATAACAGCAGCAATAATTTCATCATATGAAGTCTTCAAGTGGGCAGCACTGCATACAATCATTGTAAAGGTATCATTGTACTAAGTCATTGTAAATACATTATTGTAAAAATTGTACTAGTGTCTATCTGCCAAGGGTTGAAGAGGCAGTGTTGGGAGGTCTAGGATCATCATTAGGTGGTTGTGTCAAAGTTGGGGTTATGGTCTAGTATATTTTCTTCTTCTACATCATTCTATATCATTGTAAAGTGGACCATTTTCCCTGGTACGGGAGTCCATTCTTCTTTTATTCTTCTATAGGGTGGTAGGGTGGTGCTAGGGTGAGTTGTAGCTCATTAGGTGTTGGGGCATCCATTTAGTTGACTATTGAAGAATCTCAGGCGTTGGAGCGTCCATCTAGTGGGAGCTGGAGAAGAATACTTTTCTAGATTCTAGGAAGTTGGAGCTTTATTTTCAATTGGAGTTGAATATTAAAGAATTATTAGAAAAGCATTAGGTGGTTTTTGTCCCGGAGTGGGTTTCCACCTTAAAAACTGTGTGCATTTGTGTTCCTCTTGTTTTTTGTTATCATTGTACAAACACCGATAATAATTGAAGATTAACAAATGCTCTAATTGAAAGGAATATTGATTCAACCCCCCCCTCCCCCTCTCAGTATTTCCAACAATTGGTTTCAGAGCTTGGTTCCTTCAATAACAGTTTAATAGCTAGAAGGAGGTCATGGAGCATACCAAGAATGGTGTACCTCTATTCAATGAAAATAATTATGCACTCTGGAAAGGAAGAATGGAGGTCTATCTCTTGGTGCAAGGTTACGAAGTATGGGACACTGTTCAAAATGGATTTACATCAACCGCAGATGAACAAGGTAAGAAGAATTTGGTAAATGATGCAAAAGCAAAGAATATTATTATCAGTGGACTTATTGAATCTTCTTATCATAAGGTTTTGGGTTGTAAAACCGCCAAAAATGTATGGGACAAGCTTGAGAATATATATGCAGGTGACTCAAATGTCAAAGAAGCAAAGCTTCAAATCTATAGAGAAAAATTTGAGCAACTTAGAATGAAAGAAGATTGCAACATTGTTGCATACTTTCAATATGTTGATGAAATAACCAATACTCTGGAAGGATTGGGAGAGCCAGTTGATGAGAATACTATTATACAGAAGATTCTTAGAACGTTACCAGGGAGATTCAACCCAAAGGTATCAGTCTTAGAATACAGTGCAAATCTAGACAAATTTAGCAAAGAGGAATTACATGGAGTTCTCATAGCGTATAAAATGAGACTTGATGAAGAAGAGGGTACTTAGCATCTAGAAACCATGTTCGTTAAGAAAACCAATAAGGATAAACAACCTTCAATTGAAAAGACATGCACATGCAAGTGTGAAGAAAAGGGAGATGATGAATAAGGTCTTTCAGATGAAGAATATGCTTACTTCACGAGAAAACTAAAAATTGGTAAGGGACAATTCAAAGGTAAACTTCCATTGATATGTTTCAGCTGGAATGACGTTGGGAATTTTGCAGCAAAATGTCTGAACAAAAGTAATGGCAACTAAAAAAGAAAGAAAGGCTTTAAGAAATTCAAAAAGCAAGGATCCAAAAGGAACTTTCTCTCTAAAGAAGATAGCTCATCATCCGATGAAGACAATGATAGTGAAGAAGAAGCCAATGAGAGAGTATTGTTTATGACCAAGCACAATAAACCCAAGCACAATATGCAAGAGTTATCAAACAACGAAGAAGAAGGATGGACCATAGACAAATTTTATGAGGAAGCAATCAAGCTTATAAAAGATCTCAAGGCGGAGAAGATCCGTTCCAAAACTCTTGAAGAACAAGTTCAAGGTCTCAAAATTGAAGTTGAAGAACACAAATGCATTGAAGAGTCACTTCAAAAGAAGTTGGAAGAAAGCAACCAAGAAAAGGAAGAATTAGAAGCCGAAGTAGTCTCACTGCGTGAGGAAGTGAAGAAAGGAAAAATTATCCAAAACTATGCCAACAACTCAAGGGCATTGCAAGAACTCATCAACAATCAACGATCTTACAACGAAAAAACTGGCATCGGTTACAAAGAAGAAGAAGTAGGACCTTCTACAACAAAATACAATGAACCTATGAGATCTGACATGCATGTAGACTTCATTGGACAAGATTCGCAAGAACAACCTTGGAAGACAATTCCTCGACGAAAATTTCCATCCAGGTACCAACATATTTTTTATGGCTACTGTTATTCATGTGGAAAATTTGGTCATAAAGTTGTAGAATGTCACACGTACCCTAGGAACGAATACAATTCCAGGAGATCTGTCAAATATGAACCTCCCAGGGCTCAGCGAAACATCAATAGATTTGAACATTTAAGAAATAATATTGAATGTTATAAATGTCGAAACTTTGGACACATAGCCAAAGACTGCAGACTTGAAAATCCTCCAGAAGAATCTTCGAAGCCACAGAATGAACGAACATGGAAGAAGAAGAAGAATGATAATTGTGCTCTCGCTCTCAAGGCTCAAAATAACAAAGATGTGTGGTATGTTGATAGCGGTTGCTCAACGCATATGACTGGATATAGAAATAAATTTGTATCTCTAAAAGAGAAGAAGGATGGAACCGTGTCCTTTGGAAATGATGGATCTTCAAATGTTATAGGATCAGGTACTGTCACTCTCGGAAGCAAAGATGTTCTAGCCAAGAATGTTCTATTGGTTGAAAACATGAATCAAAATCTGCTCAGTGTTGGACAAATGTGTGATCAAGGACACACAATACTATTCAACTCCACGAAATGTGAAATCAGGAAAGGCGTGTATGGTGAAATTGTGGCTACAGCAAGTCGAGCTCCAAATGACATATATGTTCTGGATGAAGCAACTAAAGCATGTCTAATAGCTAAAGATGATGATACAATAATTGGTATCAATGATGATCGACTAAGTAAGAAGTTTGCTACAAAGGTGCAAAGTGATTTTGAGATGTCTTTACTTGGTGAGATGACATACTTCTTAGGGCTTCAAATATCTCAGCAAGAGAAAGGAGTATTTATATGTCAAGCCAAGTACTTCAAGGAAATGCTCAAGAAATTTAAAATAGAAGATTGTAAACCCATCCTTACTCCAATGGTAACAGGTTGCAAATTGAGCATAGACAACTCATCTAAGGATGTGGATCAAAGGTTGTACAGATCTATGATTAGCAGTCTTCTATATGTAACAGCCTCTCGACCAGATGTTATGCAAGCAGTTGGACAAGTAACAAGATTCCAAGCAGCACCAAAAGAATCACATATTAAATATTCGCCAGCATTAGAATATCTTCGCCAGAAGCTTGGGATTCTCCCAAGTTCTCATTAGATTTTCCTTTTTCAAATTATAAAGGGGGAGTGGAAGTAGATTACAGGTCTGCAGGATGGTGGTGTGTCAAGGGGAGTGGAAGTGTGTACATGTCCTCAGGATGGTTGTGTTTCAGGGGGAGTTACCCTTTGCCATTGATGTCAAAGGGGGAGAGAATGTTGTAGGAAGAGGTTTCATTATTGCAAGGGAAGTACTTGTGTTGCCATCAATGCCAAAGGGGGGGATTGTTGATCAGCGGTTGTCATTGATGTCAACCCAAGTAGCACCAGGGGCTAACCCAATATTTCATGGGAATCTTGACCTACAAAATTAATATATTCTGGGTCAATAATGATTTTAATGGTTTCTACTTGTCAAGATGTTTCCGTTGATATATGGCATACCATATAATTCTTCACGGTTTGAGAGATATTCATGTTTGAAGTTTGTACCCACAGTTAGTGGGCTAAAACCCCATGGGGTTGGGGCATGGGTCATTGAAAAGTCATAATTAATATTTTTTAAGATCCTAAAATCCCTCCCACATTCACTTGTTGAAGCCCCTCTCAACTTAATCATTTATATAAATTGTGATCCTCATCTCCTCCTTATGCAAGGGATTCAGCCATCTGAAACAGGTCATCGTGGCATTTTCGCTCTAAATATTTTTCTACGAAGGGTCAGAAGATAAAATTTTTATGAGGTGAAGAAAAAATCCAGAGGAAGCTGTAGTAAAAATTTCAGATCAAGGTGTGCAATATTGTTGGAGATATGATCTGTGGAAGTCAGGGTTTTCGTAGGCTCCTGAAATTCATCTCAAAGAAGTGACCTTGGTAAATTTGTCATAACTCTCTCTCTCTGAGTATCAGATTGGAATTCCATAAAAGGTGGAGGATAGTGCATAGTATTTACTTTTCACTCTATCAATTTCAGAGACAAATGAAGAAACAGTGACACGTGGCACATCGTAAAAGTGCGCTCTGTTGAAACAGTCCTTAATTAGGGCATTGTGAGAGATTGGGTATAGCTCTCTCTTGAAGAATCCAAATTTGGTCAGACCTGTGGCATTGGAAAGAAGACTCAGAGGACTACTACAATACTAAAAATCAGATATTGAGGATCTGAAATAACAGAGATACACCAGATTCAATATCGAGCTCCTAGAAGGCAAGAGAAAGCTAGATCATGTGTTTTCAAGGGTTGTAAACGACCAGACTTTCTACGGCAACAAAGAAAAGCAAGGTGCAGCAGAGGGTATCATGACAAGAGCAGCAACAAAGGTGCATAACAACAACAAGAAGTTCATCATATGAAGTCTTCAAGTGGGCGGCACTGCATACAATCTTTGTAAAGGCATCATTGTACTAAGTCATTTTAAATACATTATTGTACAAATTGTACTAGTGTCTATCTACCGAGGGTTGAAGAGGCAGTGTTGGGAGGTCTAGGATCATCATTAGGTAGTTGTGTCAAAGTTGGGGTTATGGTCTAGTATATATTCTTCTTCTACATCATTCTATATCATTGTAAAGTGGACCATTTTCCCTGGTACGGGAGTCCATTCTTCTTTTATTCTTCTATAGGGTGGTAGGGTAGTGCTAGGGTGAGTTGTAGCTCATTGGGTGTTGGGGCATTCGTTCAGTTGACTACTAAAGAATCTCGGGCATTGGAGCGTCCATCTAGTGGGAGCTGGAGAAGAATGTTTTTCTAGATTCTAGGAAGTTGGAGCTTTATTTTCAATTGGAGTTGAATATTAAAGAATTATTAGAAAATCATTAGGTGGTTTTTGTCCCAGAGTGGGTTTCCACCTTAAAAACTGTGTTCATTTGTGTTTCTCTTGTTTGTTGCTATCATTGTACAAACATTGATAATAATTGAAGATTAAATAATGCTCTAATTGAAAGAAATATTGATTCACCCCCCACCCCCCTCTCAGTATTTCCAACAATTGGTATCAAAGCTTGGTTCCTTCAATAGTAGTTTAACAGCTGGAAGGAGGTCATGGAGCATACCAAGAATGGTGTACCTCTATTCAATGAAAATAATTATGCACTCTGGAAAGGAAGAATGGAGGTATATCTCTTGGCGCAAGGTTACGAAGTATGGGACACTGTTCAAAATGGATTTACATCAACCGCGGATGAACAAGGTAAGAAGAATTTGGTAAATGATGCAAAAGAAAAGAATATTGTTATCAGTGGACTTATTGAATCTGCTTATCATAAGGTGTTGGGTTGTAAAACCACCAAAAATGTATGGGACAAGCTTGAGAATATATATGCAGGTGACTCAAATGTCAAAGAAGCAAAGCTTCAAATCTATAGAGCAAAATTTGAGCAACTCAGAATGAAAGAAGATTGCAACATTGTTGCATAATTTCAATATGTTGATGAAATAACCAATACTTTGGAAGGATTGGGAGAACCAGTTGACGAGAAGACTATTATACGGAAGATTCTTAGAACGTTGCCAAGGAGATTCAACCCAAAACTATCGGTCTTAGAATACAGTGCAAATCTGGACAAACTCAGCAAAGAGGAATTACATGGATTTCTCATAGCATATGAAATGAGACTTGATGAAGAAAAGGGTACTTCGCATCTAAAAATTGCGTTCGTTGCATCTAAGAAAACCAATAAGGATAAACAACCTTCAATTGAAAAGATATGCACCTGTAAGTGTGAAGAAAAGGGATATGATGAAGAAGATCTTTCAGATGAAGAATATGCTTACCTCACGAGAAAAATAAAAATTGGTAAGGGACAATTCAAAGGTAAACTTCCATTGATATGTTTCAGCTGTAATGAGGTTGGGCATTTTGTAGCAAAATGTCCGAACAAAATTAATGGAAACTCAAAAAGAAAGAAAGGCTTTATGAAATTCAACAAGCAAGGATCCAAAAGGAACTTTCTCTCTAAAGAAGATAGCTCATCATCCAATGAAGACAATGATAGTGAAGAATAAGCCAATGAGAGAGTATTTTTTATGGCCAAGCACAATAAACCCAAGCACAATAAGCAAGAGGTATCAAACAACGAAGAAGAAGGATGGACCATAGACGAATTTTATGAGGAAGCAATCAAGCTTATAAAAGATCTCAAGGCGGAGACGATCTGTTCCAAAACTCTTGAAGAACAAGTTCAATGTCTCAAAATTGAAGTTGAAGAACACAAATGCATTGAAGAGTCACTTCAAAAGAAGTTGGAAGAAAGCAACCAAGAAAGGGAAGAATTAGAAGCCGAAGTAGTCTCGCTGCATGAGGAAGTAAAGAAAGGAAAAACTATCCAAAACTATGCCAACAACTCAAGGTCATTGCAAGAACTCATCAACAATAAATGATATTACAATGACAAAATTGGCATCGGTTACAAAGAAGAAGAAGCAGGACCTTCTACAACAAAATAAAATGAACCTATGAGATCTGACATGCATGTAAACTTCATTGGACAAGATTCGCAAGAACAGCCTTGGAAGACAATTCCTCGATGAAAATTTCCATCCATGTACCAACATATTTTTTATGGCTACTTTTATTCATGTGGAAAATTTGGTCATAAAGCTGTAGAATGTCACACATACCCTAGGAACGAATACAATTCTAGGGGATCTGTCAAATATGAACCTCCAAAGGCTAAACTAAACATCAATAGATTTGAACATTTAAGAAATAATATTGAATGTTACAAATGTTGAAACTTTGGACACATAGCCAAAGACTACAGACTTGAAAATCCTCCAGAAGAATCTTCGAAGCCACAGAATGAACGAACATGGAAGAAGAAGAAGAATGATAATTGTGCTCTTGCTCTCAAGGCTCAAAAGAACAAATATGTATGGTATGTTGATAGCGGTTGCTCAACGCATATGACTGGAGATAGAAATAAATTTGTATCTCTGAAAGAGAAGAAGGATGGAACCATGTACTTTGGAACATGATCTTCAAATGTTAGATCAGTACTCATACTTAAAGCTAAAGATGCTATACCTACAATGTTCTATTGGTTGAAAACATAACTGCTAATCATTAATGCTAATAAATGTGATCAAGGACACACAATACTATTCACCCACGAAATGTGAAATCCAAAGGTAAAGGGTGGGAAATTGTGGCTACAACAACAGCCCAACCATATGTTCTAGATGAAGCAACCAAAGCATGTCTAATAGCTAAAGATGATGATACAATAATTGGTAGCAATGATGATCAACTAAGTAAGAAGTTTGCTACAAAGGTGCAAAGTGATTGCGAGATGTCTTTACTTGGTGAGCTGACATACTTCTTAGGGCTTCAAATATCTCAGCAAGAGAAAGGAATATTTATATTTCAAGACAATTACATCAAAGAAATGCTCAAGAAATTTAAAATGGAAGATTGCAAACCCATCCTTACTCCAATGGTAACAGGTTTCAAATTGAGCATAGATGACTCATCTAAGGATGTGGATCAAAGGTTGTACAGATATATGATTAGTAGTCTTCTATATGTAACATCCTCTCGACTAGTTGTTATGCAAGCAGTTGGACAAGTAGCAAGATTCCAAGCAGCACCAAAAGAATCACATATTAAATATTCGCCAACATTGGAATATCTTCGCCAGAAGCTTGGGATTCTCCCAAGTTCTCATTATATTTTCCTTTTCTAAATATAAAGGAGTAAGTGCAGATTACGGTGTCCGGGCAGTGACTTCCGCTATGTGCCGTGGAGTGGAAGTGCATTGGCTGTGTCCGCATGTCTTGTTTCAAGGGAGCCATCTCCTTTTCCATTGATGTCAAAGGGGAGAGAATGTTGTAGGAAGAGGTGTCATGATCACAGGGGGAGTACCTGTGTTGCCATCAATGCCAAAGCAAGGGGGAGATTAAAGGATTGAACGCGTTGTCATTGATGTCAACCCAAGAAGCACTAGGGACTAACCCAATATTGTATGGTAATTTTGACCTACCAAATTAATATATTTTGGGTCAAGAATGTTTTTTATGGTTTCTACTTGTTGAGATGTTTCCGTTTATATATGGCACGCCATGTAATTCCTCACGGTTTAAGAGATATTCATGTGTGAAGTTTGTACCCCCAGTTAGTGGGCTAAAACCTCATGGGGTTGTGGCATGGGTCATTGAAAAGTCATAATTAATATTTTTTAAGCTCCTAAAATCCCTCCCACGTTCACTTGTTGAAGCCCCTCTCAACCTAAGCATTTATATAAATTGTGATTCTCATCTCCTCCTTATGCAAGGGATTTCGCCATATGAAACAGGTCATTATGGAATTTTCGCTCTAACTTTTTTTCTAAGAAGGTTCAGAAGCTGAAATTTTTATGAGGTGAAGCCGAAATCCTAAGAAATCTCCTGTAAAAATGTCAGATCAAGGTGCACAATATTTTGGGAGATGTGATCTGTGGAAGTCAGTGTTTCTGCAGGGTCCTGAAATTCATCTCAAACAAGTGACCTTGGTAAACTCGTCATAACTCTCTCTATGAGTATCGAATTAGAATTCCGTAAAAAGTGGCGGATGGTGCACAGTCTATAATTTTTTCTCTATCAATTTCAGAGCCAAATGAAGAAACAATGACACGTACGACGCCATACAAGTGTGCTCTGCTAAAACCATCCATAATTAGGGCATTGTGAGAGACTGGGTATAACTCTCTCTTGAAGAATCCAAATTGGGTCAGACCTGTGGCATTGGAAAGACGACTCAGAGGACTACTATAGGACCAAAAATAAGATATTGAGGATCTGAAATAACATAGATACACCAGATTCAATATTGAGCTCCTAGAAGGCAAGAAAGTTAGATCATGTGTTGTCATGGGTCGCAAAGGACCAGATTTTCTACGGCAACAAAGCAAAGCAAGGTGTAGCAAAGGGTACTGACAAGAGCAGCAATCAAAGTCCATAACAGCAAGAAGAATTTCATCATATTAGATCTTCAAATGGCAAAGTACCATGCATACTACCATTGTAAAGGTATCATTGTACTAAGTCATTGTAAATACATTATTAAATTGTACTAGTGTCTATCCTGCCAAGGGTTGAAGAGACAAAGTAGTTGGGAGGTCTAGATCATCATTAGGTGGTTGTGTCAAAGTTGGGGTTATGGTCTAGTATATATTCTTCTTTCCGCATCATTCTATATCATTGTAAAGTGGACCATTTTCCCTGGTATGGGAGTCCATTCTTCTTTTATTATTCTATAGGGTGGTAGGGTGGTGCTAGGGTGAGTTGTAGCTCATTGGGTGTTGGGGCATCCATTCAGTTGACTACTGAATAATCTCGAGCATTGGAGCGTCCATCTAGTGGGATCTGGAGAAGAATGATTTTCTAGATTCTAGGAAGTTGGAGCTTTATTTTCAATTGGAGTTGAATATTAAAGAATTATTAGAAAAGCAAAGGTGGTTTTTGTCTCGGAGTGGGTTTCCACCTTAAAAACTGTGTGCATTTGTGTTCCTCTTTTTTGCTACTATCATTGTACAAACACTGATAATAATTGAAGATTAACTAATGCTCTAATTGAAAGAAATATTGATTCACCCCCCACTCTCAGTGTTTCCAACATGAGTGTCGACTTGTGTTGGTTGATTGTGTGTTACATGCATGTCATATCGACTTGGAAGAGTTCATTTTGTCTCCAAAGATGAAAAGGAGATGATGACGAAGTGTTTCATGAGATGTGAAATTCATTTTTTTTGGAAAGGAATCATCAAATTATTACACATGCTTATGCTTGACTTGAGAGTCAGTCATTTGAAGACGCATGTTTTTTTAAAAACTCATCGACAAATGATACAGATGCTTAGTTTTGACACCAAGATGTAAGAGAAAATGGCAATGTTCACATGATGTGAAATTTGTTTCTTTGAAGGAGCAATAGTATATTTCATTAAGTTATGTTTGTTGCATGATGTGTTTTTCAGATTGATGGTTGTGTTTGTGACAAGATGTCAAAAAAAAGTCTACAACCATTATAGACCATTTTATGTGTTGACGCCAAGAAGAGAAGGAGATGGTGAATGCATTATTCCATATGTGGAATTTGGAACCGTGGAGGTAAAGGAATGGTCATTTATTTTCTTGTTATTACTAATGTTGGAACTCATTATTTTAGTTCACTCAAATGGGATTAAATTGGAAAAATGGTTTCCAAGGAGAAGCTTGCATCAAATGCATGTTTGTGCAAAGGAGGAACATGATTCTCACTGGGAAGGAAATCAATTAGTTTTCCAAGCACTTAGGAATCGATTTGGTACAACAAAGTGTTATATTACTCAACAAAGAGCCAACAAGTGTTGGATTGGGTCACCAACAAAAGGAGAACATTGGTTGAAGAGCCAAGTGATTTGCAAGGCAAGGCATGTCGGTGAACCCAAGTAGCTTTCATGGTGATTTTTCCAAGTAGAATCAAGATGATATAACTTCAAAAACATAAGAGTATTCAGCTCTCATGAGATAACTAGCTTTTGTGGGTCCAAAATCATGTCAGTGGGAAGGAGTGATCGGAATCTGGATTAGGGGAAAAAAATTGCTCATAATTGCACCAAACTAGAACGACAATGACCGTCCAATTATCGATAATCCAACGCAACTTGTCTCGTTGAAAACCGAGTTCAGATGGAGAAGTTATAGCATGTTTATTGACATTCATAACAGATAATTTTAAAAAAACAAATTACAATACAGGTATAGGGTGATGACATGGCAGCCCAGTCAGCATGCAGGGAATATTCTTCAGTTTTTTTCCAATGGGAATGTGACAAGTGTCACTGCAGGATTCTCCAGTTTGGGTTTGAGAAGTTGGAATTTGTCCAATCTCCTCCAAGGTTGAATTTGGGTTCATGATGAATTTATGTGTTAGAATTATTTTTTTGTGTATTAAGGTTGGATTAATGCATATATATATATATATATATATATATATATATATATATATATATATATATTTGATTATTAAATTCAAACCTTAATATTAAAATTCTGCATATATATTTCATATCTGAATTAACAAACCATGCCAAAGTCTAAGGTTTATGGTGGTTGGACTTTAATCCAAAGATCCACACCAAGCATAGTCCGAGTTTATATATCTTGGAACACATTTAAACCAAAGTCCAAAACTTTGGATA
This sequence comes from Pinus albicaulis, assembly GCA_034641835.2. Taxonomy (NCBI): domain Eukaryota; kingdom Viridiplantae; phylum Streptophyta; class Pinopsida; order Pinales; family Pinaceae; genus Pinus; species Pinus albicaulis. The sequence continues at coordinate 1,359,971,909 of CM076570.1, forward strand.
TATATCTATATTGCAAAGAGCGCATATTACAAAGGTTTATTTGGTGGGAAAAATGCGTATATAGGTTGGGCAGAGGGCGGGTTGAACCCGTAACCTCCCCCTCCTAACTCTAAGCACCTTAACAATAGGCCAAGACAGTTCCTTGTTAAATCTTGGCACTCAACTTATATTTGAATGCAGTGCATTCTCTGATGGCGAGAAGGAGGAGGTTGGCTTGTTAAATCTTAGCCCTCAACTTATATTTGAATGTAGTGCATTCTCTGATGGCGGGAAGGAGGAGGCCAACCCCGTGGGCTAGCCCTCCTCCCATGAAACCACGCCACATGACCTCAATCCTAGCGCTAAAAAAAAATGCTCTTAGTGTATAGTTCATCCCTCTAATCCAAAGTTTAAGCCTTAATTAACCCTGAGTTAATTTAGCGATAGTTTTGGCAGTTCCTCCATTTTAGGCAAACTGCCAGTTTTGGCAGAGCCATCTGGAGTCCTCTCCAGTTTTAGAGGCAGATTACTATGAAAAATTGAATGAAGCGTATCTTAAGAAATTTTCGACCAATTTTGGCCTAGAAATAGTCATTCCTAGCATATTGGCAGGCTCGAAATCCAATGGTACAACTTTCAGAGGCAGATGAGAAATTTTACAGGTGTTTTTGGCACTTTGAAGTAAATTGAAGTCGAGGGCCACCAGGAGGGAAGGCCATGCCCAGATTAGATGAAGACCAATTTTGGCTCAGAAAGAGTCATTCCTAGTAGATTGGCATGCTCTGAATCCATTGTAATAGATTTCAGAGGCAAAGGAGCAATTATACAGGTTTTTTTGGCACTTTGAATAAAATTGAAGCCTAAGACCACCACGAGGGAAGGCCATTCCTAGATCAGTTGAAGACCAATATTGGCTCAAGAAGAGTCATTTTTAGATGTATTTTATGCTATGAACTGTCAAACCAGGAGGTAACTCCACAAAACTGGAATTGTCTATTAGCTGAAGAATGTACATGCTTATATAGATGGGAGGTGAGGCTATTGGGATTCAGCTCCCAATGACTCTTGGCCTTCCTTATTTCCTAATAATAAATAATATACAAAAATACATGTGCACACCCATCCATAGGATTAGGTGTCAACATTCCCCCCTTTAATCCGAAAGGATGTTGGTGAGTCCAAGCATCGATCTGAACTTTTCAAACTTTTCTCTTCCAAGTGCTTTGGTGAAGATGTCAGCAGTTTGCTCATTTGTGGAACAATGATGTAGATGGATGGTTCTGGCCTGAACATGATGTCGAATGAGATGGTACTTTGTATTGATGTGCTTTGTTCGATCATGGAACTTTGGGTTCTTGGCCAACTTTATTGCAGAAGTGTTGTCGATCATGAGTGGAGTGGAGTACATTTGTTTCATCTGCAAATCTTCCAAGATTTTCCGGAGCCACACAATTTCCTTTGTTGCTTCAGCTGCTGCCACATATTCTGCCTCGGTCGTGGAATCTGCTGGAACTGACTGCTTGCGTGATCTCCATGAGACAGCTCCTGATCCTAGACTCATGGTGTAACCTGTAGTAGACACCCCTGTTTCTTTGTCGCCATCAAAGTCTGAATCAGAGTATCCGGTCAAGATGAAGTCGCCTACCTGTGTATATTTGAGTCCAAAGTCTTGAGTCCCCTTCAAGTACCTTAGTACTCTTTTGCAGCAGACCAATGTCCTTCACAAGGTTTCTGCATGAACCTTGAGAGGATTCCAACAGCAAATGAGATGTCAGGTCTGGTGGTGGTCAGATAGATAAGACTTCCTACAAGCTGTCTATACTTAGTTGCATCCTCAAATTCCTTCCCTTCAACTGATGTGAGCTTCAAGTTTTGTTCCATTGGAGTGCCTAAGGGTTTACAATCATCCATGCCAAATTTGTTCAAGAGATCTCCAATGTATTTCTTCTGAGAAAGAAAGATGAATTTAGGATGTTGAATTACTTCAATACCCAAATAGTAATGAACATGACCCAAATCAGTCATTTCAAAACCTTTCTTCAACTCTTTCTTCATGGATGCAATATAGCTCTCATTGTTTCCCGTTATCAAAAGATCATCTACATATACCACAAGATATACAACTGTTTTTCCAACTTTCTTAACAAACAAAGTTGCATCATCAAGATCAAAGTGTTTGAAATCAAGTTTTAGAAGATGCTCGGTCAACTTCTCATACCAGGCTCGTGGTGCTTGCTTGAGGCCATACAAGGATTTCACAAGTTTGCAAACTTTGTGTTCTTGACCCTTTATCACAAATCCTTCTTCCTGGGACATATAAACTTTCTCCTTCAGATCTCCATTCAAGAAGGCTGTTTTTACATCCATCTGATGGACTTTCCATCCACTCTGAGCTGCTAAGGCAAAGAGAGTCCGGATGGTGGTCCATTTTGTTGTGGGAGCAAACGTTTCTTCATAATCAATTCCTTCCTTCTGTGCGAATCCTTTTGCCACAAGCCTAGCCTTGTGCTTGTCAAGTGAGTCGTCTACTTTGTACTTGTTCTTGTAGACCCACTTACAGCCAATTGGTTTCGTTCCCAAAGGCGGATCAACCAGCTTCCAAGTGCCATTCTTTATCAAGGCATCATACTCCTTCTGCATCGCTTCTTTCCATTCATCATGAGAAGCGGCTTCTTTGAAGGAAGTTGGTTCATGATCTGTAGACAAACTCATTTCACAGTTATAAGCAATATCCATATCAACAAGGGAATCAGAATTATCTACATCACCTTCGATTTCTTGAGTGGAACTTCTTGTTCCTGTTTTTCCAACCTCATCAGGATGAACATCCTCCAGTGTCTTTGTCAGCCATTTGGGAGGACCTTTCTGAGTTGGCCCAGGCTGGTCACTTGACTCAGTTGGGATTGATTCAAGATTCAATCTCCCAATTCTGTCAATCACATCATCCAATGTGTCATCCGTGGTTGTTTCTTCATGTGGGGGAGAGAGTGCTTCAGGATATGATTCCACAGTTTGGTTCAATATCGGAATCCCCCCTTCAAGGTGTGGAATCACATTATCAAATTCTTTGAAAGACTTTGCATGTGTGAATCTATCCAGGCGATCAAGTTGCCGCTCAACAACCTTGTCACTCTTGGATGATTCAAGAAATATGACATCTCTTGCTATCACAAACTTCTCATTTGCTTCATCATAGAGACGATATCCTTTGGAGGTATTGGAGTACCCCAAGAAGATACATTTTCTGCTTCTAGCACCAAGTTTGTTCCTTTGACCCTTTGGTATCAAGGCATAACAGGTGGACCCAAAGACCCTGAAATGCTTTACCGAAGGAATGTGGCCATGCCACATTTCAAAAGGAGTTTTGTTTCTAATTGAACTTGAAGGACACCTATTCTTTATGTAAACAGCACATAGAACTGCATCAGCCCAAAACATTAATTTTACATTCTTGAAAAATAGCATGGAGCGGACCATATTTAAGATGGTTCTGTTCATTCTTTCAGCTACACCGTTCTGTTGTGGATTATATGGCACAGTGGTTTGATGTTTGATTCCATGTTGACGAAGATAATTTTCAAATTCGTTTGAGGTGTATTCTTTTCCATTATCAGTACGTAGAGACCCAATATGTGTTTGTGCATCATTTTCAATCCATACATGAAAATTCTTGAAAGTTTGAAAAGCATCAGACTTATTCTTCAGTAAGTAAATCCAACACATCCCGGTGTAGTCATCAATAAATGTCATCATGTATTTGTTTCCATTTGCAGAAGCAATAGGCATAGGGCCACATAAATCTGAATGAACAAGTTCAAGTTTCCTATGTGCTCTTGAGTGTGAATCATGAAATGGCTGTTTGCTATGCTTTCCTAGAATACATGCATCACATTCCTTAGGTTTTCTAGGAATTGTAGGCAGACCATCAACACCATTTTTCTTCAACAAACGAAGGCTGTCATAATTTAAGTGTCCAAATCTAGCATGCCATAAAAGACTTGATGGAAATGTACCTTCATCATGATGTGAACTGAATGCAAATTTTTGAGCATGAGCATATGAACCTTTCAGCTTCAAAAGTCTCCCTTCTTCTATTCCCTCCATGACAAGTGAGTGATCTGATGCTGATCTGACCTCTGCCTTGCCATCAAACAAGTGAACTGAGTGTCCTTGCTGCCGGATTTCGATCAGGGACAGCAAGTTTCTCTTCAACTCCGGAAGGTATAGAACCTCATGTAGGATATGATCAGGAAGACCAGGCAGTTTAAGCCTGACTGTGCCAAGCCCTGATGGCTTGAGTTTGGATTTATCTGCGAAATATACTGCTCCATCAACTTTGTCAGTGAATTCTTCAAAAAAATCTTTTCTAAATGTCATGTGACATGTTGCTCCCGAATCTAGCAACCAATCATCTCTCCATGAAGTAAATGAAACATCAAAGAGGTTTTCAGTTACTCCATTGTTACAATGTGCTAGAACATAGTGAGCGGATTCCGGTGCTTTACCTTTGTCTTTGTCATTGGTTTTACCTTTGTCTTGATTTCTGTGCTGCTCAATTTTGTTCCATGGTGTTCTGCATTTGGGTGCATCATGTCCATCTCTATTGCACCGTGTGCAATGAAGATGGGATTTGTCAGCTTGTCTGCCCCCCCCTTTCTGTGAAGTTCCTTCTTCCTCTTCCTCTTCTGCCACCTCTTCCTCTGAATGAATCTGAAGCATGATTCTTTTCTCTATGTGCCAAATATGCAGCCTCTTCGGAAGATGAAGGGACTGTCATCTTCCCAAAAGCTTTCTCTCTTTCTGCAAACTTCTGCTCAAGTTTATCAAAGGTGATTTTTTCAAGGTTTCCACTTGCTTGCAAAGGCTCAAGATAATGTGAGTAAGTCGGATATAATGCCTTAACATATGCTATGAGAGGTATGTCCATTTTTACACCAGTGTTTTGAATGTCATGCATTATAGATCTTATTTCTGAAGCTAAAGCAAGGGGATCAGCATTCTTCATTTCAAGACTGAACAACTTAACCATCAATTGAACATTTTCTAATTCTGAATGTGAGTCATAGAGTTCTTTTAGTTTCTTCAAGGCTTCAAAGGCATTTGAGAATGATGAAATATGGCGACTAACCTCTTCACTCACTGAGGCTGCAATCAAGGAATAAGCCTTGCAATTCTTGTTTTCCCAAATGGCAAGCTCTTTGTCTGAAGTGGGCTTCTCTGGTGGATTTTCTGCTTGTCCTTCACAGATTCCTCTCCACAGCTCATTAAAAATGAGTGTGTGTTTGATCTTCCGCGACCATTCAAGATAGTTCTCTTTGCCAGAGAGAACTATCCCAACAATGGAGATGAGAGAATGCATTAGACTGCTGGAAAAAAATCTTCTGAAGAGGAAAAAAATTCTGTTATAAAAACTTCGAACTCTTGAAATATTTCAAATAAAGGGGCAAAAAACTCTTGCTGGAACAATTTTCTGAGTTTAAAAATTCTTTTTGGAAACCAAATCTGCTCAGAAAACTTTGCTGGAGACTGAATTTAAAAAAAACACTCTATGCTATAGACTGATTCTGCATAAAAAAAATGTATTTTTTTTTTGTTTGGGGAAAATAATGTATATGAAAAAATGGGATTATGAATGGGAAGGGGTGGAATTATAAATGGGAAGGGGGCGGAATGGAATTATTGAACGATGGGAGGGGTGTATACATGGGACAGCGTTCAATATATATGGGACAGCGTTCAATATATGTGTATACATGGGACAGCATACAACACGTATATGACAGCGAAAAGTGACATGGGACAGCGTTCAATATATGGGACAGCGTTCAATATATATGGGAGGGGTGTATACATGTGATGGAGGGGGGCGCAACACAGCGTTTAAATACCATGTGAAGGGGCGTGTATGTGAATAGACAGATGGTGGTTTAATATAAAAGGGCGGAATGATATTACTGTGCGGAAACACATATATAACATGTCAAGAAAACAAAGCGTTGTAAAAACACAACGATGTGTTGTAATATGGAACGCTGTGTATTACTGTTGTCAAACTAAACCAGCGTGGAACCTCCAGACAGCGTGGTATATATCATAAAGCACAGCGTTTGAGTATAATAGCGTGGTGATATATCATAAAGCACAGCGTTTGTATTGCAGTTGGTGAGGGCGAATAGGGCGGAGATGGGAGGTGTGGACGCGCGTTGAGAGGAGCGCAGGTGGGTCGTAAGGAGAGGAGGGAGCCCGAGAGCGAGTTGCAGAGGGAGCCGTGCTATAGAGGCAGCGTTAATGGACTGCGTTTATGCTGGTTTATATAGACATCATGCATGAATATAGACAGCGTATATGAAAGCGTTGGCGTATAGGAGAGAGAAGTCGTGGAAGGCCGCGGTGTTTTGCAGTGGAGAGGGCGGCGGGAGAAACTTATGGGAGAGCCGACGGGTTGTAGTGGAGTTGTAGTGAAAAAAAACGCAGAGTATATACAAGTTGCAGAGCTGTGTTAACGTGATATATATACAAGTTATGACAGAGCGCTGTAATATGGCCGAGCTGTATTGTGGAACAACAGTCGAATGGAGAGCGCTGAGGGAAATGAATGGAGAGGGCGCAGGGATGAGGGAGAGGGCGTAGGGAGAAAGTGAGGGAATGGAGTGAGGTAGGGAAATGAATGGGCGCCAGAATGGGTCGATAGGTATGGAGTGGGGAAAGGAGAATGAGGACGCCCAAAAGGGCGTTACATAAAAAAAATTTGAACTTGAATCTGCAGAAGACAGTTGCAGGACTGCTGGACTGGCAGAGCCTGCAATTTGCAGATTGACAGAGCCTGCAAATGTCAGTGCTAAATAGGGAAAAAAAATGCAGAATAACAGTCTAGCAATTAATGAGCAGCAAAAACATTAAAAAATATTGACTGAGCAAAGGGTAGGGAGTTACACCACAGGGCAGAAAGGGTAGGGAGTTACACCATGGTATCAGAGCCAGCCAAATGTGGGGCTGGCTCTGATACCATGTCAAACCAGGAGGTAACTCCACAAAACTGGAATTGTCTATTAGCTGAAGAATGTACATGCTTATATAGATGGGAGGTGAGGCTATTGGGATTCAGCTCCCAATGACTCTTGGCCTTCCTTATTTCCTAATAATAAATAATATACAAAAATACATGTGCACACCCATCCATAGGATTAGGTGTCAACATGAACACAGTGGAAAAATTTGCAAGGGTGTTGTAGCACTTATAAAAGTTTTTTTTTCACTTTGGAGATTAAACAACCCATGGCCACAAGATGGGAGGTCAATCCTAGATTAGTTGGAAACCAATTTCAGAGATTGAATATTCATTTTTGGGGTTTTTGTGTGCTCTGAAGCCAATGGAGTAGGTTTAAAATCCATTGGATCACTAAAATTTCTTCTAATCATACATTTGACTCTTAATCCCAAGAGGGCCTAACTATTTGAAGCAATCCATGGAGATGTAGCCCAGGAGAGGTGAACTTCGTTATCATACATTCTGTTATGTGTATGATGTGAGTTATTTATCTTCATTTCATTTGATGTACATGAGTTTTAAAAATCTAATTAACTCATAATTTGATCATCAAAGAAACATAAAATTTGACACATAAACCCCTTCACAAGTGGTTGACTTGAGGCGATCCTAATCACACATTTTTAACATTGATGAGGGAGCTCGCATAGCGATAACTAGTTTTCCCATATTCAGATCAATAGTCATGTCATACAAAGAAAAAATAATTTAAATTTAATAGTATGAATTTTATCTCAAACATATACATAATAATGATAATCTAAAAATGTGTCATTGTTTCCCTCAATTGGAACCATCCTATATCCATCTAAATCTGGATCTATCATGCACCAAGAGGGATAAAATCCCTCAAGGTGCAAACCTTTCCTCAAATTCTACACTCCAAAAAGAAATTTTTCACCTCAAGATATTTGATCACTCTTGTCGCGTGACAAATCTTGATTTAGATGGATCTAGGTTGGTTATGGATTGAATTACATTCAAACAGACAAATCTACATACCATTCTTCATACTATAGTCACAGTGTGAATTTAGTAGTTCCTTTTTCTAAGAATTGATCATATTATGTATCATTGCTTCCATGGACCACTTTGGAAGAGAAAATATCTATCTTCTTTCATCTCAAACAAAATAAACTTGTATACTAACTAGTATGATAAAATTCTAGTAGAATCATGCATATCTATTGAAAAGGGAGAGAGAGTAAATATGGCATATCATAGTGTTACAATTTTTGTAAATTGTAATGTGACACATCAACAACATACAATATGTGCACATGCGTGACTCATCACAAACACCTATCTATCCTCCCTATTCTAAAGATAAGTACTTACCGCTTTGTAGCTACACTCATTATCATTATAATTTTCTTCAAAATATTTGTTACATAGATAATTTAAGCGTAATTTAAAACCATGGTATGATGTATGATATCTATTTTATCTCCTTCTTTTCTGGATTTTACTATTTTTTTATTATAGAGTTGTGTGTGTGTGACTCACTCAGTTTTACTTGAATGTTTATCATTTATAAAAAATAAAATTTGAAATTTCTTATTTTTTATAGCTATTTATTAAGCTTTATTGCACTGAGAGGCTCTCTACAACCTAGTATGGGGGTATATCTCACGTAAACATGTAAACGTAAATGTAAACATAAACATGTAAACATTTAACATCTAACATTTTTAATCTAATGTCAGCCCTATTTAAAAATAAATCTAATTATTATTATGTATAAAATAAATATAAATTTAAACCCGCCTAGATCCATCTTAACTTTGGATCTATCAAGCACCGAGAGGTATCAAACCTCTCAAGGTGCAAACCTCTTTTTTTAGTGCAAAACTTGAGATAAGGTTTTCACCTCGAGAGATTTGATCCCTCTCAATGCTTGACAGATCTGGAATTAAGATGGATCTAGGCTAGTTATTTTGTGATAAAGTGGTCACTATAATGCAATGGATTAATTAATTATTTTTATTTTAACATTTATTATGAATAACAAATTAAATTCATGATACACTATTTTATATTATAATTTGGTTTTGGCTTTTATTTAAATATGGTTGAAATTTGAGTATTAAATTCCTTTTTTTATTAATGTTTAAGTTCCAAAATTTTTATTTTCATTTTGCAATTTTTATCATATTTTATAAATTATAAGACAATTGAAATCAATGTAAATACCAAAAAACGTAAATGTCATCAAATAATATTTCAATTTTGTTAATTAATGAAGTATTACAAGTTTGAAAAAAATATGCATTACTAAGTGTTGATAGCTTTTGAGAAGTGATTATTGCCTTGAAATTTTATTAAGTTAAACCATTTTTGTGTTACCATGAATCTTTACTTTAGTCACTCAATGCATATTTAGTGCTTGAAAATCTTGATTGATTTAATATATTTTGAATCTGTATAATTTTAAGTTGAAATGAAATATAGGGTGATAAAATTTAACTATAGATAATGGTTTTAATATAATTAAAATTGTATTAGGCAAGAGGATGAGGGGTACTATATGTTCTAGAGGAAATTAAAGATGTATAGTATTCATGAGGCTTAGGGTGCATGACCAACAACCAAGTTGAATCATATTCCCTCTACTAAGGATTCAGTTAGTCAAAGAAAATTAGGTAGCTTCTCTCATTGTTTTGGGAGACTCCCTCCTTCTTATTCAACATTTCGTGAAGGACTTTTCTCCAAGGGACAAAAAATTAGAATATCTTATGAAAATAATTAGGAAAGGAGAGGAATATTTCTCCTTAATAGCATATTTCCATGTTCTCCATGGTCTCAATAAAGTTGTGGACTTATGTGTTGATGAAGGGTGTAAATCAAGATTGGGAGATTTAAAAATCAATGGCCAAAATAGACCCTCTCCTATTCATTAGAGCTAAATGGATTGGCATTGCATAGTTATGAAGAATTGCATTATCAATTAGTAATATTAAGACATGTAAATGTTTTTTTGTCCAATTTGGAGTCCCTATGGAGAAATTGTAGTTTTAGTTTAACTAGATAAGAAAGCTAAATATTTTTTTCTTAAATATAGCTATATCATATTAGAGAAATTTTGATGTAAAAAATGGGTAGAAACAAAAATATGTAAAACAAAAAAAATTATAAGAACCAATAGGATTCAATATGATGATGTGAACCATGAGGGATGATTCACAATTATACCAAAATCCCTATTTAAGAGGTCATTGATGTCATAAATCAGATCACTGACAAGGACGCTGCCAAATTAGTTGGCCTCTACCTTACCTCGACTTTCTTCAATTTCGAAGGTGATTTCTATAAACAAATTTATGGGGTTGCAATGGGTTCCCCTCTTTCCCCTATAGTTGCTAACTTATTCATGGATGATTTTGAGACCAAGGCTTTAGCCTCGTCTCAATTCTGCCCTAAAATATGGAAGATTTTTGTTGATGATACTTGTGTCATCTGGCTCCATGGATGCAAGAAATTAGATTTACTTCTTAACCATCTGGCTCCATGGATGCAGAAGTGACAGATAAGTTTCGCAGTTGAAGTTAGGCAAACTTATTAGATCTAAAGAGCTTTGTGATATGGTGAAGAAGAGAATATTAAGGTGATTCGTATTTATGCAGGAACACAATAAAATATAGAAATATACATAAACACAGAGATGCAACCGAAATAATGCTTCATTTCATTAATATCAAATAACAGAAATATGCTTACAGACATAATGGAAATAAAATGGCTAGGGCGCTGGTAGCTTATCTCTGAGAAGAGATGTGGTGGCTACATGCCTCTGAACTTTGTTATAATGAGGCTCGAAGGTCTACTTATTGTTGAGAAACAATGCAAAGCTCTAAACATCCAAAAACCTAACCGTAGGAGATGAGGCACCAAAACTATGGGCCCCATTTGGGTAAATTGGTGTTTCAACTTCCCGAGGTCATAACTTTGGCATCATATCTCTGTTTTACACACATGATACATCGATAGAAAGATCTATCTGGGGACTACAACTACTACCTGCGAATGTAGATTCCAAAATGGAATCATTTTTTCCAATGGCGTGATGCCCAAAAAACGTCATTTAGGGCCTCAAAACGGCTCCGAAAGTTCAGGACCCGAAAAACTGCTAAAAATAGTAAGTTGTGCCGAAATCGAAAAACTGAAAGAACTGGTGGTGCCAGTCCAAAAGGAATATGTGGGTGGCCACCAATATCCACATGGCTCAGTAGGGCCTCCAAACGGCTCTAAATGTTCAGGAACTGACAACCTGCTAAAAATAGTAAGTTGTGTTAAAAGTGAAAAGCTGCAAGAATTAATGGTGTAGGTCCAAATGGAATAGGTGGGTGGCCACCAATATCCATCTAGATCATAAGGATCCATTAAACATAGAGAAATTTAGAATTATATTGTTTAATTTCATTTGAAAACATTAACTTTGTTAAAAAACCATAATTAAGTGTACTTAAACAAATTCAGATTCTTATTTTTCTTAGAACAAAATAGATAAGATAAACATATGAATTAACAAAAAAAACACATTAACAAGAGAAGATAACATTACCAATAAGTGTGACACATGAATCCTAGAAAGCTTTATGTATTATTGAAAATTTGTCCACTTAAACTTAAGGAACAACTTTACATTCAACTTTCTATTTCATCATACAAGTCCCAAAAATAATACTTCGAATTTTGAAGTATTTATAGAAAATTATTAAAAAACTATCTTGAGATTTCATTTTACAAAATATCCAAAACTGTTTTACAAAGATAGAACAGTAATATAGGAGATAAGAAATTGTTATATCTGCTGGCTCTATTCTCTAGGATGGTTGTTGACGACTAAACCTCAAAAAGTGTTGCCATATTGTCTCGTTGTTGGAGGTGAAACTACTTTACCTAATTAATTCACATAGCTTATCCCATCAGTCTTCACCTGGGATAGAAAATTTTACCTGTTTTATATATGTTTCATCTACATCAATATACTTCTATAAAGTAGTATTGATGACAAATAGGTGTTTGATCTCAAGTCTGATGAATAATTCAAACTCTATGGCATCCATAAAATCCTTCCCTGTGATGCTTCCTCTTATGCATGTAAATTTTGATTTATCTCATGCAATATTAAATAATTTTTCCTGATAGAATTTTAAGCTAATCAACTTATCTTCCATCCCAATTAATGCTAGTAGCCCTCTCCTACTGAGCACATGAAACTTTTTATGGAATATTTGAATGTTGGATTCCATATTGTGACACTTATTCTGGAGTTGAAAAATGAGGTTATTTTTAGTATGGATCCTTTTTACCTCCAAGATGGTTTCTATCTTGTATTGAATTCTAGGCTCTTCTAACTATTATTTAGTCTTGGAATTTAGAACCCTTATTACTGTTGTTGCATCGCCAAGTTTTTGCCCCAAATCTGTCCTTATTTTCTCTGCTACCTTTTTTTATCTTTGTATCAATTCTTCCTTATCAAAAACAATTTGGATAGAGGGCCATATTTCATTCATGGCTTCATTTATATCGATCCATATGGTTTATTTTTCCTGTGCTAAAGTTTGTGCCATTACTGATTCACTTTCTAACTATTCTATTTTCTGAGAAAGACTATGAGATTTCTATAATTCGACAACATATGAATTGTCTATTTTTAATTTCTTCTCCTGTAATGTCTTAATCTGGGCCTTTAATTTTTCGATTTATTGCCCTTGAAGGGACAAATTGTCCATGGCTTTGACCAGCTCACTTGAAGGATCTGTGGTTTGTGCTTATGCTGATGCTGATGTAGATGCTCCTAGTGTTACTGCAATTGAGATGGGGACTGCTTTCAGTGGAACTATAGCCAATTGTGATGACTGCTCCTTTTCCTTAATCATTTTTTCCATTTCCACTTCCATGTCTCTGATTTGGCTATTTTTTTCAATTATTATCTTGAACAATTTTTCTTTACATTTTTCTAGCTCCCCAACTTCTTTGGCATGTGGATCTTCTATAGTGGGAAGCTTGAGTTGTTTCCTCAATGTTGTTATATTAGCATTCTTACTTCTTAGAATATCCTTTGTTGCCTTCACATCACTGAGATTGTAGCCAAGATTGATTACCAAGCCTTCCAGTGATTTGATCTTGGTGTCCTTGGCCAAAGATGAAATTCTCTCCAGCTTTAGTTGTGACTATACATTGCTCACTCAGGCTTGCAACCTAGAGGCTGACATGGAAGAATTGGTCAAAGTGGAGTACAACATTTCACTTGTATGCTTATGCATGTCCATTTGATCAATAGGATGGATCTGGTCTGTATCAAAAGAGAATGTGGATTCTTTGTATTCAGCTGGTGTCTTTCGGACTAGAACTTGTGCTTCAAGAAATGCAATCTATATTTTCCCTTTCTCTGTATCAAAGGCCGAAAGAATCCTATGTTGCGAAATATTTGTTTGCTTCCAAAACTGGGTGTATGTTGTTACTTTTAGCATTTCATTCTTTTGTTTGATTGCTTTATATTTGGAAAAAATGTTTGGTTCAGTTGTGTCCTAAATCACTTCTTTTGTTTGACCTACATCTTGGGAGGTTGAAGAAGAGGGATATCCTATAAAAATTTATTATTTCATTGTGGAAACATGAGGGCCTGTTAAGATTATGGTAGCTTGTTCTTCATTTCCTTGCTCAAAGGCTTGTCCTGAGTTAGTCTTTTTTTATTATTATATATCAAAAACTCTTTGGCTCCAATTTCTATCATTGGAGAAGACTCCTCTTCCCTTACCCTTTTTTCCTATTTCTCTTGAGGTACAGGGGTTTGAGAGGTAGTTGGAGATATGCCATGTTCCTTAGCTTTTTACAGTGTATTATCCTCCCACTTACTCGAGTTCATGCATTTTTCTATCTCTAACCTAGGACCATGGGTGTAAGAAGTGGTCTTCTGCTCCACTCTCAACTTGGAAATGAGGCTGAAAGGATCATAAGACCAAGTAAACCTTAATTTCAAATTCATTAGCTTTAGGAGAAAATATACCTCTTTACCTTCTACTCTAGTACTGCAGATGAATGGCCCAATATGAGCCTTGATCTTGAATTGTGCTTTCTTCTTAGCTGCAAAAATGTGTAAATCATCCATGTGTATCATTTTCCTTATATATTCCAATGAGAAAATTCTTATGGGAACAAATTTTGGAAGCCTGTAGGGTGGAAATTCACAGCCATAAACCCTAATCTTAGTATAATTTTAGTATAGATACCAATCCCTTGTTTTAGTCTAGTCACTAAGGTGCAGAATTATTTGAATCTTTGATCCTATTCTTGGTTCTACATCACTATTTAGTAAAAAAATAATTGTATAAAGGAACTGGTCAACATAATCTACAAAATTAAACTCAATAGAGTTTTACCTCACCAAGGAGGTCCCATGAATGATTGATTGTGAATTACCCCGCTCATCTAAATTCTACAAAGAAAATGAAAACATGTCTGCTTGATGATAGAGAAACAAATAAATTAATACTGAGGTACAATTGAAAGTTCCCTCAGTAGGAAACTTTAGAAATTGGTCATGCATTGCTTCTGCAACGAACTCACTATAGTTGAAAACAAGAGGTTTTTCATCGGATGTAAAAAATAATAAAAAACCCACATTGGCCTCATCAGCCCACTGGTCATAATAGTATCCAAGTATGCATGAAATAATGGAAATTATATGTTTACTCATATCTGGGAACATGGAGGATGAATATGGGGGGTATTTCTTGGGTAATTGTGCATCCTCAGGGAGAAAAAATTGGAAAATCTTGGCTTTCTATGGAAAGGTCATATTTTTTTATAATTCTGTGAGAGAAGCTACTGAAAGTGGCTTTAGGGAGTTGGGATTTTGTAATTGTAGTATCTAGGAAATAGATTTAGCAGTTATGGTGAGTAGAACCTTTCCATTTTGGCTGAAAATTTCTCTCTGGCTAGGGAAATATATGTTTTGGCATCAGGATACAAGTTCTAGAAAGTGCTAAATATTTATGCTTCGACTATTTATGAAGTTCGTACAAGTCAAATTCGCAGATGGTTTCAACAACTTTGTATTGTTGGTTGACTAGTGAATGGTGGTCAAGGTCAATGGCATGGGGCAACATTGGATTTTCTTCAAGGACCTTAGATTTTTTCTTGGTGGTCTTTTGATTGTGTGCCATTACTGAAACAAAAAGACCAAGGGACCCTTTAGGATTACCTGGAATAGATAGTTGAGAACTTGGATGTTGAAGTGGGGTTGATGATGGCGGTCTGGTTGCAATGGAAAAATAGTTGGCTGGATGTTGGGACAACGTGGAGCACTGGAAATTGTTCTTGATCGTGAAACAACAAAGGAAAGAGTCGAACGGTATTTTAGTGAATTTATAAAATAGCTGTGAATTACTATTATTTTTACCATTTGAATCGGAGGGGATCAATTATTAGGAATGGGAATATTTATTACCACAACGATTGTGTGAAGTCGCAGGGAGAGTGCTAGGTGGCAGTATTTTATTTGGAGAGGGATGATGGCGGGAATCATTTAATGGAAGGGAAGTGGGGAAGTGGGGTCCGCATAAGTGAGGTGGCAGACGAAAATTGGAGTAGGATGGACTATGGTGAAGACGATGGTGTGGTGAGGGAGTCCCCCATGGTAGGTGCTCATTAGCATGGAAATAATGTAATCCACAGTCAATGGGATAGGATTTTCGAGGGGGGCGAGATGAGTGGAAAATGAGGGGGGGTGCAAATTCTTGTGGTGTTGCCATGTTACCATGGTAGGTCTCGTATTTTCAGACCCCCCCTGTAAATAAAGCATGAAGGACCTCTGGGGGGGTGTGGGGCGAAAGCGATCCCCCGTCGTTGATATAGGTGGGGTAGATCATGGTTGTTGAGCTGCGAGCTATTGTTATTACATATAATGAAAGATTAAGTCAAAACTTCATTCAATTACGATAATCACACATTTAAAAAAAATTTGATTAACTATGTTAAACCTAAATGAAATTTTTAAGGCACATTTTAACATGCAAGCCTATATTTTTTTTTCTAAGGTTTTCCATTTTTCTTTATGATTGGTAATCAACCACGTTTAGATAGTGTAACCAATTATTCTTTAATCCTAACCTAGTATTTACTAAATCTCAGCCTAATCACGCTTAAACAATGTGATTAGCCTAACTAATCTACTTCTCTTAATTCAATGTGGCATTTTAACTAGCAACACACTTATTCAAAAGTTTTTAAGTACTTATTGATGGTTTTTTTCATTTTTTGAGTGGAATTTAGGCGTGCTCACTTCTGTAAACTTATTTTTTTATAGGGTATTTTATTATTTTTCTTTTTCTCGTGTTTTTTGTTTTTTTGTTCTTTTCACATATATATATTTTTATCCCCCTTTTTTTTTCTTTTCTTTCTTTTTCTTTTGAAAATAAATTTGCAGAATGGAACATTATTTACAACAACTCATAGACAAAATTACAGCTACAATCAAGTCATCCTATAAAATATAGGACTCTAACAGTGGCTCCAATGGGGATGGCACTCTCCTTGTGAGGTGCCAAGAATGCTGTAGATCAGTAGCCTTAATCCATTTGGCATGTTGTATTTATTCTACAACTGAATCTGATCCACCTATTGTTCTTTATAAATCTGGGAAAAAATCATCATAATCTTAGGGCCTTCTCTTCTGGCTTCAACTTGTGATCTGAACTACCCTCATTCTTGAAATAGAAAAGGAAAGTGACATATAGACAATGACTCTAAATGGAACTGATTTATTATGGAAGAAAGTAATGTTGAGAAGTCTACCATTAACAAATCCACCAAGCAGTGCTTGCTCATCTAATTTCTTCAAGAAAAATGCATTGTTTCCTCTGAAAGCTTTAATTTTATATGGCCCTTTCCACAAACTATCAAACTTACCATGATTGCATTTATATTCATTCCTTGAATCCCATTTCAACACCAAATATTGCATCTGGAAATCATCATCTTTTGTCCTTCTATCATAAATATTTTTTACATTGTCTTAAATCAGTTGAGTCCTGTTGTAGGCCTCCTCTCTGGATCGCTATAGTTGGATGGTCTGGTTGATTCTTCTCTGTAAATAATTTATTTCCACTTGTGTTTCCTGCAGTAATTTTTGCATGGGGATTCCTAATGAAGTAGGAAAATTTCATCAACCCCATACACTATTTGAAATGGAAACATTATGATAGATATTTTGGTAGTAATTTGGTCAGCCCATAGGGCATTTATCAACTTTTTATGCCAGGACTTTTTATTTTCCTTCAACATTTTTTTGATAATGTTGACTAGGCTTTTATTTGAAGATTCAGCTAACCCATTTCCTTGTGGGTAATAGGAAGTGGATTGTCCTAATTTTATATGGTTTTTATCACAAAATTCAACCATTTTCTTTGATTTATAGGCGGCAACATTTTCAGTGATGATTTTGTGGGGACACCCAAACTTGGACAAAATATTTCCCTCTAGAAATTGGATAATGATAGTATATGTGGCTTATATAGTTGGGATAGTTTCAATCCATTTTGTGAAGTAATTAGTAGCTATCAAGATCCACTTATGTTGGCCTGAGGAGGTGGGATGAATTTCACCAATGAAATATAGACCCCACTGCTGGAAATAGACTTCAACTGAAACATGTTTTAGTGGTAAAGGTAAAATATTTTCTTGCCTTCAAATATTAGACATTGGTGGCAAGAGGTGAATCTCTTATGCACATTTGTAAACAAAGTGGGCCAATAAAAACCAGCTCTTAAAATTTTATTGGTTGTGGTTGTCCAATATAAATGTCCTCCACAGTATCCTTCATGGAATTCCTATATGAATTTATCTGCTTCATCTTTCAACAAACAGTTTAGCAAGATACCTACAACATCTTTCCAATATAAACTTTGATCTAAAATACATAAATTCATGGCTTTCAATTTAAGAAATCTAGCGTTAGTCTTTGTCAAAGGAGGAGGAGCTTGTAAATTCTATAGTACACAAATTATGTCTACATACGATGGTGAGGTAGAAAAGGATTTTGATACTTTCGGAGTCACCATCTCTTCCTATTCCTCAAGTGTCTCAACAAAATTGATATCAAGAACATGAAAATTGGACTTGGCCATTAGTTTGGCCAATCCTTGACCCTTAATGAGATTGGTTGGTTTTATTTCAATGTCATACTCTAGGATCACAAAAATCTATTTTCCTCTCCTGCTGTATGGGTCAGCTTGTGTGAGGATATCCTTTACCACGACATTTGGGACAAATGTAATGATATGAGAATGTAAGATGTAAACTCTAAATTCCTTCAATGATTTCACCAAAGAAAAGGCTTGCTTTTCCATGATTTTGTACTTTAGTGATTCATATCTTAAAGCTCTGCTGAAAAAGGCTATGGGTTGTTCATGGCCTTCACTATTTTTCAGAAATAAGACAACTGCAATAGTATGCTCAGAAGCAAATGAAAAAATCATAAAATCTTTAGTAAAATCGGGGCTTATAAAAACATGAGCAATAGTTAAAGCTAACTTGACCTCACTAAAAGATTTATTGGCTTTAGTATTCCATCTGATTTCAATATCCCTTTTTAACATTTTTTTAATTGATCTCAATATTTCAACCAAAATAGGAATAAATATCTTAAGAAAATGTATCTTGCTAATGACGTATTGAACTTCTTTCTTGTTTCTAGGAGGATCGATTTTTTGTATGGCTTTGACTCTGCTGGGATCTATCCTACTGCCTTCTTTGGAAATGATATGACCTATAATTTTTCCCTCCTTTAAACAAAAAATATTTTTCTTAGGGTTTAGGGAGATGCCAAATTTCCTGCACTTTTCAAAAACTCTTAAATGCAATAAGTGTTCTTCATATTTTTTTGAAAATACAGTAGTATCATCTAGGTAGTTTACAATGAACCTATCAATTTAATCATCAAAAGAAATATCCATTTCTCTTTGCAAAGTGGCCCCAACATTCATAAGGCCAAAAGGCATATTTACATACATAAAAGTGCCCCATGGTGTAGTAAATGTTGTTTTGTGTTGGTCATCATGAGGAACCAAAACCTGGTTGTAACCTGAAAAACCATCCAACAAAGAGATTCTACTGGAACCAACTACCTTTTGTAATATGTGATCCATTTTTGGAAGTGGATAGTTATCTTGGAGTGAGACCTTGTTCAAATTCCTAAAGCCTACACTGAGTCTAATTTCACCTGTTTTCT
Organism: Pinus albicaulis; assembly: GCA_034641835.2. Taxonomy (NCBI): domain Eukaryota; kingdom Viridiplantae; phylum Streptophyta; class Pinopsida; order Pinales; family Pinaceae; genus Pinus; species Pinus albicaulis. The sequence continues at coordinate 1,359,991,171 of CM076570.1, forward strand.
TCTTGGTTGGCACTAGATTTGAAACCCATTTTGGGAACCTCAATGGTACTATGATTTTGGCATCATATATTTTCTTCACTTATTTCTTAATCAATGGTAGTAACAGTGGGTTAACTCTTCCTAGTTTTTTCTTGAAGGGTTATTTTTATTCTTTGATGGGGATGGTATGCTTAATGATAGACATATCATAATATTTTAAGTCCTCATAACTCCATGCAAATACATCAGATAATTCCTTAAGAAGTTCAATGTGATTCTACTTTTCTTCAGGAGGTAAGGATTTGGACAGTTTTATAATTTTGGGATTTTCTTGCGTTCCAATGTTACGGTCTTCTACATCATTACCCACGGGTTCAATTTTTGGCTTTCTGGCCACATCATTGAAGTCAAATATTTATTCCAATGGTACCAAATCCCTTAGCAACACATTGTATTTTAATTCCAAAACCTGTAGCTCTTCTTGGTTATAATCAGTTTCATTTAGTTCCATTTATTTTTTGTTTCTATTTACATCATTATCGCTACCATTATCTATGTAAATATTTACACACTCAGATTCATCTTTCATTTGTAGGAAATTTTAAATTTTCTCATCATTATCAAAAGCTTGCCAATATCTTACCTTGGCAGGGACAACTAGCCTATGTTTGACTTCCACCACATATTTTCTATTGTGATGAAAAGGCACTTTGCAAGTACTGGCTAAAAAAACCAAAGAATCACCTAAAATATTTTGGCTTCTAGGGACAATCGACAAATCATATTCAATGAAACATTGAAGAAAGTCTAAAACTGCATTCGTATAGGCTCTCAATCTAGGGTGTTTAGTAGAATACTCACCCTTGATTTGTTTGATATTCAGCTCAGAATCCCCATGCACATAAATCCTTTTTGCTCCTTCTCTCTTTAAAATTTTTAGCCCTAAGATCAAAGCTTCATACTATTCTATGTTATCGGTGCACTGAAAATTTAGTTTATAGCCATGTCCCGTTGACATATTGGTTGATGATTTCGTAATAAAAACACCACCTCTTGCACCATATTTGCACACAACTCCATCGAAATCCATATTCCAAAGATATTCTCCCTCTACATCTTGTTTTTGAGTTTCAGTAATTTGGTTCATTTTTTTGGGTTCAATCTCTAGTTCTGACACTTCCTCTTCAATTGGTTTTTCATTGTACATAATGAAGGAATCTAAGTCAAAGTGCACAGGGTACAGGGGGTAATTGTTTGGTTTATCTTGGCTATTGACCATGTATTTCATCAAATTTTCTCTGTATAACCTTCTTTTCTACCCAAAGATAGGATTGGTGGCATAGGTCATATCCATTTGCAAAGTACCCTGTAACTTAGCACCCTGTGATCTTGACAATAGCATCCCATACTTGGGTTGTATGTCTAATACTACAATATCCATCACTAGACTCTTAGTTGTTGTTTGAACTAAAGTGATATACATATCTTTAATCAAGCCTAAACATCTCACTTTCCTAGAATCAAAAGAATATAAGTCTTTATAAGGTTTGTGATGTCTACTCCTAGTTTTTCCATGATAGCTCTTGGCACTAAGTTCTGTGAAGAACTAGAATCAAGCATTGAGTTATGTAATATTTTGTCATGAATATTCAAGATAATGTAAAAAGGTGAGACACTTCCATCCTGAGATTTTCCTTCAACTTCAGGTCCAAACAATAACTCAGATCAGTCATCATTCAAATTAACGGTGTCTGTCCTTTCTGCTATCTTCTAAGATTTCATAAATTGGGTCTTATATACATATTTATCAACAACTCAGTCAGAGGAATGGGAATTTTTACTTTGGACAATTCAGTTTCAATGCTAAAGGATGTTTGTTATTTTTCAACTTCTTTGACATTGGCATCTAGTTTTTTAGGAATTTCCTTTTGAGGATCAGTTTTTGTTCAGCTAGTTGAAGGAGCCTCTAGTTTATTAGATATTTCTTTTTGAGGAACTTTTTTTAGTTAACTATTTTAGGGAACATCTTTTTGAGTTTTTTTAGGAGGATTTTCAACACCTTTCTTGCTTCTTAAGTTGTGTTGTTTGTGTAAGTCCATCATGCCATTTTGATATCCCTACTTGTATTCCTCTGATTCTAAAGGGTCTTGCTCTGGTTGTGATAGAAAAAACTTAGCTCCTTATTCTTTTGTCAATAATATTTGATTTATCTCATTTATTCCAAATAAATTTATCTGATTTTCTGTAGGTTCCTCCGTTAATTCAATTTCTTCATCAACATGATTCTCTTGAAATGGAGGACTAATTTTTTGTTGATGAGCAGGGCCTCTATGTTCTCTTTGTTTGATTTGTGGGGGATTTATTCTGAAATTAGGATTTCTAATAGGATGAGCTTCTTTATTTTCTCTTGGAAGAGTTTTATTAGCTAAGATTATTCTATCCATCACTTTATCCATAGTTTTCACTAAGGTATCCAACTTAGCATCCGAAGAAGAATAATTTGTTTCCTCTTTGATTTGGACTTTTCTTTCAGTTTTCAATCTAGCTCTATTTGCTAACAAGTTTTCTTCTACACTCACTCCATTCCTCTGCATTTTTTCTAAGGTGGCATGGTTTCTTTCCCTAAGTTGATTGGCCATATCAGGATCAAAACCATATGGAAACTTCAGCAAGGCTAGTTTGGGAGGAGGTTGTATTGCAATTGGAATAGAATTATAAACATTGTTGAACCTCTTACAATAATCTTGGATTGATTCTCCATGGATTATTTTGATATTCTCATATTCAGCTAAGATCTGGAGAGGTTTTTTCTTGATTTCCCAATTTCTAATAAAAATTTCATTAAATTGAGTTAGGTCACGAATAGAGGCAGCTCGTAATGATTTAAACCATTTTTTAACTTCTCTTGTGAGAATTCGGGAAAACAGCCTCATATTAACATCATATCCATAAAATTCTTGTAAATCAAAATAAGCATTCATTCGATCTATATGTTTCTGGGAAGTAATTGGTCCAATGCTACCAAACTGAGGTATCTGAGTTTGATAACCTTGTGGCATGGGATTAAGTTTCCCTGGCAAAAATAAGAGGAGCATAACGAGAAGCCATGATGGGAATATGGGGATGAGAGGAAGATGTATTATTAAGAGGTGTGGGTATATTTGGTATGAAAGGGGGAGTTATAACACTTTGATGTGTTGTAGTGGAAGTGGTGGGAATAGTAGATGAACTAGGTGTAGAACTGATTGAACTACGTGTAGAGTTGTTGAGAGGAACTAATGGAGGAATAGGATTAATAGGTGAACTTGGTTGTGGAATGGGAGTTGATGTTGTAGAAGAATTATTTTATTACTTAAGTGATTGATGGCTCAGAAATTTATGCACAATCTGATCTAATTTTAGCAGGTCCTTATCCACAACAATTTTAGGTAAAAATCTATTAGAATTACTTCTAAAAAGTATGTCTTCAAAAGCCAAATCAAATTCTATGTCCTCTAAGGTGAAAAAATTACTAGGAAGGGAATTAAATCTAGGTAGAGGACTTTCACTTGATTCACTCTCAGTTTCAATTTTCTTTGTAACTATTTTTTCAGGATTATCTACTATTTCTGGAGGATTTGAATCTGGGTGTGCTCTAGTGTATATCTTTTTAGAAGCTAGATATACTGCAGTATATTTACAGATATTGAATATGTATGAATTTTGAGTGGTAAACAACCTTAAATCAAATCTATTTCTTAGCCACAAACCTAGAAATAGCTTTAAGCTTTGAAACAAAGATTTCCCTAGGGAAAATTGAATTTAAATGAATTTTTTTTCCCCAGTACGGTCGCTAGAATGTTATCACTCCATAATTTATTACAGATGTGAAAGAAACCTAGAGGTAACCACATAACCACTTTTAAGTTTAGAAGCTAGCCCTTCTAACTCATAGAGGAATCTCTCTGTCATATTTAGCTTGGTTTGTCTGATAGAATTTTAGGCTAGATGTGAAAGTTCGAAGTTTCGTTTTTAAAATGTGGTTGGAACAATAAAGGAAAGCCATTGGGAAATGGAGCCAATTAATTTTCAAGTTGATTAATTGCAGAAGTGACAGATAAGTTTAACAGGGAAACGTAGGTAGACTTATTTGATATAAAGAGCTTTGTGATATGGTGAAGAAGAAAATATTAAGGATCCATTAAACATAGAGAAATTAATAATTCTACTATTTGATTTCAGTTGAAAATATTAACTTTGTTAAAAATCCAGAATTGAGCGTACTTAAACAAATTCAGATTCATATTTTTCTTAGAAAAAATAGATAAGATAAACATATGAATTAACAGTGAAAACACATTAACAAGAGAAGATAACATCACCAATAAGTCTGACACATGAATCTTGAAAATATTTCTGTATTACAAAAAAAAATTCCACTTGATCTTAAGGAACAAATTTTGATTCAACAATCTATTTCTTCATACAAGTCCCAACAATAATACTTCAAATTTTGAAGTATTTATACAAATTTATCAAAAAAATGTCTTGAGATTTTCACTTTACAAAATATCAAAAAAAAATTTACAAAGATAGAACAAGAATATAGGATATAAGAAACTATTGTATCTGCTGGCTCGATTCTAGAGGATTGTTGTTGATGACTGGACCTCAAAAAGTGTTGCCCTTTTGTCTGGTCATTGGAGGTGAAATTGTTTTACCCAGTCAATTCACATAGATTATCCCATCGGTCTTCACTTGGGATAGAAAATTTCATCTACATCAGTATACTTTTGGAAAGTAGGCTTGATGAAAAATAGGTATTTGATCTCATGTATGCTGAATAATTCAAACTCTATGGCCTCCATAAAAGCCTTCCCTGTGATGCTTCCTCTTATGCATGTAAATTTTTATTTGTCTCGTGCAATAGTAAATAATTTCTCCTAACAGTTTTTTAAGCTAATCAACTTATCTTCCATCCCAATTAATTTTGGTATCCCTTTCCTATTGAGCACATGAAACATTTTATGGAATATTTGAATGTTGGATTCCATATTGTGACACTTATTATGGATTTGCAGCATGAGGTCCTTTTTAGTATGGATCCTTTTTACCTTCAAGATGTTTTATGTCCTATATTGAATTCCAAGCTCTTCTAACTCTTCTTTAGTCTTGGAATTTAGAACCCTTATTAATTTTTTTGCATCATCAGATTTCTACCCCAAATATGTTGTTATTTGCTCCGCTACCTTTTTTAATCTCAATGTCAATTCTTCCTTCGCAAAAACAATTTGGATAGAGGGCCATATTTCAGTCATGGCTTCATTTATCTCAATCCATATAGTTTCTTTTTCCTATGCTAAAGTCTGTTCCATTGAACCACATATGAATTGTATATTTTTAATTTTTGATCAAGTAATGTCTTAAGCTAGGCCTTAAATTTTTCAATTTATTTCCCTTGAAGGGAAAAATTGTCCAGGGCTTTGACCAACTCACTTGAAGGATCTGTGGTATGTGATTTTTTTGATGTTGATGTAGATGCTCTTGGTGTTGTTGCAACTGAGATGGGGACTGTTTTCAGTGGAAATATAACCAATTATGATGAATACTCATTTTCCTTGAGCAGTTTTTACATTTCCACTTCCATGTCTCTGATTTGGCTACTTTGTTCAATTATTATCTTGAACACATCTTATTTATGTTTTTATAGCTTCCCAAATTCTTTGGCCTGTGGATATTCTATAGTGGGAAGCTTGAGCTATTTCCTCAATGTTGTTATATCGACATTCTTCCTTCTTACAATATCTTATGTTCCCTTCAAATCACTAGGATTGTAGCCCAACTTGATTACCAATTATTCCAGTGATTTGATGTTGGTGTCCTTGGCCAAAGATGAAATTCTCTCCAGATTTAGCTATGACTGTATATTGTTAACTAAGGCCTGCAACCTAGAGGCCGACATGGAAGCATTGGTCAAAGTGGAGTACATAATTTCAATTGTCTTCTTATTCATGCATGTCCAATAAATAGGATGGATCTGGTCCATATCAAAAGAGAATGTGAACTCTTTATAGTCAGCTAGGGTCTTTGGGATTGGAACTTGTGCTTCAAGAAATGAAATCTGAATTTTCCATTTCTCAGTATCAAAGGTTGAAAGAAGATCGTGTTGTAAGGTAGTTGTTTGCTTCCAGAATTGGGTGTATGTTGCTACTTTAGCATTTCATTATTATGTTTTATTGATTTATATTTGGAAAAAAAAATTGGTTCAGTTGTGTCATGAGGTGCTTCTTTTGTTTGACCTGCATCTGGGGGATCTTGGGAGCTTGAAGTAGAGGGAGATCCTGTAAAAATGTCTTCTTTCCTTGTGGAAACATGAGGGCCTATTAGGATTATGGTATCCTCTTCTTCATTTCCCTACTGAAATATTGGTCCTGAGTTAGTATTTTTATTTTTATTATATATCAGAAACTCCTTGGCTCCAATTTTTATCACTGGAGAAGACTCCTCTTCCCTTACAATTTTTTCATGTTTTCTCTTGAGGTATAGGGATCTGAGAGGTATCTGTAGATATGACCTATTCCACAGCTTCTTGTAGTGTATTCTCCTCCCATTGAATTTGGTTCATGAATTTTTCTATCTTTGGCCTAAGAGTGTGAGTGTAAGGAGTTGTCTTTTGCTCCATTCTCAACTTGGAATGAGGTCGAAAGGATCATAATTCCAAGTAAAAATTAATTTCAAATTAATTTTCTTTAGGAGAAAATCTGCCTCTTTACCTGCTACTCTGGTATTGTAGATGAATGGTCAAATCTGAGCCTTGATCTTGAACTATGGTTTCTTCTTAGCTGCAACAAAGTGTAAATCATCTGTATGTATCATTTTCCTTATATATTCCAATGAGAAAATTCTTATGGGAACAAATATTGGAAGCCCGTAGGGTGGAAATTCACACCCATAAACCCTAATCTTGGTATAATTTTGGCATAGATACCAATCCCCTATTTTAGGCTGGTCACTAAGGTGCATAATTCTTTGAATCTTTGATCCTATTCTTGGTTCTACATCACTATTCAGTAAAAAAATCACTGTATAAAGGATCTGATAAACATAATATGTGAAAGTGAACTAAGTAGAATTTTTACTCACCAAGGAGGTCCAATGGATGGCTGATTGTGAATTACCCTGCTCATCTAACTTCTGCAAATAAAATGAAAACATGTTTGCTTGATGATAGCAAAACAAATAAACCAATACTGAGGTATACCTGAAAGTTCTCTCAGTACGAAACTTTAGAAACTAATCATGCATTGCTTCTGTAATGAACTCACTGTAGTTGAAAACAAGAGGTTTTTCATTGGATGTAAAAACTGATAAAAATCCCACAATGGCCTCATCGATCTGCTAGTCAAAATAGTATCCAAGTATGCATGAAATAATGGAAATTATATGTTTAGTCATATCTGGGAACATGGAGGATTATTATGGGGGGTTTTTCTTGGGTAATTGTGCATCCTCAGGGAGAAAATATTCGAAAATATTGGGTCTCTATTGAAAGGTCATATTTTTGTAGAATTCTATGAGAGAATCTACTGAAATTGGCTTTAGGGAGTCGATATTTTGTAATTGTAGCATCTGGGAAATAGATTCAACCATTATGGTGAGTAGAACTTTGTTATTTTGGCTGAAAATTTCTCTCTATTTGGAGACATATCTTTGTTGGCACCAGGATACAAGTTCTGGAAAGTGTTAAGTTTGTGGGAACATGAATTGGGGAAGGGATGATTCCCATAGGCCCAATTCATCGGAGAGGTCTAAATATTTCTGCCTCAACCAATTGTGAAGTTCGTACATGTCAAATTCACATATGGTTTCAACAACTTTATATTGTTGGTTGACTAATGGCTTATGGTCAAGGTCAATGGCAGGGGGAAACATTGGATTTTCTTTATGAACTTTCGATTTTTTCTTGGGGGTCTTTTATTTAGGTGCCATTATTGAAACAAAAAGATAGAGGGACATTTTAGGAATACCTGGAATAGACATGTGAGAACTTGGATGCTGAAGTGGGGTCAATGATGGCAGTCTGGTTGTAATGGAAACATAGTTGACTGGATGATGGGACAGCGTGGAGCGCTGGAAACTGCACTTGATATTGAAATAGCAAAGGAAAGTGTCAAATGGTTTTTTAGCGAATTTATAAAATAAATATGAATTATCATTATTTTTACCGCTTGAATTGGAGCAGATCCGTTATTAGGAGTGGGAATATTTATTACCATAATGGTTGCATGACGTGGTATAGAGAACGCCAGGTGGCAGTATTTTATTGGGAGAGGGATGATGGCGGGAATCATTTGATGTAAGGAAAGTGGGGACGTGGGGTCCGCAGAGGTGAGGTGGAAGACCAACAGTGGAGGAGGATGGACTGTGGTGAAGATGATGGTGGGGTCGAGGTGTCCCCCCTTGTAGGCGCTCATTCGCACGGAAGTAAGGTACTCCATAGTCAACGGGATAACATTTTCAGAGGGGGGGCGAGATGAGCAGAAAAGGAGGGGGGTGCGAAGTCTTGTGGTGCTTTCACATTACCATGGTAGGTCCCACCTTTTCGGACCCCCCTCCCTACCCGTAAATAAAGCATGAAGGAGCTTGTGGGGGGGGGGGGGGGGAGGGGGTGGCGAAAATGATCCCCCACTATTGATATCGGCGAGGTAAATCGTGGTTGTTGAGCTACGAGCTAGTGTTATTACATATCATGAAACCTTAAGTCAAAACTTCAATCAATTACGATAATCGCACATTTAAAAAAAATGTGATTAACTATGCTAAACCTAAATTAACTTTATAAGGCACATTTTAACATGCAGGCATTTTTTTTTCTAAGGTTTTCCATTTTTCTTTATGATTGGTAATCAACCACATTTAGACAGTGTGGCCAATTATTCTTTAATCCTAACCTATTAGGTGTGGAGCCTGATTTTCATCCTGATTCAGACATCCTTGTTTTAGCCGGATGTATACCCCAAGAAAACTGTACACCCCTGCAGTGGGGGGGTTGCGGAGAGACCAATTCGGGGGGGGGATGACCCCCAGGCTGGGGGGTCTGAGGGCCAGCAGTCCCCCGGCAGTGGTTTTGGAGGCAATGCCCATAAATCTAAAAACATATGTAAAGTTTCCTTGTAAAAGTATGTTAATTTCTAGTCAATTTGAGCCGTTCATTAGGCAAATGATCTGACAGTAGAAGTTATGTTTACTTTAGGGATTTTTGCCCTAGAAGGCAACCCTTCACTTTGTATGAGGGTATTGTATTGCGGCTGTGTATTGTATGCGTATTCTCAGAGCAAGAAACAGATAGTGAGATTGTGAGAGAGAAAAAAGGATGTTACTGTGGATCTGTTGTAGGTTGTGTCTCTTCATTTTGATGGATAATAGAAAGGAAGGACTGGTTGTTCAGGGTGGACGTAGCCCAAACTAGGTGAACCATGTATATCTGTGTCTCTCTAGTTTTATGTGTTTTGTGTGCTTGTGTTTTTCCACATATTTTATGTGTTGCATTGCTCTGTAATATATAATTTTCTAACAAATGGTATCAAAGCCGAAGGTCTATTTGGCTGATAAACTCTTAGGAAATAAGGGTTCCTGGTTCGAGTGGGAGCAATGGAAAAAGATGGTAAGTTTATGGTCGAGAAATTTAATAGCCAAAACTTCCCGCTGTGGAAGATGAAGATGGAAGATTATCTATATTAGAAATATCCGTACCTACCATTGAGCGGAAAAACAAATAAGCCGACGGCTATGACAGACGCAGAATGGGAGATTCTTGATAGAAAGGCACTCAGAACAGTATGGTTGTGTCTTGTGGCGTCAGTAGCCTTCAATTTTTCAAAGGAAACAACAACATAGGGTTTGATTAAGGCATTGGCGAAACTATATGAAAAACCCTCAGCCTCAAACAAGGTATTTATTATGAAACGTTTATTTAATATGAAGATGTCGGAAGGTGGATCTGTTTCTGACCATTTAAATGATTTTAATATAGTTACCAGTCAGTTAAGTTCTGTAGGGGTAAATTTGATGATGAAGTTAGAGTTCTGTTATTTTTGTGCTCATTTCCAGAAAGTTGGAATAGTTTAGTTATGGCCATTAGTAACTCTGTCTCTGGATCTAGTACTTTAAATTTTGATGATGTTGTCGGTGCTATCCTTAGCAAGGAAATGTGATGGAAAAGCTCCGGTGAGACATCGAGTAATGATTTGAATGCAGAGTCTAGAAGAAGAAAAATGGAAAGAGGAAAGAGCTCAGTATATTGTAGTAAATCAAGGAAAGGAAGATCCAAATCTAGATCGGGGATAGTGTGCTAGAAATGTAGAAAGAAAGGACACCTAAAGAAATACTATAGATCTCGGAAGGGAAAAGAAGGAGATGCATAGCAAGAAAACAATCATGAATCAAATGTGACAGGTGATGTGTTACAAGATGACTTGATTCTTTCTTTCGAAAATGTTACTGATTCCTGGGTAGAAGATTCAGGGGCTTCATTCCATGCCACACCTGATAAGAAATATTTTCATGAATATGTTCAAGGAGATTTTGGACAAGTCCGTTTGGGTGATGATAAACCCTGTAAAATTTTTGGAATGGTTAAGTTTCTTGTAAAACAACAGAATGGAAGCCAATGGCTATTAAAGGAGGTAAGGCATGTTCCAGATCTAAAGAAAAATATAATTTCAACAAGCTAGTTAGGAGGTGAATGTTGTGTGACAACTTTCACAGATAAAACTTGGAAGGTCACCAAAGGATCCCTGGTAATAGAAAAAGGCGAAAAGGTTAGTACATTGTATTTATGCAATGGCATTTCTAACTTTGTTAATGCTTTAACTTCCAAAGGAGCAGATGCAGCATTATGGCATCATAGGCTCGGAGTGAGAAGGGGATGAAGATTCTTCACTCAAGGAATTTTTTGCCATGTTTGAAGAATGTTGATTTGGATTTCTGTGAGAATTGCATTTATGGAAAACAGAAGAGAGTCAGATTTCTCAAAGTTGGTAAAGAAAAGAAGAGAAAAAAATTAGAGCTTGTGCATACAGATGTATGGGGACCTGCTCAAGTATCATCTCTCGGTGGCTCTCATTATTATGTTACTTTTATTGATGATGCAACTAGAAAAACTTGGATTTATTGTATTCAAAATAAAACTGATGTATTTGATACTTTTAAGAAATGGAAAGCGTTGGTTGAGATTGAGATAGAAAAGAAGTTGAAGTGTCTCAGATCAGAAAATGGAGGCGAATATTGCAGCAAATATTTTGATAGGTATTGTTCAAAGCATGGAATTCGCAGAGAGAAGACAGTTCCAATAACACCACAAGAAAATGGTGTGTCAGAAAGGATGAACAGAATAATCATGGAGAGTGCAAGGATGAACAGAACAATCATGAGATTGCATGCAGGATTTCCCTTACAATTTTGGGCAGATGCTGCAGATACTACTATTTATCTAACAAAAAAATGGCCTTCAAGTTCCTTGGATGGTGGTATTTCAAAGGAAGCATGGACAGGTAAAAAGGTAAACTACTTTTTTTTAAAGCCTTTTGACTGTGAGGCCTTTGTCCATATTAATAAAGAAAACAGAACAAAGCTTGAGGCAAAATCAAAGAAATGTACCTTTATTGGATATGGTGTTAATGATTTTGGTTATCGCTTATATAATTATGAAAATCACAAAATCATTAGGAGAAAAGATGTAATATTCAATGAAAACTTATTGTATAAGAAACAGTTGCAGGAAAAGAAACAGGAAAAGGAAAATAAAGAATACACAGTTCTTGATGAGATCACAGAAAAAGTAAAGGTGCCTGAAAATAATAATAATCAACAGCCACAGCAACAGCAACATCAACCACCACAACAGCAACAGGCACCTCAAACACCTGAAATTGGTGTCAGAAGATCTACCAAGATAAGTAGACCCCTTTAACGATACTCTCCTTCATTATATTATTTATTGTTGATTGATTCTGGTGAACCTGAATGTTATGAAGAAGTAATGCAGGTTGAAAGTAGGAAGAAGTGGGAGCTATCCATGGAAGAAGAGATAGACTCCTTAATGCATAACCATTCTTGGGACTTAGTAAGGTTACCTGCAGGTAAAACTACATTGCAGAATAATTGGGTTTACAGGCTGAAGGAAGAAGATGGAGGAAAACAGAGGTACAAAGCTAGACTTGGGGTGAAGGGGTTTGCACAAAAGAAAGGTATTGATTTTGATGAAATATTTTCTCCTGTTGTTAAGATGACTTCAATCAGAACTATTTTAAGTCTTGTAGCAGCGGAAGATTTACATCTTGAACAGTTAGATGTAAAGACAACATTTCTCCATAGAGATTTGGAGGAAGAGATATATATGGAGCAACCATAAGGATACGAGGTCAAAGGGAAAGAAAAATTAGTGTGCAGGTTAAAGAAGAGCTTGTATGGCTTAAAACAAGCTCCAAGGTAGTGGTATCTAAAATTTGACATGTTTAAGTCTGAACAAGGTTATACTGGATGTCACTCTGATCATTGTGTTTATCTGAAAAAGAAAAATGATGGTAGTTATATTATATTGTTATTGTATGTAGATGACATGCTTGTTGCAGGGTCTAACATGCAGGAAATAAATGTGCTCAAAAGAAAATTGGAAAATTCATTTTCAACGAAGGATTTGGGAGCTGCAAAACAAATCCTTTGTACGAGAATAAGTAGAGACAGGAAAAATCACAAATTAACACTGTCTCAGAATGAGTACATACAAAAGGTGTTGAAAATATTTAATATGTAGAATACAAAACCATTTAGTACACCTTTTGCTAGCCATTTCAAACTTAGTAAGGAGATGTGCCCCAAGACCCAAGAAGAAATGGACCATATTTCTAAAGTTCCATATGCATCAGCAGTTGAAAGCTTAATGTATGCAATGGTCTGCACAAGGCCTAATATTGCACATGAAGTGGGAGTTGTAAGCAGGTACATGAAAAATCCAAGAAAAGAACATTGGATGGCAGTGAAATGGATTCTCAGATATTTGAGAGGTACCACAAATCAAGCATTATGCTTTGGTGGTTCAAACATTTCTCTATAGGGATATGTTGATGCAGATATGGCAGGTGACAGAGATAACAGGAGGAGCACTATAGGATATGTATTTACTGTAGGTGGAATAGCTGTTAGTTGGGTTTAAAAAATCCAAAGTGTTGTTGCACTTTCAACAACAGAAGAAAAGTATGTTGCTACTACAGAGGCTAGTAAAGAAATGATTTGGTTACAAAGGTTTTATGGATGAATTGGGTAAGAATCATGATATGGGCACATTATACAGTGATAGCCAAAGTGCCATTCATCTTGCAAAGAACTCAGCATTTCATTCTAGGACTAAAAACATACAGCTTAAGTACCATTTCATACGGTCAGTATTGGAAGATGGATAGTTGAAGCTGGAAAAGATACATACTAGCCAGAATCCCGCAGATATGCTAAAAAAAGTTGTAACCAGGGAGAAATTGAGAATATGCTCAGTTTCAATTGGTCTTCAAGGATGAAGATAAAGATGAGAAACAGCGAGGTCCAAAGAGGAGTCATTGTCCAGTAAATGAAGCAGCGGTGGAGTTGCTACAATACATCTCCAAGTGGGAGATTGTTGGGTGTAGAGCCTGATTTTCATCCTGATTCAGAGATCCTTGTTTTAATCGGATGTATAACCCAGGAAAACTACACACCCTTGCAGTGGGGGGGTGCGGGGGGTACTTGTCCCCCCTGCGGGGTCTAGGGGGGGTGACCCCCCGGCTGGGGGGTCCGGGGGCCAGTGGTCCCCCTGCGGGGGTTTTGGGGGCAGCACCCCCGAAGCTAAAATAGATGTAAAATTTCCTTGTAAAAGTATAGTAATTTCTAGTCAATCTGGGCCATTCATTAGGCGGATGATCTGACGGTAGAAGTTATTTTAGTTTAGGGTTTTTTGCCCTAGAAGGAAACCCCTCACTTTGTATGAGGGTATTGTATTGTATGTGTATTCTCGGAGCGAGAAACAGATAGGGAGACTGTGAGAGAGCACAGAGGATATTACTGCGGATCTGTTGTAGGTTATGTCTCTTCATTTTGCTAGAAAATAGAAAGGAAGGATTGGCTTTTCGGGGTGGACGTAGCCCAAACTGGGTGAACCACGTATATCTGTGTCTCTCTGGTTTTGTGTTTTGTGTGCTTGTGTTTTTCTGCATATTTTATGTGTTGCATTTCTCTGTAATATATAATTTTATAACATAATCTAGTATTTATTTAATCTCGACCTAATCACGCTTAAACAATGTGATTAGCCTAACTAATCTACCTCTCTTATTTCAATGTGGCATTTTAACTAACAACAAAATTATTAAAAACTTTATAAGTATTTATTGATGCAATTTTTCATTTTTGAGTGGCATTTAGGCATTCTCACTTATGTAAACTTAATTTTTATGGGGTATTTTATTCTTTTTCTTTTTCTCGTGTGTTTTTTTTTGTTCTTTTCACATATATATTTTTTATCCCTTTTTTGTTTTTGTTTTCTTTATTTTTATTTTGGAAATAAATTTGTAGAATCTTACATTATTTACAACATCTCATATAAAAAATTACAGCTACAATCAAGTCATCCTATAAAATATAGGACTCTAACATGCTTCATTCAAACCTCTTAATACCATTGGGAATTCTCTTAAATCTGTTAAGGACCCTGTAGACCCTAAATACATGAAAGGGGTCTACTCGATCCCATGTTCCTGTGGGATTCCCTATATTGGAGAAACTGGTCGATCCATTAACCAAATAATCCAAGTGCATGCATCAGGCATTAGGCACATTCGTTCTTGCTCATGAGCTCTAGCTGAAAATGCGGAGAAATCCAAGCACCATGTATGCATTCAGATTCCAGAGTCATTTCTAGGTTGATCACTTCCATCATAGGAATATTAGAGAGGCTATTGAGATTCAAAAGCATGCAATCAATCTCATTAGGGATGGTGGATGGAAATTAAGTAAGAGCTAGATTCCAAAACTCTCTTCTTGATTTCCCATGTTTCCTCTTTCTCTTTTTTTTTAATATATATAATTTTTTTCAAAAATTTCATAATTTTATTTTTATAATTTCATTAATTATTTCATTATATTCAATTTCATAAGAATATTGGCTTATTTTTATTCTCAATATAAATTAAAAATTAATTAATTTATATTAATAAACATATTCTAAGCACGAGAAGTTGTTCACTGGATCCTTCCCGCTAACCACATAGACAAATGGTACTCGATCGAAACATATTCTAACCATTATTCTAATACTTTCTATACAAAAATTTAACCCTCGTAGTATTATTAATTTATTTAACTCTTATAATATTATAAATTAATGTATTTAATTAATATAGGTATAAATAATTAAAATAAATAAAGACTAATTTCTAACAGCTAGTTTATAACTAAATAATAATTTAATGAATTTAGTAACTAATTCCTAATGGCTAGTTTATATCTAAATAATAATTTGATGAATTTAATAACTAATTCCTAAGAGCTAGTTTATAATTAAATATTATTTTAATTAATTCAATAACTAATTTAATAACGACTAATTCCTAACAACTAGATCTGGACCTGGATGCATCCTTTCTAATTATTCTTGAGGGTTGATTGATTTTTTCTTCTTTGTCTCAAGGATAAACCACATTAATTGATTTGAAATGTCGACCAAACCCTAATGATGTGATTAATCCGAAAGGAAATATTTTTTTCCACTGGAAAAATCATATCTTTTATTAATGTAAATAAAAGTTACATGTTGTATATGAAAATTGCATATGCATATCAGCATGTAGCTGCCATATAGATCACTGAGAGTAACAGGAAAATATAAATACATCCACTATGTGTGGCAAATATACGTATTGTAAAACAATATAACTTCTCCAAAAGGAGTCTGATGGATATAGATATAAAAACTATAATCAAAAGAGTAAAATAAAAACCAGCAGTTGTCTCTAATGGGGGCCATCCCCCCTCCTATGAACAGGAGCAAATGGTCTGTGAAAGTACTAATAATATGCATGTGCATTATGCTCCAGTTCCTCCATGTGCGCAGTCAATAGGTGTGTCACCTCCTTGGAAATGAGGTCGGAAATTGTGTTCCTCTCCCTAAAAATGTGCTGACATGAAATAGGATCAAAATGGGATTTGAGCAGTAGAGTTTCAGCCAAGATATTTTGCAGTGTGTGTGTGTGTGAGACATGTCATCAGATCCTTAAACCAATCAATGACAATCTTCGAATCACCGAATATTTGTAGAGCATGTATGTTTTTAGTGATGGCAAACTGTAGGAGGTACAAGAGACAGGAGAGTTCTGCAAAGTTTTTTGTTAATAATGATGTGGTGAGTGATGAAGAATAAATCCACCACCACAACCATGAGTCTGTGTAGATCCATCAAAATAGGCCCATGGGAAGAAGTAATCAATGATCTCAGGGGATATGATACGGGGGAGTGGGGGAGGTGGATCATTAGGTATAAAATGATAAATGGAGATGATGTGGGTAGCAGACGAGGGCCAGTGATGAGGGACGTCATGAAACATGGTCTGGTTGCGGGCCATGTAGAAGCTCCAACAGATAAGGATAGGTAAATTTCGTAGCTTGTGGGGAGAAACATCATTCCACCAATGGTCCCAAGCATCAATAAGGATGAGTCCATCCCAACGATGATTATGATGGATGGAGGAGGCTATGATCATCTAGAGTTCAAGGGTAGCAGGACAATGAGGAAATAGATGCAGTGTATCTTCAGCCGCCATTTTACAAAGTGCACATCTGTGCAAACCAGAGTATGTTAGTTTCTGTAAATTGGCCCTGGTAGGAATTTTATTAGTGAGGATACACCACATGAGAAGCCTTTCTTTGGCAGGTCCTTTGAGTTTCCAGAGATTGCACCACCATGGAATGAGAGGTTCATGCATGTTTGCACAATAAATATGTGAGTACCCTTATTTGGGTGTATACAAACCCTACATAGATATGGTTCAAATAACTTCATCCTCCCAATCCCGCAATCTAACACAGGTCTCTCTCAAGGCTTCCAAATAAGCTAACCAAATCTCAGTCCACTATGGGTGAAGTTGTAATTCCCGATGATCAAGTCAGCCTTGCAAAAAGAGTGTGGTTCGCTCCCGTTTGGCAATTTGATTGAGTGTCAGGTAACCGGCTTGACTGAAGAAGCCAATAAGTGCCTACAGGAGGAGATGTGCATTGCCACAACCCACCCATGGATCGTAGGTAATGCGGATCATGAGTCCATTTCCAATTCGCCAGGCCAAGTCATCCTTGATAAATCTGATCGAGGATATGATAACATGCCAGATAGTAGAACATCAAGGGTGGTGCACAGGATGTGATTGTATCCATTCAATGAGGGTAAGCGGATGAATGTATTTCTAAATAGTCACCCTGGTCCATAGTTTGTTACCCATGAGGATCATCCAACCTAGCTTAGCATCCAATGCTAGAGTGAAAGTCGGCAAGTCCTTGATGCCCTATCCACCCCACAGCTTAGGTAATGCTATACGGGTCCATTTGGTCCAAGAAAAAGTGTGTCCTTCTTTTGTACCCATCCATAAGAAACACCTGTGGATTCTCTGGATTTTGTGGAGTATTCCTTTAGGAATCCAGGCAAGTGAAATCCAATATATAGGAATGGCCTCAAGCACAGATTTGATCAGAGTCAGCCTTCTAGCTCTAGAAATCCAGTGATGGCACTAGTTCTTTAATTGTTTTTCTATTTTGGTAATGAGCCAATTCCAATCAACAATTTTGTAATTCACAAGTTTGAGGAAGAAACCCAGATACTTCAAACCATCCTCAAATCTTGTAAGATTAAAGGGAAATATCTGCTATACAAAGTGTATTTCATGAGGATTGCATCCATGGTAGGTCAAAGTTGATTTTTTATTGTTACACTACATACCCGTGGCTATACAAAATAAATGCAAAATAGCTCGGATCACAGAGGTGTCACTAAGAGTACCATTAAGAAAAAGTATAATGTCATCCACAAATAACAGGTGAGTGAGCACACGGTTAGCCGATCGTTTTATACCTTTCAATCTGCCTCAAGAGATTTCATCAATAATACATCTACTAAGGCCCTCCATAACCAGTAGAAATAGAAGGGGAGATAATGGATACCCTTGTCGAAGTCCCTGCTCTGCATGAAAGAATTTGGTTGCTGCCCCATTGACAAGAATACTAAATGAAACAGAGGTGATGCAGCACATTATCCAATTGATAGTTTGTAAGGGGAATCCCAGGTGAGTGAGCAACATGCGGATGTAGAGATAACTCACTTGATCAAATGCTTTTTCCAATTCAATCTTGAGTATCATCCCTTTAATGCGCTTAGTGTGCATAGAATGTAGGCCTTCTTGCGCAATGCCAATTGCATCATGGATTTTTCTGTTTTCAAGAAAAGAAAATTTTTCAGGAGATATGTGATTGGATAGAATAGGTTTCAACTTGTTGGCAAGAATTTTTTCCATAATCTTATATATGCAGTTACATAAAGATATCGGTCAAAAATATTTAAAAGAAGAGGGGTGATCAGATTTAGGAATAAGGGCTATGAATGTAGCATTGAAGGCCTCATAGATGCACCCATATTGACGAGTCTCTTCCACCACCTCCAGAAGATCATGACGTAGAAAATCAAAGAAGGCCAGATAAAATTCCACAGCCCACCCATCAAACCTAGGGCTTTTGTTCTTTTTGAACCACTTAAGGATAGAATCTAGTTCTTGGCTTGAAACCGGTTGCAACAGGTCATCCTCTACTACAACACTAACATATCTGGGAAAGAGGGTGGCCACCTTTATGATTTCAGCCAAAGAGGGTTGCAAAGGGGCCTTATAAATCTCTCGGAAATGATTGATACCTTTCTGTGCAAGTTGAGAGAAGGTGGAGGCTTTTGATCCATCCTCATTATCGAGATCCCAAATGGTGTTGATAGTATTTCTTCCATTAGAAAAATGATGAAAGAATTTGGAATTTTCGTCTCCTACTTTGATCCAAGTTGCATGACTTTTGAGTCTCCAAACCACATTCCTCGCTTGTAGGATCTTTAAGCGAGTAGTTTCAAGTGAAATAATTTGTGTCTTCTCTTCTTCAGTAGCAAACCCTCCCCCAAAAGAGGTTTCCAATATATGAATGTTCTGTTCAATGTTGATGAGTTCATTATCCTCCAATCTCTTCTTGTGCTTAGCCCAATTAATGGACTCCTTCTTAATAGTGAGTAATCTATGTGCAAAAATGGAGGATGGCGATTGTAAATGTGGAGGAGGATGGAGTCTCCACTGAGTGTTCACCAAATTGATATAGTCGGGGTCTTTTAACTACATAGAGCAGAACTTAAAGGGGGAGGTCGACTTCTTGAAAACCCCAGTGATTTCCAAGAAGATTGGGGACTAGTCATAGATGCCACCAGAACCAATTTACTGCTTGAAAGAGCCAATATTCTGTAATAACCCTTCTTTGATTAGAAAGCGATCGAACCTGTGAGCCACCAGATCATCCCCAATGCACCTGTTGTGCCAATTTGGAGAGGGGGAAGTTATGAGGGGATACACCAGGTTATGCGAAGAGAGCAAGTGTCTAAAGTAGTCAGAGAGTGTGTCCACTCAAGCATTTGGCCCCCATGATTCAGAGATCCCGAGAGAGAAATTCAGGTCACCAGCCAAAATGATGTTGTCAAGACTCAAAACAGAAGAGTTCATGAGTGAGTTCCAGAAATGTTTCCTATTAGAGCAGGGGCCATAGGCATTGATGATGCAGAAATGCATTCAAAGGGCTTCTGAGAAGACATCCATTCCCAAAATTCTTTCCCTGCCCCATACATTTATAATATTTATATGACAGGGGTTTATACAAAGGACCAAACCACCCGATCACCCACTGGCATCAACAGAATGAATGATCCATCTAGGTAGAATAGGGGTAAGCACTTGAATTACTAGACCATATGAGCCATGAGTTTCTTAAAGCATTATGATATCGGTAGAGGAAGAAGAAAATAGACAACGAAGCGCAAGTCGCTTCGCAGGGCTTGCCAGCCCACGGCAGTTGAAGGATAGACAAATCATTGGGAAACCAGAATGGGGGGCTGTCTTGCTCTAAGAATCCCATCGATAGAGAGTTGAGTGCCAGAGGCAACATCAATACCAGCTTGTAGTATAGCTTTCGAGATATGCAAATAACAACCCCTGGTGGATTTGTGCGAGGGGTAGGAAGGTCCATTAAGGGAGCCAAAACCAGACGGAGTGTATAAACAAGGGCGCAAATTATAGGAGTGAGTGGAAGAGGATTTAGAGGGTTCAACCACAAGGAAGGGGCAAGGTTCAGAGGGAGAAGGTAAAGGGGGAGAGGGGAGGGGTTCAGAAAGTGTAGGAGGGAAATCAGGAATAGATGCAATGGGAAGAATAGGTAAGGAGGGGGGAGTGGGGGGGAAATGAAGAGGAGAGGAGGATGGGGGACAATAGATGGAAGGGGAGTGGAAACCAGCCTGAGGATACTCGAAACACAGAATAGATGCCGAAGATAGAAATGATAAAAATGCAAATGGAGGAGAAGAGGATGTACCAGCAGCTGGAGGGAGTCTAGTAGCCGTAGCAGCAGTCATGGATCGAATAACTCTAGTGGGTGTAGCCATTGCCATCTAAGAGAGATCCTCCATCGAGGATGATTCAGGTGAAATGGTGAATCTGGAGTGTGAAGACTGTCTCTGTAGTGAAACCGATACAGGTGCGATTAGATGCAAGCCATTGAGAGTACGAGGTTTTGGAGTTGAACTAGTTAAAGGACAATCCTTGAAGACATGTCTGACTTTGTGACAATGGTGGCATCGGAAGGGAACCCCTTCATAATCTAAGAGCTGCTCCCTGGTGGAGTTGCAACATTGTATATTAATGGCTTCCTCAAGACCTTCCCTTGTGTCAAGATGTACCAGAATGCAGGCAAAAGCCATTTTTCCGGAGTTGATGAAGGAACGATCATGGTCCAAATAAGTGCCCAGAAGATTACCAATGTCCTTAAATATTTGTTCATTCCATAAGTGAAGAGGTAGCCCTGGTAAACGAACCCAGATAGGACCGGCTTCTAGTGGTTCACAATCAGGATCGAACAAAGGGTTCCATCGTTTGAGCAGCACAGGTGCCATCTCGATGTGCCAGAACTGCGATAATATAAGATCAGTGGGCTCTCTGGAGGAAAAATGGAGTTCAAACTAACCATTGGTCAATGTGTGAATGGTGGGAAGCTCCTGGATAAGATCATCCCAAATCAATTGTATCCATAATTTCAAACGCTTAACCCCATAGTTCCGGTCACGGACCCGACCAACAACCACCCTGTCAACAGTACCCAGGATATCGACCATCTGAACTCCTGCGCCGAACATGAGAAAATTTGCACGCTTGTTGGCTTTGACACACTTCATGCAATGGGGAGCACGGGGAGGGATGTCGGGAGGGAGAACAGCTGAAGTAGTAAGGGGAGTGGGCAGTGCAGAAGCAGGGGGTGAGGGTTGGATTCTGGCGAGGGGATGGTGAAAAAACCAGAGGGACGCCGAGCCGCAGGTGAGGTAGAGCTAGATGGGGGAATGAGGGGATGTGTGTGAGGGGAGTAAGAGGAGGGAGGGGGGGAAAGGGCAGGGGAAAAGAGACAGGGGGGAGCGGGGATACCACGAGATGCTGGGAGGCCAAGGCAAGAGAGGTAGTCAGTGGGGGGTAGGTGAGGGTCTGAGAGAGAAAGGCGAGGGACATGGGAGATGGGGGATGGAGGTCCGGTGAAGAGATGAGGTCTAGGTCAACAACCAAGAGAATTGTCGCGGAGGTAGGAGAGAGTTCGAGGACCATAAAAGAATCAAGCTCAGGGAAGGAGAGAGGGGAGGGAGCATATGCAAAATAGCCAACAGAAGCAGGACAAATAGGAGAAGATGCAAGGAGAGAAACTTGCATACCCGAGGAGAAACGATTCGAGAGGGTCTAGATGTCCACATCGGCATATGGGTCCTCCAAAAAGTTCACAAGTTGTTCATCCTGGGCCCATTCCATAGAAAACTCCAAGAAATAAACCATTAATGTAAATACCAACTGTTCCCCAACAGTCACGAGGAGAAGAGACCCTGGTTCCCGGCAACTAATAGCACAATAGAGGTTTGTGCTCTGTTAGTGCTTCGATCCAAAGCCCAGAGGGTCAGGGACATCCGAGCTCTGTCAGTTTTGATGTGCGCAGCCGACAGAGAATGGAGGCGGAGTCCAAGTGCCGACAGTGAGGCCCAACTCCGAGTATTCTTCGAGGGATAATGAGAAAAAAAATGTCGCAAGTCTACAGTGAACACGGCGAATGAATTAGGCAGATACCATAGATAGGAATGGAGGCCCAAATTCCGACATTGAGGCGCTATGCGCAAGTCTGTCGTCGTCGCCTAGGGTTTTCGCCATGCTTAAATCTCACCTCTTCCATCCGAAAGGAAATATTATTTACAATATGGATCACAAAAGTCTAAGATCTAACAAATTAAAAAGATATTAAAAAAAACTATGTTTTTTAAGTCATATTTTCATGCAATCACATTTTTTCATGTATTTCATATTTTTCGTGTAGTAGGGTCCATTGAAAGTATGCAACATGGCTACTCTTTGGATGCAAAATTAAAATTTTCATCCACCGAGTTCTCTCAAACGACATTTGAGTAAAATCATAAGGAGATAAGTTGGAAATATGAGTTGAAAAAAGTAGATTTTACTTTTCTCTCTCGAAAACTTGCTGAAGTAATCTAATCTTATTTTATTATTTCCATTATTATAAAAATATTATTGAAAAAACTCATTTTAGACCTCTAAATTTCCCTATACAATCCAATATGTCTAATATATTTTGTTGCATGATCAAACTTATATAAATGCAAACTTATATATATATATATATATATATATATATATAATTATAATTATAATTATACATTTATAAAGTATATAAATAATGGTAATAATTAGTATTCTTTTAAATGTTTCAAATTTAATTCTAGATTTATAAATGATAAATTATTCAATATTTAGGTATTTTTTATTTTAATTTATTTATTAAATATTTTATTTTAAACATATATTAAATTATATTTATTTTAAAAGGAATTTATCAAGTAATGAGAGGATCAAATTTCTTAATGTTTAGCTTTTAAATTATTGTGTAGAGAGATGTTTTACAATCTAGTATGATAGTGATGTTGTAAAACCTTATATAATGTAATGCTATTTTATGTTGACTTGGTCAAATTATTTAAAATAAAATTAAAATTAAAAACAATTATTATTATGGTATGTTTGAGTTAGTTATTTGATGAGTTTGCCAATAGTAGTTTGCAAGATCATGTCACTACATAGCCTATGGTATTTTTTATAATTAAATATATTTGATGGGTTTACCAATGGTGGTTTACAAGCTCATGGTATTGCATACCCATGGTATTCGTTATAATGAAACCTATTTTAAGACTTCAGGAAATCCATTATGGAATGCAAGAGTACCAACGTAAATCCGGCTTAACTCTAAACTTGATCCTTCTTAGTACTTGATAAAGTTGGATTTAAGATAAATATAAGTTGGTTTAATTCTATAACATACCTTAAATCCTTCATATTAAATAATTAAAAAAATTACATGTAAACAAATTTGATCTCATGAATGTTTGATCTAGGTTTAAAATAAATCTAAGTTAAACTATATTTTTTAAAATTATATATATATATATATATATATATATATATATATAACATCTAATTACTTATTTTTTTATTCAATTTGATTTTTATTTTTAAAATTAAATTGATTTAATTTTTTTAGATTATGACATATATACCATTATTATATATATATATATATATATATATATATATATATATATATAATGAAATCAATCTCTTTTGTATTAAATTTAAAATCATATTTAAAGCATAAGTTCAATCATGGGTAATCTTTTAATATAATTTATTTGAACTCCCACTTTTATGAGACACACATAATTAATTTATGAAGCATATAAGTTGTATGTTTAATCGTAAAACATTCAATGTTATTTACTATTATGTTTATTAAATATTTTATTTTATATATTTTATCAATTTAATATTTTAATATAATTAAAATTGTTAGATTTTAAATTTTTTGTTAGATGTTATAGAGATGTTTTTTGAATTAATCATATTATTAGAATTTGATTGATATTTCGAATGAGTTAATATGGTTTATTTTTAAGTTCAATAGTTGATTCTAAATCTCAACTAAATCCTAATAATGTGATTAATATTAAAAAGATATCTATATAATTAAAATTGCTATAATTCCCACTTTTATAATAAATAACCATAATTATTATTTTTCAAAATAATTCTAACTTAATATCAAATTTATGAAGCATATAAATGGTATGTTTAATGGTAAAACATTCAATGTTATTTATTGTTTTGTTTATTAAATGTATCGTCTTATATACACATCAATATATATGTGTGGGGGATAAGATATCAAGTTTTTTTAATGTTTATTTTTTTTTAATTACTTAATTGGATGTGATATAGTAATTCTTTCGTATTAAATTATTAAAAATTTACGCGCTTAATAATTAATAAATAGAAATTTAAGATAAATCTAAATATTATTATATATATCCTATTATATTGTAAACCACTTTTGTAAAATATTTTTTTAAAATTTAAAATTTTTATGTTTAAATTTTATCTTATTATTTGTAAACCACTTTTATAAAATTTAAATTTTTTATGTTTAAATTTTAGAATGGTATGGGGTAGATTTGTAAATATATAATAATTTAACGTGTTATGTTTAATATTCAACATTTTTAATTTAATGTCAACACTAATTAATTTAATGTTGGTTTTATTTAATATTTATATTATATAATATCTATTTATTATTATGTATAAATAAAATATAAATTTAAAATATAAAGAGGTTTAATTGAACACAAAACATAAAACATAAAACCACACCATATTGCACATAAAATCAGAATTTATTAATTCATAAATTAATTACAAGAGAGAGATGTTGGTCCAATGCTTGGCTTTTCATTCCTCATACTCTCATACACACTTATACATATTTCAATGCCTCATGGGCTCACCTCAATTTATACAAATGGATTAGAACCCGAGGTTCTAGATCCTAAGCTTACTCCCAGAATATCTCTCCTAATCCCTAACATCTCTCATCTAATCTATAAAATATATCATTCAATCTCTTATCCATGGATAAGAGATAACTAATCCATAATCTTCGCAAACCTTCCAAAATACTCTCGAAACTTCTTATATTTACAATATTTCTCATTATCTCCTAAAACTATAGAAGCATACAATAATTAATTAAATCCTCACTTTAAAAACTAACTCCTCTAATAAATTATTAACCCAGGTTAGATGCACCTGCATCAGACTTCCAAGGTAAAAAGAAAATCATGGTCTCCCAACCATCAGTCATAAAAATCCTCCTAGATCCAAAATTTTCACTTGCAGTAAATCAGTTGTTTTGTCATGTTGTCGATCTTTTGTGTTTGTCTTTTTCTAGTTTGCAGGCTTCCAAACTTTATGATGTTGTTGTCCTCTTTCTTTGTTGATGTATGATTTTTCTATTGTTATCAACAGGCTTCTACCATCTTTTTTCCTTCCTGCAATATGTTTCTTTTGGGACACTTTCACCATCAATATTCTAATCTCTTCAATTGCCATTTCCAACTTGTCTTCTTGTTGGTGCGCCTTAATATTTCTTTGTTGATCTGTGTTGTCCATCTCTATGCTTCCGTTGCGCCAACTTCGTTGATTTGAAGGTTTGTCATCATACTCCGGCTTCAGATTTGCAAACCGTTTTTCCAGGAATTTTAGTTCTGTTGCAATATGTTTCATGTTGACATTTCATCCATTTGTCATATTTAAAATCATAAGGTTTGATAGATAAATCTGTCTTCGGGTCTTCATGCTGTTTTTCTGAACAATTTGTAGCGTCGTCCATGGGGATCAAACCCAAGTCCACATCATCATCATTGTCATCAAGCAATGATCCTTTCTCAGGTTCACAGATATATTTTTTTGTCTCGAGTTTCTCTGCTTCCAAAACTTTCAATTTGTGCTTCTATCTTCCTTCCATCAACTATTTAATTGGTCATTTAATTGTTTTCTTTATCACCCTTCTGTGTCTCTGTATTTTTAATAGCTCATTTAATATGTCAAGTCATTCCTTCAATTCCACGATCTCTTCCTCTTCATCAACAATTATAACTACTATGTTATTGTTGTGACTTTTCTCTCAATCTATCTTCATCTTTTGTTATGAACTTCACCTTGTTCACTATAACCTGCAACCAAGTTGTCTCTTCCAAACTTGGCTAATGGTTCACTTCACTTTGAACCTTGTTTCTTTGCAATCCTTGCTCCTCTTTGCAACAACTGCAGTATCTCTTTAAATTATCCTTACAATATTTTGACCAGTCTTTGAGTGTTAGCTCCGTCGATCATGCACCATTACAATCAAACTTCAGATTTGACCTTTGACATCCAATCATATTTGAACTCAACACTGTGACTCAAAGATGTCTCTCAACTCGATCAATGACTCTTTGACTTGATTTTTACAATTGAGAGATGCTCAACTTGTGCAAGGACTTTAAAACCAATAATTTTGTCTTTGACTTCATTTTCTATCTATGCTTGACTTTGACACCAATTTACATTTATGAAATTTGAACATTCATCTTTACAATTTTACATCGAAATTATTTTGGCCATTTCCACTTGACTTGACAACAAGAATTTGTCATGACTTTCTTGAATTTATCCAATGACTTTTAAGTATTCAACTTAGACAACTTTGTTGACTTTCAAACCCTACTCTCATATCTTTCATAATTGTTTCATCCTTAAACATCACTTTGTAACAGAACTCCATTACATCAATGTTCACGACCTTATGGTAAATAAGAGTGACTCATGTTTTCCTCCTTTTAAATACTAAAGGTAAAAATGGAAACCTTGAATTCACTTCTTCCACATTTTCATTTTTTATGAAGAGAGCACACATAAATTTTTTACTCCTTTTGTGGACCTAATTGTTAAGTCCATGTGTTTCCTCTTAAGAGGTCACAGGTTCAAAACCAGAGGGAGGTAGATTATGTATAGATTATGTATGTCTTCGTAGACTTAGCAGAAATTGATGCACGAAAGTCCAAAAAATCTCATACACCAATTTGATGTTTGGCTTAACCTTGACCATAAAATTGGATAATAATAATAATAACTTTAAAATATTAAACAACTACTTCCTTACCACATATCTCTCATCATAAATTAAAAACTGTGATTCTCCATTACGAACCATGAGAATTTTCTCCTTCTAATGCGTTGAAAATTGAAATGAATGAACCCTTTATAAACTAATGCGTTGAAAATTAAAATGAATGAACCCAAAACGATGATTTCAGGGTCGAGGATTTTTGCCAAGAAGAGGACACTAAGGTTTGAAGGCTTGTTTTCTTGCCACCAT
Source organism: Pinus albicaulis (assembly GCA_034641835.2). NCBI lineage: Eukaryota > Viridiplantae > Streptophyta > Pinopsida > Pinales > Pinaceae > Pinus > Pinus albicaulis. The sequence goes on from CM076570.1 coordinate 1,360,018,777, forward strand.
TGGAATTAGCGCACTTGCTATTTATACTTTGTCCGCCTTTACATACATGAAGTTCATTACACAATATCTCCTCGCTTGAAACCTCTAGATCAAAAGCCTGCGTGTTAATTTGACGTAGAACAACATAGTATACGGTAAGAAGAAATTCTGACAGTGTGCTTCCTTTCTCTAGCAATAATGTTACCATAAATTTGTCAGCAACTTCGCAAGCAACTTCTCACAGGTTCTTCCACGCAGGTGATCGCCCACTCATCTTCATGGAAACAGTTGCAAACAAGAATAATAGCAATGGATAAAAAGAAGAAATTTCCTTACCCCATAATGTGAACAAACTTGATTCTAGCTCCCCAATAGTCGACGGAAACACATCAATCTGTTTTCACTCGTAGTTCTAGAATTCCTAATCCCTTTCAAGTGTCAACACCAAGAAGCATGAAAAAGTTTTCTGAAAGAAGAATCTCCTTGATTCTTTCATTGTGGAAGAAATTTGAATCTAAAATCACGACACCATGATTCTCTTCTACATGTGCCTTTGACTCCAACATTTCTTCTCTCGTGAAGAACAATGCCTTACCTTCTCCACACGGGCCACTCTCTCATATGAACAATTCCTCCAATATTTGTCTTTAAATGTGGCAGGTAATGCAACGATCTTTCAAACCTTTAGTCGTTGTAGCTACAACATCGTGCATCTACCTTTCAACCGACTTTTGATGCAACAGTGATAGTAATGCATGAGTATGAAATTTGAATGTGTGCCTTATTCTCCACATGGTGCAGTTGTATCAGTCACCAACAACAGTGGTAGTAATGCGTGAGTATGAAATTTCAATGTGTGCCTTATTCTCCACATGGTGCAGTTGTATCAGTCACCAACTGTTCTATCACTCCCAATCTCACGTGACACTTTTCCAAGAAACGCCCAACTCTGCGATGGTGGCAGCTCTGGGCTATCACCCTCAACCTAGTCCTTATTCGGCCTCTGCACTAAATTTAATTAACAAAAAACAAAACATAAAACCACACCATACGTATGTTGGCTCAATGTTAAGCCACTCGTTCCTAACACTCTCATACACACTTCTAAATACATCAATGCCTCATGCCCTCATCTCAATTTATACAAGTTTATTAGAACCCAAAGAGGTTCTAGATTCTAACCTAACTCCCAAAATATCTCTCCTAATCTCTATCATCTCTCATCTAATCTATAAAATATGTCATTTAATGAGTAAATAAGAGTTAACTAATCCATAATTTTCTCAAACCTTCCAAAATACTGGAAGCATTATTTTTATCATTATCTCACATACAATAATTAATTAAATCCTCACTTACAAACTTAATACTATTTGATTGCTTGCACTAGATGCATTGATTTAAGTGTAGATGTTGTTTCCTAATCTTATTTGATTTCTTGCATTAGATGCATTGATTTCATTGTAAATGTTGATTTCTAATTTGATGTAATTAGAGATATGATAGTACAGTGATTTTAAGGTGATTGGATTAACAATGTGCATTGATTTCATTGTTAGTACAAAAAAGTTATTGACAATGTACATTAATTTTTGTGTTATAGTAATTCAACCTATTAATATTGGAAATAGACAAGGTAGCTAAAGATTTAAATTGTTTATGATTTCAATTGTCCTTTTCATATAATAGATATGAAAAGATGACAAAACTAAAAAGGGTGACAATAAGAATAGTAGGAGCAAATAGTTTGAGGTTGATCACAATGAACACTATTTGCAATTGGCTGCATTCTTTTTATTCACATTTTCTATCATTCAACACTATTACATTGTCACTTTGCATTCAAATTTTTTATTTCATTATTTTTCATCATTAAAGTTATTAACAATATTTATCATTTCAACAAATTGAGGTAACTAAGCAAATTTAAAATTAAAATGACCAAATTAATCTCAAACTATATTTAGCATATTTAAAATTATTATATTAATATTAGATGTATTTAGCATGTTTAAAATCATTATATTAATATTAGATGTATTTACATATTATTGATAAAATTAATCATCTTCAATAGATTTTCCTTACCTGCACACAACTGAAACCAATCTAGATCCATCTTAACTTAGATCTATCAAGTGCCGAGAGATATCAAATCTCTTCAGATACAAATATTTCTTCAAGTTTTGCATTTTAAAAAAGAAAGAATTACACCTACACCTCGAGAGATTTAATCTCTCTAGACGCTTAATAAATCACGAATTAAAATAAATATAGATTAATTTAAAGATAGATAAAAGAACAGAATCAATTTATACTTTATCCCATTTTATAATTATATTTTATATATATTATAAAATTTTGTTTTGAAAAACAAATTTTACATTTAATTATTATATTTAAAAATCTCGAGATTAGCGCTATATGTTTTTTTACTCCCAAATTTTCCTCTATCTGCTCAATGCAATCAATTACTTCAATGAAGGTTAACAAAATACATTAAGAAATGCTATTTTATATTTTCCTTTCATTCATAATTCAAAGTTTAATAGTTTTTTTTTCATGTGAAAACATTGCCACTTTTCCATTTCGTTTTACCTGTGAGATTTGGATTTTAGAGAATTTTGCACATCTAATAATTAAAAAATTTTAACTTTAAAAAACTTGTTTTCATTTAATTATAGTATTTAGAAAACTAAGGATTAGCACTTATTTTTTAACAACACTATTTCACTATATACTAGGTATTTTATAATTTGTCTTGATTAGTCAAGATTCCGAGTTTAATGTTTTTTCCCTTAATAATCTAATCATAGTTTTGAGTTTAATGTTTTTTCTTTTTTTTTCCATTGAGAACATTGCCACTTTCTTATTTCGTCCTATCCCGTGAAATTTGGATTTTACAGACTTTTGCATGCATTTGGATTTTAGAGAATTTTGCATATTCACTGATTTAATTAATGAAACATAAAATTAATTTATATTTTATTTTTAATTATATTTTAATGTTTTGAAAAAATATTTTCAATATACATAATATTTTATACTTATTAAATTTTGATTTTGAGAAATTTGATTAGCAATTATTTTTGTAAGAGGACTATCCCACCGTATGTTCTATACATTAAATTACTTCAATAAATTGTAGTTGAATGAAACTTAACAAGATGCATTAAAAAGTGGTTGTTGAAGATGAAATGAAAGTAAAATCAACGTGAAAGCGATACACAATCGATTATTAAATATCATATTAACAAATTATATATATATATATATAAATTTTGTTTATATTTTTTATTTTTATTTTATTTTGGTATTATTGACAAGATTGTTAACATTTTTGGTAAGAATAAGGTGCATGTTTCTTTTAAGTTTTTATATACTATGTGAAGCTCTTTAGATTTGTGAAAGATTTGGTTGATCCCAAGGATATGAAATGTGCTTATTTAGTCTCTTGCTCTTGTGGAAAGCCATACATTCTGGTTGATCCCAAGGATATGAAAAGTGTTTACTTAGTCTCTTGCTCTTGTGGAAAGCCATACATTGGAGACATTAGCAACTTTATAAGTAAAGAATTCAAAAGCACCCAGAAAACATTAAGCATAATAAATCTCGCTCTTCTACCTCAAGAAAGCATGCTTATAATACTAAACATCATATATGTAATAAGGAGTCCCAAATAATTACTATGATTGATCACTTCCATTATAAGAAATTCAGGAAAGCTAAAAAAATTGAAAACATGTTAAGAATCTGAATAAAAATAAAGATTGGAAAATAAGTAGCAACTAGATCCTTGCCTCCTAAATAATATATATATATATATATATATATATATATATATATATATATATATATATATATATATAATTAAACTTTTATCCATTTTTTTAGCTAGTATATCATTTTAGTTTAAAAATTTAAAAAAAAAAAATAGTTTAATATATATATATATATATATATATATATATATATATATATATATATATATATAATATTTCTTAATTAAAATAATATTTTATTATTATTTAATTAAATTTTATTAAACTTGTGATATTGTGTTACTTAGTTATTTTTTATTTAAGTGTTTCTTATTATTTTATTTTTGTGATGTTCCATTCATTCTTTTAATTGTTATTTTTTTTGTTTTTTTTTAATTTATTAAAAATGAATATTTAATTTTAATTTTTTAAATTATTTTGATTTATTTATTTTTATTTTTTAACATATCAATTTGTTATTTTTTGAATTTTCTGAAACATTTCTACACTATATATTTTGTTATTAGATCAGATGCTCTACTTATGTGTTGTTAATAAATCTCAAAAATCCTATATGATCTCAATCTGGAAAATTTTTCTCAAATCACTATAAATCAAAAAAAAATATTAACCATTCATTATTTAAATTTATTTATTTAAAAAAAAAATATTACACAAAACAAATTCATTGGATACGAATACTAATCACTCGAGACAAATACTGGCCATTGCAGTTCTTATCTACCTTGTTTATCTAAAACGACTACTTCGAATAATTTCGTTTCACATCTAAATGCATACATACTTTAACACGTATTATTCGCACTGAGCCACATGACCCTCGTGGCCATATCTCTAAATATTCCCTTATTGTGGAAAATAAAGCATCTTTTATATTTTAAAAAAGATAGGCTTATGTTTTTTGGGCTTAACAATACATTATTCCGACACATGGAGTTAAACCAATAATTGATACAAGCAGCCCATTTACCAGCATTAAATAATAAAGTTAGATTCGACTATTACAATATATTATATATATGTAAAAGTTGAGTTATAGAACACAATAATTACCTCGACATTGAGGCCGACCGAGGAGACAAACCCTGCAAACAATGTGGACAAACATGCACGAGGTGGAGTTCAGCGCAAGATCGTCACCAAGGTCGATTAGAATATAAAATACTTATAAACCTAAAGCACACACTTCTATATTTTTATTTATTTTTGTTTTTTTAATATCCATTTTGTGAGTTCTATTAATATTTCAAAAAGATTAGATTTACTTATGATTTGTTTTTGATGGCCATGTTCATCTGGTTGACCTGGTTGAGGACTAGTAGTTTTCTAATAAAAGAGTTTTTTTTTTTACAAAACTAGGTATAAATTTTAAACATCAAAGCATTAGTTGCTTTTTTTAGACTCAAAAAAATTCAAAGTTTACTACTAGTTAACACTTAATACATTGATAGTAGGAGACTGAACAGAGACCATATATATGTAGCTGACTCTAACACCATATAAACTAGAGACCAGACAAAAAAAAGCAGAAACAGTGGTAAATTTAGTCATCCAGTATAACCATCAGGAGATCTGGGGAAGGAAGTGCTTTAGCCATGTTGAGTGGAGTAGTATTGATGACCGCCTCGCCATTCTGAGGTTCCTCTAAATCAGTATCTGAATCTGAAATGATGTAACATTCCATTTTGTTGAGACAAACAACTATTTCATCCATGTCATAGTGAATATCTCGTAGAATCCTCTTTATGTCTTCTTTCCCAGCGAACAACTTGTAATTGTCCACTTGTTTATCTCGCAACACCATGTGGAGGAAGTTCGCCATCTGCTTGTCAGTTGCAATTGAATGGAGAAAGTATATTCGTCTCTTCCTCCATTTACCTGGCTCAGGAACCCTATTTGTATTGCCCCTACAAACAACTTTTGAATCTGAATGGTACATACGTTCCCCAAATTCCTTTTCCTCAAGACTGCGGATTTTCTTCAAACTTCGAAAGGCACCGAGTCAAAGAAATTTGATGTTGATTCCCAACCAAAGAGGCAATGCTTCTTGGAAGAGGATGCCCCTGGTGTGTTGTCTCTTCGACTGATCATATATTGACGTGGTGCCATATGAGAACATAACCTGCAAGAGATCGTAACAAAGAGAGATTTGGACAACTTACTGACCTGACTAGACTTCACTATTGACCCAATGCAAACTATTATGACCTAGAGGATTGCGTGATGAGTAGTGTGAAGGTGAGAGTGAACAAGTGATAAATCAAAACTAATATTGTCTATGTACCCACACCAGATTGTACCCAAAACAGAATAGGAATGGCAGTGACTATAAACCAGACCAACAAAGTATATAAATAATGGTAATAATTAGTATTCTTTTAAATGGTTCAAATTTAATTTTAGATTTATAAATGATAAATTATTCAATCGTATTAATTTAGGTATTTTTTATTTTAATTTGTTTATTAAATATTTTATTTTAAATATATATTAAATTATATTCATTGCAAAAGGAATTTATCAAGTAATGAGGGGATCAAATTTCTTAATGCCTAGCTTTTAAATCATTGTGTCGAGAGGTGTTGTACAATCTAGTATGATAGTGATGTTGTAAAACCTTATATAATTTATTGCTATCTTATGTTGACTTGGTCAAATTATTTAAAATAAAGTTAAAATTAAAAACAATTATTATTATGATATGTTTGAGTTAGTTATTTGATGAGTTTGCCAATGGTAGTTTGCAAGCTCATGTTATTGCATAACCTATGGTATTTGATATAATTAAATATATTTGATGGGTTTACCAATGGTGGTTTACAAGCTCATGGTATTGCATACCCATGGTATTTGTTATAATGAAACCCATTTTAAGTCTTCAGGAAATCCATTATGGAATGCAAGAGTACCAACTTAGATCTGTCTTAACTCTTAACTTGATCCTTCTTAACATTTGGGAAAGTTGGATTTAAGATAAATATAAGTTAGTTTAATTCTATAACATATCTTAAATCTTTCATATTAAATAATCAAAAAAAAATTACACGTAAATGAATTTGATCCCATGAGTGTTTGATGTAGGTTTAAAATAAAGCTAAGTTAAATTATATTTTTTTAAATTATATATATATAGATATAAATATAAATAACATCTAATTACTAATTTTTTTATTCAATTTGATTTTTGTTTTTAAAATTAAATTTAAATTGATTTAATTTTGTTAGATTATGACTGACATATATATATATATATATTCATTCTGTTTTAAATTTAAAAGCATATTTAGAACATAAAGCATAAGTTCAATCATGGTAATCTTTTAATATAATTTGTTTGAACTCCCACTTTTATGAGACACACATAATTATTATTCTTCAAAATGGTTCTAAGCTAATATCAAATTTATGAAGCATATATAAGTTGTATGTTTAATCGTAAAATATTTAATGTTATTTACTATTATGTTTATTAAATATTTTATTTTATATATTTTATTAATCATTATTAGTAATATTTTAAATATTTTATTTTATATATTTTATTAATCATTATTAGTAATATTTTAATATAATTAAAATTGTTAGATTTTAAATTTTTTAAAATTTTTGTTAAATGTTATAAATATGTTTTTTGAATTAATCATATCATTAGGATTTGATTGATATTTAGAACTAGCTAATATGGTTTGTTTTCAAGATCAATAGAAATCTCAACCAAATCCTAATAATGTGATTAATATGAAAAATATATCTATATAATTAAAATTGCTATAATTCCTACTTTTATAAAAAAAAACCCATAATTATTAACCTAATATGAAATTTATGAAGCATATCATATAAATGATATGCTTAATGGTAAAACATTCAATGTTATTTACTGTTTTGTTTATTAAATATTTGGTTTTATATACAAATAAATATATATATGTGTGGCCTAATATATCAAGTTTTTTAATGTTTATTTATTTTTTAATTACTTAATTGCATGCGATATATTAATTCCTTCTTATTAAATTATTAAAAATTTACACGCTTAATAATTAATAAATAGAAATTTAAGATAAATCTAAATATTATTATATATATCCTATTATATTGTAAACCACTTTTGTAAAATATTTTTATAAAATTTAAAAGTTCTATGTTTAAATTTTAGAATGGTATGGGGTAGATAAACATATAATAATTTAATATTCAACATTTTTAATTTAATGTCAGCACTAATTAATTAATTTAATGTTGGTCTTATTTAATATTTATAGTATATAATATCTATTTATTATTATGTATAAACAAGATATAAATTTAAAATATAAAGAGGTTTACGAGCACTTAAAAAAGAGGTGGGAACAAAGAGGTGGGAACAAATGGTGAGGGTTAAACGATCCTGAGAGCTGCTGCGTTGCCCATCCCATTGCTGCCTCTGCGTGCCCTAGCACCTCCGAGCCATGGCTCACGATGGGGGCTCAAAGCCCCCCCTCCCCCACCTCCTGAAGTCAACGCGTTCCAGAAGTTGGTTGCTGCCTACGGTAAACGGCCTCCATCCATTCTGCAACAGAAGTTTGTCAAAAAGAAGGACAACATTCCCTCGGTGGCCCTCCCAAAGGAAGAAACATGCCGAACAACCCTGAATCTAGCTGATAGAGGCCTTATAGGGCAGTTTACAGGCCTCTGGCCTTCACCCGAATCAGTTGAAGACTAGATCAAGAGAAATTGGATCCCATTAATCAAGGAAGGTATCAAATCTTATTTCATTGGCAAAGGCTTCTTCATGTTCATGTTTGAATCTGCTGAGGATCGAAGTCTAATCTTCAAAAATGGGTCATATTTCATGGGGCTGCAAGGCTTATACTTAAACAAGTGGTCACCAGACTTTGATCCTACCCAAGATGTGCCCACTGCCGTTCCAGTATGGGTGTGACTTCCCCATCTCCCTTTGCATTGCTGGAACCAGAAATCCCTTCAAATCATTGGCAACTCTCTCAGAAAATACATCGATCAAGCTATTCGGAAAGATCAGTATTCATGTGCCTGAATATGTGTCGAGGTTGATCTAGAAGAAGGTCTGCCGGAAGTAATAAACCTCACAGTCTCAAGATGGTCTCATATTCAAGAGCTGGACTATGAACAACTCCCCTTCAAATGAAAACACTGCCACAGTTATGGGAATCTTGCGAGATACTACAAGAAAAAGGTTAAAGTACAGAGTGAGAAATCGAAGGGAGAGCAGTGGACCACTGTCCAAAAAGCAGGCCACTCAAAATCACATGGGAAAGTAACCACAAAGGGGAACATCACTGCAAAACAAGGAAATGAAAAGAGGAGCTCCCTAGTCTCGGATGAGACTCCAACCCCCAAAGAAAGCTCTCTCCAAGCCCTCTAGAAACATTTTTGGGCATCCCGGCACTAAATGAGGCTCCTCCCTCAAACAAAGATGGAGGAGGAACTACCTCTCTCAGTGCCTCACATAGAAGCCCCTGCAACCCTTCATATGCAGATATAACAAAGAAAAAAGTGGTTGATCCCTCTAGCTCCTCTGAGGATGAGACCTATGAGAGACCCACAAAGAGGGTAGGCAGGAAATCTTACAAAGTAGTCAGGGAAGAAGAGACAGAACAACTAAAATTGCAAGGCATCCAATCCACAATAGAAATGTCAATAAGGAGAAATACTAGAGCAAGACCTTCCAAGGGAGGTCTCCCCAACCCCTCACCTGGTAAATAATGCAAATAGTCTCTTGGAATTGCAGAGGTTTGGGGAACCAACCAAAAATTGAAGCCGTCAAAGATTTGTTGAAAATAGAACCCCCAGATATCCTCTTGCTCCAAGAAACCAAAATCGAAGGGCAAGCCTTTCTCGAAACCAGTAAGTCAAAATGGAAGAAAAATGCAGGCAAAGTAGTCAGCTCGAGGGGCTCTTCAATAGGTGTTGCAACACTTTGGTCTGACGAACACTTCTAGCTGCTTAACTCCCATGAGACCCAGCAATGGATCTTCACTGAGCTCAAGCACCTCGAAAGTAAGTTAACTATTGCCTTATTCAATCTTTATGTTCCTATATTTTATGCTGAGAAAAGAGAGTGTTGGAACTCCCTTTCTGGCTTTCTAGATCTTCACTCCCCCAACAATATCATTTTGGCTATAGACCTTAACATTTTCATGAAGCCAAAATAAAAAAGGGGAGGCAACAGCAATAGAGATCCACTATTGCCGCTGGTCGAAGAGATAATGCAAAAGTGGGACCTTCTTGATTTTAATCCGTTGAAAGGCCACTATACTTGGACCAACAATAGAACAGGGGTCGACCACATATCTTCTAGGTTGGACAAATTTCTTATTCAAAGTTCCATGCTGATGGAGAACTTTCTTATCTCAACCAAAATACTCCCCAAATTCACATCGAACCATAAGCTAATACAACTTCTTATGGATCCTGAAGAAGATCTGGGCCCAATCCCCTTCAAGTTTAGTCCCCTCTAGATTGAAAGGGAAGGTTTTCTAGACACAGTTCAATCACCTTGGGCCAAACCTATTAACGGATCCCCAAGATTTGTTTGGGAGCAAAAATTAAAAGCCACAAAAAATGCCTTGAAAGAGTGGTTAAGGAAACCTTCCAAAACTCCTTCTCAATAGAGAAATGAAGCAGTGCAATCATTGGAAACTCTAAAAATGGGTATGGAAGATCTTAATATCACCTCTGGGATCCTAAACAAAGAGGTTTCATTCCAAAGCAATACCCATCGCTCCTTTAGAAGGGAAGAAGAATTTTGGAGACTCAAATCCCGCAGTTTGTGGCTCAAGGCTGGAGATCAGAATACTTCCTTCTTCCATCGCCAATACAAATCCCATCTCTCCCGCAACCATATTTTGGAGATCACAAATGCAGATGGACAGATTTGCAATAAGTTTGACCAAATTAAATCAATAGCTAAAAACCACTTCAAAAACGTGTATGGGACTAGGAATGACGACAGTGTAGAAGACACTGAAGATCTCCTCTCAAACATCCCCCACCTCATCAATTAAAAACACAACCAAGCCCTCTTGAAACCCTTCTCTGAAGAAGAAATTATCAAAGTTATCTGGGCAATGGAATCAGATAAGGCCCTTAGGCCAGATGGATTCACGATAAACTTCTACAAATTTTGCTGGGATATTCTCAAAACAGATTTGATGAAAATGATAAAAATTTTCTTCAACAAAGAAAAGGTTGGGGGAGGCATTAAATCAACCTTCCTGGCCTTAATCCCAAAAGAAGTCAATCCTGAAACCTTCGGTAGATTCAGACCCATTTCTTTATGCAACGCCTCCTGCAAAATTTTGGCCAAACTCCTTGCAAACAGAATCAAACCCCTTCTTGGAAAATTAATCTCCAGCCCTCAAGGGGGGTTCGTCAAAGGCAGACATATCTTAGACAATGTCATCCAAATGCAAGAAGAAATTCATTCCAGCAAGCAGTGGAAAGAGAAGGGGATGTGGATCAAACTCGACATGGCCAATGCCTTTGACAGGGTCAACCTCTCCTTCCTATTCAAAGTTCTTCGATCCTTCAGATTCCCCTCTCATTTCATCAAACTCATCAAAGCCTGCATCGAAAAACCCTGGATTTCCCCTCTAGTCAATGGTCGTCCTGCATCTTTCTTCCAAGCTTAGCGAGGCCTGAGGCAAGGATGCCCGCTATCCCCTTTCTTGTATATTCTGATGGTGGACACTCTAAGTAGGAAAATGGCTGCTGAAATGAACTCTGGTGCCCTCCCTAGAATTCGAACATCTAATGGCTTGAAGCCTATAAACCATGGTCTTTTCGTAGATGACTCCCTTCTTCTTGGCAGTGCCTCTACCAGAATAGCCAAATCCTTTGATTTTGTTCTAAAATGCTACTGCAGAGCCTCTGGAGCTCTAATAAATGATAGAAAGAGCTTTGTCTATGGTTGGAATGTGGATCAATAAAATCTCAATTGCATCGCTCAAATCCTTGGTTTCGAGGGCTTCGCCCATTGGGACAGCATAAAATATCTTGGCTTACCTCTTATCTCTGGTGTCAATAACAGATCCCTGTGGCAAGGTATTATCAGCAAGATCGAACCTAAGATTGTCTCCTAGGGAGGTTTCTGGCTTACCAAGGGAGGGAAATCTATCTTAATAAAAATAGTGTTGTCCGCCCTTCCTATCTACCAAGCCTCCTTCTTGCTTGCACCAAAATACATTATGGAGCAAATATCTAGTTTCTTGAGATATTTTCTCTTGCAAGGGGGCAAAGGTCACCAACGAAAAATAGATCTTGCAAATTGGGACCTTGTAAAGCGACCAATTGATTACGGACGACTCCAGATCAGAGATCCTTCCCTTGCCAATCTTTCTCTGGGATGTAAGCTCCTCTGGAAATTATATGTCGACCCTTCTCACCCTGTCAGTGAAACGCTCAGATCCAAGTATGCGCAGGGCGTCCCTCTCAGAATTTTATCATTTGGAAACTCTACCCCTGGCACTCAGACATGGAACCTCTGTCGTAAGAGCTTCAACATGTTCAAAAATAACCTCTACCGAATTCTGGGCAATGGGAAAAAAATCCTCCTGTGGGAAAATTTCATTATGGATTGCGCTCCTCTCAACACCCATGAAGAAATCAGTGATTTACGTTGTTGGATCCTCAACACAGGCAATCGCAGACTATCTAACATTTCTGATTGGGACAATAAAGGAAATTGGTTGGCTTAGAATTTCCCAATCGTTTCGGAGCACCTGCGCCCTCAGCTCTCAACACTCAAAATGATCCTCATTGATGCTGCACCTATCCATAAAGACACCCCATACAGTTGGTGTTGGGGTTTCTCTAGCACTTATACTACTGCTTCAGGCTATAACACACTGCAGCCGAAAAAGACAGAATCTGCTCCCCCAAAGTTTGGAAGGAGGGTTGGGACTCTTCTGTGCTCCCCAAAGTTAATTTTTTCTTTTGGACTCTCATGCAAAACAAGGTTCTGACAGGAGACAACTTGACAAAAAAAATATTGTCGGACCTCACAGATGTGTGTTGTGCAAAAATGCCAGCGAGACTGCTACTCACCTTTTCATTGATTGCGTCTTCACCAAGGAGGTTTGGGAAATTACTCTCTTTGGCTTGCAAGTTATTCCTCCCCAGCAATGTTCTGTGACTGATCTTTACACTTCATGGTTCCAAATCTACCCTCATAACATCCCCAACAAATCTCTTTGGCACCAAATCTGGCTCTCCATCCCCAAATTTGTGTGTTGGAAAATCTGGCTTGCCCTGAATGACCTGAATTTCAACGATACTCCTTGTCACCCTCCAAAGGTAGCTGCCAAAGCAAAATCTATCCTTCTTGAATCTGTATTCCAAAAATCCCACAAAACTGACATCTCTCTCCTTCCCTCTGAAAAGATCTGGGTGAATTTCCTTAGCTCCCAACCTAAGGAAACAGCTTTGATCCTCCCCCTCCCCAACCCACATTGGAGACTGAGAGAACCAGATGACAAATTTCAAGAATGATGGAGGAAACAAAATAAAACAACAATCTTCTTTGACGGTGCTTCCAAGGGAAATCCAAGGTCAGCGGGAGCAGGCAGCATCATCTACTCCCCAGATAACTCAAGAAAAGATTGCTTATGTTGGGGACTTGGTCAACGCACTAACAATCAGGCAAAAATTCTTGGACTCATAAAATCCTGCCATATTGTCCGCGATAGAGGCATAAAATATTTCCAAGAATTCGAAGACTCAGAAATTCTCATTAAAAAACTCAACTCGAAGGATCAGTTTAATAACGCCATTCTCAATAAGTCTTTGAAAAGATTAAATATCATTCTGCTTGACTTCGCCTCCTTCTAATTTTTCCACATTCTTAGAAGCTCGAATAGTGAAGCGGACTCCATGGCAAACAAATGATGCCTTCTCTCCCCGGGAGATCTCAACATAAATGATGCAAGAACTTTCAATTCAAGCATTCCATAATCCATGAAATTTTGTAAATCAAGAAGAACTCGAGCTGCATTGCAATGTTGTGTAACAATGGTTTATTAGGCTTAGGCCCAACCAAATCTCTTTATGAATAAAATATACTCATTCTGGTTTAAAAAAGAAAAGAAAAAAGAGGTGGGGTAAATAAATAAAAATATAAATAAACCATAGTTATGGTAAATAAATAAAACCTTTTTTTATACTTACTCGAGAGTTATGGTAAATAAATCAAAATATAAATAAACTAGAGGTATGGTAAATAAATAAAACCTCTTTTTATATTTACTCCATAAACCTGTTTATATTTATGAACTCAAAAAGAGGTTTTATTTAGGTGAAGCCTATGGGCCAAATACCATGGGACAAATTATTATTAATAACTTGGACCAAATACCACATTTATAAAAGAGGTATGGTAAATAAATAAATATAAAAGAGGTATAAAGAGGTATGGTAAATAAATAAAAATATATCAAATGTGATTGTAAATCAATATCTAATTTTATAGCAAGCCTATGGGCCAAATACCATGGTAAATAGAAGAGGTATGGTAAATAAATAATACCTCTTTTTATATTTACTCCATAAACCTCTTTATATTTACTAACACTAAAAAAAGAGGTTTTATTTAGGTGAAGCCTACATGCCAAATTGATAGTGTAGGCCATAGGGTCTGCACTTAATTTAATTAACAAAACACAAAACATAAAACCACACCATACATTGCACATAAAATCAGAATTTATTAATTCATAAATTAATTACAGGAGAGAGATGTTGGCCCAATGCTTGGCTATTCATTCCTCATACTCTCATACACACTTATACATACATCAATGCCTCATGGGCTCGCCTCAATTTATAGAAATGGATTAGAACCCAAGGTTCTAGATCCTAAGCTTACTCCCAAAATATCTCTCCTAATCCCTAACATATCTCATCTAATCTATAAAATATATCATTTAATCTGTTATCCATGGATAAGAGCTAACTAATCCATAATCTTCTCAAACCTTCCAAAATACTCTAGAAGCTTCTTATATTTACAATATTTCTTATTATTTCCTAAAACTATAGAAGCATACAATAATTAATTAAATCCTCACTTTAAAAACTAACTCCTCTAATAAATTATTAACCCAGGTTAGATGCACCTCCATCAGAATGCCAAGGTAAAAAGAAAATCATGGTCTCCCAACCATTAGTCATAAAAATCCTCCTGGATCCAAAATTTTCACTTGCAGTAAATTAGTTGTTTTGTCATGTTGTCGATCTTCGTGTTTTTCCTTTTCTAGTTTCCATGCTTCCAAACTTTATGATGTTGTTGTCCTCTTTCTTTGCTGATGCATGCTTTTTCTATTGTTATCAACAAGCTTCTACCATCTTTTTTCCTTCCTGCAATATGTTTCTTTTGGGACACTTTCACCATCAATATTCTAATCTCTTCAATTGCCATGTCCAACTTGTCTTCTTGCTGGTGCGCCTTAATGTTTCTTTGTTTATCTTTGTTTTCCATCTCTATGCTTCCGTTGTCCCGACTTTGTTGATTTGAAGGTTTGTCATCATACTTTCGCTTCAGATTGGCAAACCATTTTTCCAGGAATTTTAGTTCTGCTGCAATATGTTTAATGTTGACATTTCATCCATTTGTCATATTTAAAATCATAAGGTTTGATAGATAAATCTGTCTTCGAGTCTTCATGCTGGTCTTCTGAACAATTTGTAGCGTCGTCCGTGGGGATCAAACCCACGTCCACATCATCATCATCGTCAACAAGAAATGATCCTCTCTCAGGTTCATAAATGTAGTTTTTTGTTTGGAGTTTCTCTGCTTCCAAAACTTTTAGTTTGTGCTTCTGTCTTCTTTCCATCAACTATTTAATTGGCCATTTAATTGTTTTCTTTATCACCCTTCCGTGTCTCTGTCTTTTTAATAGCTCATTTAATATGTCAAGTCATTCCTTCAATTCCACGATTTCTTCCTCTTGATCAACAATTATAACTACTATGTTATTGTTGTGACTTTTCTCTCAATCCATCTTCATCTTCTGTTGTGAACTTCACCTTGTTCACTATAACCTGCAACCAAGTTGTCTCTTCCAAACTTGGCCAATGGTTCACTTCACTTTGAACCTTATTTCTGAGCACTCCTTGCTTCTCTTTGCAACAACTGCAGTATCTCTTTAAATTATCCTTACAATACTTTGACCAGACTTTGGGTGTTAGCTCCGTCGATCATGCACCCATTACAATCAAACTTCAGATTTGACTTTTGACATCCAATCATATTTGAACTCAACATTGTGACTCAAACATGTCTCTCGACTCGATCAATGACTCTTTGACTTGAATTTTACAATTGAGAGATGCTCAACTTGTGCAAGGACTTTAAAACCAATAATTTTGTCTTTGACTTCAATTTTTATCTATAGTTGACTTTGACACCAATTTACATTTATGAAATTTCAACATTCATCTTTAAAATTTTACATCGAAATTATTTTAGCCATTTCCACTTGACTTAACAACAAAAATTTGTCATGACTTTCTTGAATTTATCCAATGACTTTTAAGTATTCAACTTAGACAACTTTGTTGACTTTCAAACCGTACTCTCATCTCTTTCATAATTGTTTCACCCTTAACATCACTTTGTAACAGAACTCCATTACATCAATGTTCACGACCTTATGGTATATAAGAGTGACGCATGCTTTCTTCCTTTTAAATATTAAAGTTAAAAATGGAAACTTTGAATTCACGTATTCCACATTTTCATTTTTTTATGAAAAGAGTACATATAATTTTTTTACTCTTTGGGTGGGTCTAATTGTTAAGACCATGTGTTTCCTCCTAAGAATGTTTCTTCCTAAGAGGTCACAGGTTCAAAACCCTAGAGAGGTAGATTATGTATGTCTTCGTAGATTTAGCAGAAATTGATGCACTAAAATCCAAGAGAGTCTCATACACCAATTTAATGTTTAACTTAACCTTAACCTTAAAATTAGATAATAATAATAATAACTTTAATATATTAAACAAATACTTCCTAACCACATATCTCTCATCATAAATTAAAAACTGTGATTCTCCATTACGAACCATGAGAATTTTATCCTCCTAATACGTTGAAAATTGAAATGAATGAACCCTTTGTAAACTAATGCGTTGAAAATTAAAATGAATGAACCCAAAACGATGATTTTAGGGTCGAGGATTTTTGCCAGGGAAGTGGACACTAAGGTTTGAAGGCTTGTTTTCTGGCCACCATTGGAATTAGCGCACTTGCTATTTATACTTTGTCCGCCTTTACATACATACATGAAGTGTATTACACAATATCTCCTCGCTTGAAACCTCTAGATCAAAAGCCTGCGTGTTAATTTGACGTAGAACAACATAGCATACGGTAAGAAGAAATTCTGACAGTGTGCTTCCTTTCTCTAGCAATAATGTTACCATAAATTTGTCAGCAACTTCGCAAGCAATTTGTGATCGCATCCTCCTTTAAGTCTCAACTCATGTCCAACGGTGCAGGTCTGCACAGCTCTGCGGAAACCATGTCGTAGTGAACCTTTACAGAGGCTCCTCCTTGAGCGCAGACTTCAAACAATGGATTTCAACAACTGCATCAATTGATCATACATGTGGCAACTTCTGTGGAGGTAATTCTTCTTATAATGTTGAATGTACAATGACGAGACCATTCACATAGGTTTTTCCTTCACATGGAAGTAACTTATCTTCTCTCAAAATAGAAATTCTCACAGTTGCACCACCAACCAGTAATGGTGTTAACTACTTCTACAAAAATGGCAGTTTTACATTGTAATATTTTGCCACACAATCAACGCTCTTTGACACACAGGCGTCAAAAACTTAAAGTTTCAAGGATTCTTAATTAGACGGGAAGCCCACTCATCTTCATGGAAACAGTTGCAAACAAGAATAATAGCAATGGATAAAAACAATAAATTTCCTTACCACATAATGTGAACTACCAAGAAAAAAACTTGATTCTAGCTCCCCAATAGTCGACGGCAACACATCAATCTGTGTCAACACCAAGAAACATGAAAAAGTTTGCAGAAAGAAGAATCTCCTTGATTCTTTCATTGTGGAAGAAATTTGAATCTAAAATCAACAACGACTACATGATTCTCTTCTACATGTGGCTTTAAATCCAACATTTCTTCTCTCGTGAAGAACAATGACTTTCCTTGACCACACGGGACACTCTCTCATATGAACAATTCCTCCAATATTTGTCTTTAAATGTTGCAGGTAATGCAACGATCTTTCAAACCTTTAGTCGTTGTAGCTACAACATCGTGCATCTACCTTTCAGCCGACTTTTGATCCAACAGTGGTAGTAATGCGTGAGTATGAAATTTGAATGTGTGATCCAACAGTAGCTCCCCAATAGTCGACGGCAACACATCAATCTGTTTTCACTCGTACTTCCAGAATTCCTAATCCATTTCAAGTGTCAACACCAAGAAACATGAAAAAGTGAGTATGAAATTTCAATGTGTGTCTTTTCTCCACATGGTGCAGCTGTATCAGTCACCGACTTTTCTATCACTCTCAACCTCACGTGACACTTTTCCAAGAAAATCGCAACTCTGTGATGGTGGTAGCTCCGGGCTATCACCCTCTGATACCAAATGATAGCCTTGGCCATAGGGTCTGCACTTAATTTAATTAACAAAAACACAAACCACATTATACCTATGCACATAAAATCAAAATTTATTAATTCATAAAATAATTACATGAGAGATATTAGCCCAATGCTTGGCCACTCATTCTTCATACTTTCATACACACTTCTACATACATCAATGTCTTATAGGCTCATTTCAATTTTTACAAATGGATTAGAATCCAAGGAGGTTGTAGATTCTAACCTAACTCCCAAAATATCTTTCCTAATCCCTATAATCTCTTATCTAATCTATAAAATCTCTCATTCAATCTCTTATCCCTAGATAAAAGCTAACTAATCTATAATTTTTTCAAATCTTCCAAAATACTCGAAGCTTATTATATTTACAATATTTCTTATTATCTCCTAAAAATATAGAAACATTTACAATATTTCTTATTATCTCCTAAAAATATAGAAACATACAATAATTAATTAAATTTTTACTTTACAAACTAACTCCTCTAGTAAATGATTAGACCTGGTGAAATGCACCTGTGTCACAAATTATTATTAATACCATTTGATTGCTTGCACTAGATGCATTGATTTTAATACCATTTGATCTGAATGCATTGATTTCAGTGTAGATGTTGTTTTCTAATCTTATTTGATTGCTTGCATTAAATGCATTGATTTCATTGTAAATGTTGATTTCATATTTGATGTAATTGGAGATATGATGATACATTAATTTTAAAGTGATTGGATTAACAATGTGCATTGATTTCAGTGTTAGTATAAAAAATTATTGACAATGTACATTGATTTTTATGTTATATTAATTCAACATATTAATATTGGAGAGCAAGAGAGATAAGGTAGATAAAGATTTAAATGGTTTACGATTTCAATTGACCTTTTCATATAATAGATATAAAAAAATGACAAAACTAACAAGGGTGACAAAGAATAGTATAAGCAAATAGTTTGAGGTTGATCACAATGAAGACTATTTGCAATTGACTACATTTTTATTATTCGCATTTTTTGTCATTAACACTATTTCATTGTCACTTTCCATTCAAATTTTTTATTTCATTATTTTTCATCATTAAAATTATTATCATTTCGACAAACTGGGGTAACTAAGCAAATTTAAAATTAAAATGACCAAATTAATCTCAGAGATATTTAGCATATTTAAAATGATTATATTAATATTATATGTATTTACATATTATGGATAAAATTAATCATCTTTGATAAATTTTCCTTGGCCGCACACTATTGAAACTAGCCTAGATCCATCTTAACTCAGGATCTATCAAGTGCCCACAGGGATTAAATTTCTAGAGGTGCAAAAATTTCCTCAAATTTTTAGCTTAAAAAAAGAAGTTTGAACCTAGAGATTTAATCTCTCTAGTTAAGATAAATCTAAACTAATTTATAAATAAATAAAATAACAAAATGAATTTATATTCTATCCTATTTTATAATTATATTTTATATTTATTATAAAAAATTGTTTTGAAAAACTAATTTAAATTTAATTATATATTTACGAATCTTGTGATTAGGGCCTCTATGTTTTTTCACTCGCAGTTTTACTAGCCGTGTCCCTCTATATGCTCAAAACAATAAATTACTTCAATGAAGGTTAACAAAATACATTAAAGAATTGCTATTTTATAATTTCCTTTGATTTAGTCGTAATTCTAAGCTTAATGGTTTTTTTTCCATGTGAAAACATTGTCACTTTTCCGTTTCGTTTAACCCATGGGATTTGGATTTTAGAGAATTTTGCATATCTAATTATTTCAAAAATTAATAGAATCTAAAATTAATTTATATTTTATTTTTTAATTATATTTTAATTTTTTAGAAAAAATTATATATATTTCCTTAAATTTTAATTTTGAGAAACTTGTTTTATTTATTTAATTATTGTATTTAACTAGAAACCAAGGATTACCACTTATATTTTTAATAGCACTATTCCACATGCTTGGTATTTTATAATTTGCCTTGATTAATCATAATTCTGAGTTGAATGTTTTTTTCTCACTTGAGAACATTGCCACTTTCTTATTTCGTCTTTACCCAACGATTTAAAAATTTAATGAAACACAAAATTAATTTATATTTTATTTTTAATTATTTTTTAATAGTTTGAGAGTAATATTTTCTATATAAATGTCTGCGGGGTTTTGGTACGGTGATGAGATGGGCTGTTATGGCACTCATCACAGGTTCAATTCCCTTCCCTTGATCGGGGTGATGTATCTAGACATGTTGATGAAGATGTAAAAATGTAGTCTTACCAAACTTACAAAAAAAAATATTTTCCATATAAATAATGTTGTATATTTATTAGATTTTAATTTTGAAAAACTTGTTTTTCATTTAATTATTGCATTTAGGAAACTGGTGATGTATCTAGACATGCTGATGAAGATGTAAAAATGTAGTCCTACCAAACTTTAAAAAAAAAAATATTTTACATATAAATAATGTTGTATATTTATTAAATTTTAATTTTGAAAAACTTGTTTTTCATTTAATTATTGCATTTAGGAAACTGACGATTAGCACTTATTTCTGTAAGAGCATCATCCCACCGTATGTTTGATACATTAAACTAGTAGTTGCCCTAAAATGTGCAAAGAGAGGCTGATAGGATTGTTAAATTGTGACAATTTCAAAGACATATATAATTGAATTCAACATCCCAATATTGTCACCCTTTTAGAGGATAATACAAGACTTTTTAAATAAAAAAATGAAAAGTACAATCTCAAGCCATTAATTGACTCAAAACTTCTAAAAATAGAGACACTTTCTAAATTACAACTCTAGCATGATTGCCACATCTTAAATTTAGACTATTTATAAATTGCCTAAAACTGCATGCTAACTTAATGTCACTTAGAGATAATCTCCAACATTCAAAATATTCTAAAATATTATGTAGAGATTAAATCCTTAAGTCATTAATAATTAAATTAAAATTATATATCCCTATTCCAAAATAAATACACACGTCTATATAATTAAATATCAATTTATATTAATTTAAAAAATAATTTGAATCACAAAATATGTTTAAGCAAATGATTATATAAAAAAATTAGCATGCAAAATAAAGGAAATTAATCCAAATAAATTTAGGGCTACTTTCTATAAAGGAATTTTTATTTTTGTATTTTAAAATTAGCAATGTATTACATATTTACATAGACAAAATCTTTCCTTTTCCATGTAAAAAGCTTTTTAGGTCTTTGAAAGTAAAAATCAAATTAGAAAATGGTAAAATTTCTTATTCCATTATGATTTTCTATTTTTTTTTTGTATTTTTTTACTTTCTCTTTCCCATTTTCTAAGCTTTTCAAGACTTTGAAAGGAAAAATGAAATTAGAAAATGGTAAACTTTCTTACTCCAATACCATTTTTCATTTTCTTTTCTATTTTTTACTTTCCCTTACAAATTTTCTAAGTTTTTTAATTATTTGGAAGCAAAAATGAAATTAGAAAATGGTAAAATTACTTATTCCATTATGGAAAAATAATTTGAATCACAAAAATATGTTTAAACAAATGATTATATAAAAAAATTAGCATGTAAAATAAAGGAAATTAATCCAAATAAATTTAGGGCTACTTTCTATAAAGGAATTTTTTTTTTTTTGTATTTTAAAATTGGCAATGTATTGCATATTTACATAGACAAATTCTTTCATTTTCCATTTAAAAAGCTTTTTAGGCCTTTGAAAGAAAAAATTAAATTAGAAAATGGTAGACTTTCTTATTCCATTACGATTTTCCATTTTTATTTTTATTTTTGTATCTTCTTACTTTCTCTTTCTCATTTTCTACGCTTTTCAAGTCTTTGAAAGGAAAAATGAAATTAGAAAATGGTAAACTTTCTTACTCCAATACCATTTTTCCCATTTTCTAAGCTTTTTTCCCTTTCCCATTTTCTAAGTTTTTTAATTATTTGGAAGCAAAAGTGAAATTAGAAAATAGTAAACTTTCTTGTTCCATTATGGTAAAATAATTTGAATCACAAAAATATGTTTAAACAAATGATTATATAAAAAAAATGTCACATTCACTCTAAAAAAACTCACACAGTAAAATAACATGATAAAAAAAAATTATTAACCAGTACAGGCAAGGGTTAACAATTCTAACTTGATTTTAATTTTCTATGCCATCAAAACTGAAATTCTTACTAAACAATGGTATGCGACTATAGAACGCATACACTGAGGTTCACACGACTCCAAAGTTTAAATTTCAAAATGAAATGTCGTAAGTCTCATTTATTATGATTCACATGGAAAAGGTTTAAGAAATGATTCTCGTCGTAAGGCTGGCTTATCACATTAATTGTTTACGGATAAGAGTTATGGTGCGAGTTTGATTTGTTATCCGGATCCAAATCTCCATGGCTGGAATCGGTACGCTAGCCTTAACTCCTCCACCATACATGGCAGTAGGACTTGCCACTTGTTACTATGCTCTACATACATGGCAGACACACCTCGACTATCCCGCAAGGATGTACAGGTAAACACTTCTGCCAGCCATGTGTATTCATTTCACAGGGTTACTCGGAAATGGCAGAGGCAACACCCGCGGCAAAACACCAGTCAAGCGAGAATTCCGCTCATTCTGCCTTGCTCTTTCTCCTCAGAATGCCGAGCTTTGTGCTACAGGTAACCCTCTGGCAGAGAGATGTAGCCTGGCATTCATTCAGTGTTGTTTCTTTAACGGTGAATTAGTGATAATCTTACAACCCTAAGGATGTCTTCCGATTATTTTACAGTAGTCCGCCAGTTGGTGGAAAATCTCCAACTTGCCAGGAGGCGGCCTTCTCATACTTCGATCATGGCTCCAGATGCAAAACTTCTTCGCCGGAACCTACAGGTATAGAGTTTACTATTTTATTTAAAAATCATTGCTTAAACGCCAATCCCATACTCGACTCCTTTCTGGCGAGCCCCTTTTTGCTTACCTGTTTCTTTCTTTTGCTTGGTTTCGTTTTTTTTGTTTTCATTCCAGGTTGTAATACGGCCAGGTGGTCAAGCTCCCTTTCCTTAGTTGATACTCAAATCCCGCACTCTGTGTTTTCTTTTAGCATCTCAAGATCATACCCTTTTTAATCCAATCTGCTAATCCCTACGTTTTTGTTTTTACAGGTTTGTCTACAAAACCCCCGAACTCCGCTTCTCAGTCTCCTTCACATCTCGGGCGTCAATAATTGCCTTTACTTATCGAAACCCCGTGTAGGTGTTTCCAGGTCAGTGGATGTTTAAACCACGGAAGCTCCGGGAGCTTGCTTCAGCTCTTAGCTTGTTTCCGGGTTTAAGCTAGTGTAGTTAGTTTATCAATCAATGTAATAAAGAACTGAGCATTAAGAAGTACTGTTGTAACGATATCACTCTTTTCTTCTTACAGTCGGCCCTACTGTAGAATTATCTTCATACCAAACTTGCCTAGCGCAGTTTTGGTTTAGTTTGATTTATAACTTCTGCACTATCTTTAAATGTGTAATTACAGATAGGTACAATTCAGTAATTGTTTGCAAGGGTTTTATCGGCATTCATTGAATTCCTGCTTGTTTGGTTGCTACAGAAGTACTTGGAACTATATTTTTCATTTTCCCTGGAAACTCTATACAGTTCTCCCTTTCAATATAATTTCCAGTTCTTTGTTATAAACTAAATTTGGTGTTATTTCCTATAGAGGTTATTAAAGTATGCTTCTTGGCACAAATGCAAATTCTTGATCTACTGACATATTACATATATGTATGTATTGAATTATGTGTGTAATTTTCTGCTCTTTACGCCAATAGTCATCGAAGTACCGCGGCTTTTCCTGCAAATTGTATCTGTAATTTTCGTTTCATAATTTAAGAGATTCTTCCTTAGATTTATCAAAGGGTTTTGTTTATATATATGCTACAGGATTATTTTACAGTTATAAGATATGGTTTATCTATGATACCCATAGGTGATATGGCGCCAGTCTGTCATATAAGGACTGTGTATAGATTTTATCCCACGAGCAGGAACAAGGATGGTTATCCTCACCAACCCCATTCCACAAGCTCATCTTGGGGTCTATTTCTCTTGTTTACATTTGTGTCATATTCCGCTCCTCGTTACTTTGGTATTCTATAATTTTTTGTTTTTTGTCACATGCATATGGTAATCTCAATAGTAAACGTGTTTATTGTTATTTCCACAGTTCTTTGTTCCTCAACAATCTAGAAAAACCTTTTTACTATGACAGAAATCACAAAAACTTTACTTTTAATTCATATAAGGACAGAGGGTACATTAAACCCTCTCGGTACACAGAAAACAGTGTAACTGTTCCTACTTAAAAAGAGAAACACTAAATTAACTTGCAATACATTTTTAACAAGCATTATTGTCTGTCTCCTACGAGAAACTTCTTCCACTATTTAATGGTCTTTTCCGTCACAAGCAACCAACATCTACCTGTTAAGCTTGATCCTACACAATTCTCTGTTTCACATTATTCTTGTTTAAGAACATACTTAGTTCGGTGTCGGTTTACAAACAGTCTTGTTCCCATACCAGTTTAACAATAAAATAAGAACAACAGATAGCTAACTATAGTTTACTGAATTCCAGGCTATGATATACTTATCTGTACTGGGTAAACTCCTTTTTATCGACTGTGGTCCTCCCAACCTTCAAGGGAGACAATGACGTTCTCACCTTGCCCCCGAGCTCCAGATCTTGGACAGTGCCACGGGAAACTAGTGGATAGTTTTCTCCTTCTGTGACCTCTGGATTAATCCAGTCAACAGACAGAAATTTCTTGCTCACAAGAGTTGCAGAAGTAATTTTCAACTGGTTTACCACCCAGCTCTAGAAAATACTTCACTCTCTGCTAGCCATTTCACAGAACCCCTACCCTTCTTCTGGAATTCCTTTTATTCCAGAGGGTAAGTAACTGTCTCCAAACTGTTTCCCAACCACTTCCTATTCCTGGAAACTTCACCAACAGTGTAGAAAGGGTTTCCTCTTTCTTTTTCATCTTTTAATAACTCAGTAAATATTAAAAATAAAATACTTTAAGTTATGAGCAATTGCCAATAAGTTTTCCTTGTCCAGAATAACAAAAAAGAAAAATAAACAAAATAAAACTAAAGAGACGAATTAAACTAACAGTCTTTTAACCAAATGTAATTAATTGTCTCTTAATGAGGGTGTCACAAAAAATAGAATGCAAAATGTATAACAACAAATCCTCAGGTCAAAACCTTTCCCAACATCCTAACCCTGGAAAGATATAAAATATTGATTCTCTATTTAAATTTGGAATTGTTTTAAAATAAATATTGGAGAGGGCTGGTTTTTCTCAAATGCACTTACAATTTAGTAAGATTGTAGAAGAATTCTCCAGCCATGTTGAATTATTATTGTGAGAATTTTGCATAGTAAAAAATGCTATATAAAAATAACAGGTTAAAACTCACTTTAAATACTATTGAATACTATTGAAGTTGAAATATATTTTTTAGAAGTTTATATAATATTGAAGTTGAAATATATTTCTTGCAAAATTAAGGAATGTGATAGTGAACATAAATAAATTCATTTGTTTTATAAATAAACTCATTATTTTTCTATTATTATGAATAATTTTATAATTAATTAAACATATAGGTTAATCTTATAAGGTTTTTTTTAATTATTTCTCATTATTTCCTTCTTTAGGTATTGAGATTTTTTGGTGCTCAATGCACTTAAGCAAACTAAGTCTCACTCACATTCATGATAACTGAAGATTGTCTCCCTTTTACATTCACATTTTAATTTTTAATTCTAAAATATAGAAAATAGAAAATCATAAAATATTTACCAGACATATTTAAAATATATTTACATTTTACCAAAAAAAAATGCAAAAACTTCAACACTATATAAACACATTTACAAATTGGAAATTATTATATTGATTTTTTCAACTTTATTACAAATAAATTTTGTTAATTTTATGTAATTCAAAATTTTCTTATTAATTAAAAAGAGACTATACAGTAATTTGATAATTATCATTAATCCAAATAAAAAAACCACTCTATAAATTTGTTTATTTTGTTTATTTGAATTATATAATATTTCCTTCAGTGCTTCTCCAAACAATAACCTGCCATGGCACAAGATGGTAAAAGCATTCCTAGTGTTCTCAACGCACATCCATTGGCAATAAAAGGATAGACAAAAATTATTGTAGTCCTAAAATATGCTCCTTTGAAAATGTCAAAGGTAAAAAATTTGGAGGGCTAGGCTTGCAAGAACAAAGAAAAGAGTGTCAGAAACATATCAGGTTCGACTCTCACACAACTTAAGCATAATACCTTCAAATATTTCTAAACTACAACAAGTATACAAGATTTTAGAGGCTGGATATTTTCCTTTAACAATGGACATGCACATATTACAAATTACAAGGTTTCAGAGAATACGATTATTATGAGAGCCAGAAAACTGAAATGAAAACTTAAACTATACCACCGCCCCATTCTTAACCAACTCTGAAGTAGGAAATAAAGTATCGAGGACGTATGCAACAAATCACCCAGAAAAAGTTAACAAAATAAGATTAAATGGCCATAGATTACACCATCTACTACTAAATTTTGCAGAACCTTAAAATCAAAGAAGTTAATGCATTTGGTCAAAGACTTAACACTATGGAAACCAACTGGTGCACAAGGAGCGGGCCTTCATCATGCAACTAAAATTTTAAAATTTATACAGAAGAACAAGTAATCAAATAACATATTTATATGGAAACCTCTAAGCTCAAATTAGGCAACTTAGAAGTTCAGGGCTACTTTCTATAAAGGAAATTTTGGAAAGATTCTTGATTCTATTGCCAAAAGAATCAGTTATCAAGAGAAATTACTAAAAAATTAGGGAAATATGTGATCTCTAGGTAACTAACTACAAAGTAGACATGTGTCACTAGTGATATGTGTCTGTACAACAATGAATTGGTTGATTCAAAAGAGAAGTGATTCAAAAGAGAAGGCCTATCAGCCTAATTACTTAAATAAATTCTGATTGAATGAAACTTAACAAGATACATTAAAAAGTGGTTGTAGAAGATGAAATGAAAGTGGAATCAACGTGAAATTGATACACAATAGTTTATTAAATAATATATTAAAAATAAAAATACTAATTTTGTTTATATAATTTTTTGAAGTGTGTTTATTTTTTTTTCATTCTTGGTATTACTAAAGATCGCTAGCATTTTTTGTAAGAATAAGGTGCATGTCTTTTTAAGCTTCTCTACATTAGGTCAAGATTTTTTAGATTTGTGAAACATTCACTTGATCTCAAGGATATGAAATATGCTCATGAAGTTTCTTTGAAGTCACACATTGGAGACATTGGTTGTTCTATTAGGCAAAGAATTTCAAAGCATTCAACAAACATTAAGCATAATAGGATCTGGCTTTTCTGCCTTGGGAGAGCATTCTTATAATACTAAACATCACATATGCATCGCGCTCTTCTGCCTTGGGAGAGCATGCTTATAATACTAAACATCACATATATATTGAGGAGTCTTAGGTAATTGCTATAATTGATCACTTCCATTATAGGAAGTTCAAGGAAGCTATAAAAATTTAAAAACATGTTAACAATCTCAATAGGGATGAGGGTTGAAAATCAAATAGCCCCCTTCCATCCTAAATAAATTTTATTTTAGCTTTTTATTATATATATATATATATAACTTCTATCAATCTTATTTATTTTTTTATCATAGTATATCATTGTATAGATAAATGTCTTGATTAAAGATAATATTGGTTTAATTTATCTAATTAATAAAGTTATATATATATATATATATATATATATCTTAATTAAAAGAATAATTTATTATTATTTAATTAAGTTTTATTAATTTCTAATATCGTGTTTACTTTTTTAGTTAATTTTAGTTATTTTTTTTATTTCAAGTGTTTCTTATTATTATTTTTTTTCTAATTTTTTTTTTTCTAAGTTAAAGTATTCTATTAACAGTAAAAATATAGTACATCAGGCTGAAGCCTTAGCAGTGCCTTCGTGGAGGCAATTTAAACAGACATAGCATAGTTTTTGGCTGCCCTGCGGGAGGGAAACCAGCCTGAAGAGCCAACAACTGAAAAAATCCCACGCAGGGGATCGAACTAGATTGTCTTTGACAAAAACTTGGAACAATGACAATAGATAACAGTAAAACTGGACCATGACAAAAACTGGACCACTGTAAATTCTGAAGATGGTCACTGACAAAAACTGGACCATAACAGTAGTAAACATTAAAACAACATAACACGCCCTCAGAGAGGGCAGAGGAATAGCATGAGAAACATAAAAAGAGGGCCGAGTTACTCATCAGGGGCAACCTCCTCGATCCTGCATCCATAATCTTCCGGTTCACCACGTTCATTGGATAGTTCTGCGTTGGAGTGGACCGCTGAAGGAGTTTCCATCAAATTTTCCTGATCGCGACCCGAAACCTCTTGCAGAGTCTCCTTGCTCCCACTGGGCTGGCCCCTTGAACCTTGCTGCGCTGTGTCCACGTTTGCGCCCTCGACAGGACCCTGCTCTTCCGACGAATTCTCAGGCTGGGGCTCCTCCAAAAAGACTACAGAAATGGCCACAGTGACTCTCGGCCTGTTGAGCGTGCAATCAAATGCGAAGAGAGCAGTGTGGGACTGTGCAGGCAGCGCGTCGCCAGAGGGAGAGTCAAGCCCGTGGCCAGCATGGAGGCTCTCTGAGGGAGAAGAGAATTCGGATGGCGAGCTGGAAGAGGAGGGCGAACGCCTCCTGGCACTGCGAGAGGACCCCCGCCTGCAACGCGTCCTCTGCCATAGCCTAGGCATGCTTGCTGAATTAGAACTGGAGCACTGGAGAGCCGGAGAGTTGACAGGGTGCAGCGAAGGAGGAATGCTCAGAACAACCGTGGCTGACATGCAAGAACCCGAAAGAGAGATGTGAAGACTGTCATCAAGCTCCAAGCAGCAGGTGCTGCGACTACGTTTCCCAGTTGTGGTGCGCTTGCTGGCTTTGCCTGCAACAGAATTGCACCACCAATTCACCGGTGTAGGGGAGAGTGGAGCCATAACATATAACAGCTTACCCCTGTAACAATCTGACCTCAACATTGAATGACCGAACCAGTTAACCTGATACGAAACGCTATTGCTACAGTCGAGACTGCCTCGAGCGCCAACCTTCATATCAAAATGTGCCTCCATGGTTAATGCCATAAAGAGCAAGTGGGGTGAATTAACTGCGATCAGGTGGGTGCGTTGGTCCCATGCGGGAAGGCAGGTGGCCTCCCGTCCGGTAGACCTCCATCCCATCATCCTCATTAACGCTGCCAGCACCCGCATCCGGGGAATTTTATTTTAATTTATTAGAGATAAATGAATTATTTATTTAATTCTGATTTTTTTAGTTATTTATATTTTTGTTTTTTATTTTATTTTGACTTTGTAACGTATCAATTTGTTATCCTTTGATTTTTCTAAAGCATCTCTACACTATATATTTTTCTATTAAATTATATGCTTTATCTATGTCTTGATGATGAATCACATTGAAAAATTCTAAAAGTTGATGCCAAAAATCCTATATATCAATTTGTTATCCTTTCATTTTTCTAAAGCATCTCTGCACTATATATTTTTTTATTAGATAAAAGCTCTATCTATATCTTGATAATGAATCATATTGAAAAATTCTAAACCTTAACCCCAAAATTCCTATATAATCTCAATCCCCAACAAAATTTTCTAATCACCATAAATCACAAAAATCTCAACTCAAATACTAACCACTCATTATTTAAATTTATTTATTAAAAAAAATATTATTACACAAAACAAAATCAAATCATACTTTCATTGGATACTAATACTAATCACTAGAGACAAACACTGGGCATTGCAGTGCTTCTCTACCTGGTTTATCTAAAACGACTACTTCGAATAATTTAGTCTCACATCTAAATTCATACATACTTTAACACGTATTATTAACACGGAGCCACATGACCCTCGTGGCCGTATCTCTAAATATTCCTTGCTGCATCTTATTGTGAAAAATAAAGCATCTTCTATATTTTAAAAAGATAGGCTTATGTTTTTTTTGGGCTTTAACAATACATTATTCCGACACATGGAGTTAACCAATAATTGATAAAAAAGCACATTTACCAGCATTAAATAATAAAGTTAGCTTCGACTATTACAACATTATATATATATAGAGAGATATAGATATATGTAAAAGTTGAGTTATTGAACACAATAATTACCTCGACATTGAGGCCGACCGAGGAGACAAACCCTGCAAACAATGGGGACAAATATGTAAGAGGTGGAGTTCACCGCAAGATCTTCACCAAGGTCGATTAGAATATAAAATACTTATAAACCTAAAGCACACACTTCTATATTTTTATTTATTTTTGTTTTTTTTTTAATATCCATTTTGTGATTTCTATTAATATTTCAAAAGGAGTAGATTTACTTATGATTTTTTTTTAAGACCATGTTGACCTAGTTGAGGAGTAGTTTTCTGATAAAATAGTTTTATGACAAAAGCAGGCATAAATTTCAAACATTAAATTATTGGTTGTTTTTTAGACTCAAAAAACTCAAAGTCTATTACTTGTCAACACTTAACATGTTGATAGTAACAGACTTAACAAAAGATCGAATAAAGAATAGTGAACATGTGTGTGTGTGTGCGTGTGTGTGTGTGTGTATCTGACTCTAACACCATATAAACTAGAGACCAGACAAAAAAAAGCAGAAAGAATGGTAAATTTAGTCATCCAGTATAACCATCAAGAGATCTGGGGAAGGAAGTGCTTTAGCCATGTTGAGTGGAGTAGCATTGATGACCGCCTTGTCATTCTAAGGTTCCTCTAAATCAGTATCTAAATCTGAAATGATGTAACATTCCATTTTGTTGAGACAAACAACTATTTCATTCATGTCATCGTGAATATCCTGTAGAATCCTCTTTATGTCTTCTTTCCCAACGAACAACTTGTAATTGTCCACTTGTATATAGATCGCAACACCATGTGGAGGAGGTTCGCCATCTGCTTATGAGTTGCAATTGAATGGAGAAAGTATAGTCGTCTCTTCCTCCATTTACCTAGCTCAGGAATCCAATTTGTATTGCCCCTACAAACAACTTTTGAATTTGAATGGTACAGGCATTCCCCAAATTCCTTTGCCTCAAGAGTGTGGATTTCCTTCAAACTTCGAAAGGCACTGAGTCAAAGAAATTTGATGTTGATTCCCAACCAAAGAGGCGATGGTTCTTGGAAGAGGATGCCCCTAGTGTGTCACCTCTTCGACTGACCATATATTGGCGTGGTGCCATATGAGAACAAAACCTGGAAGAGATCGTAACAAAGAGAGATTTGGACAACTTATTGACCTAACTAGACTTCACTACAGACCCAACGCAAACTATTATGACCTGGAGGACTGCGTGATGAGTAGTGTGAAGGTGAGAGTGAACAAGTGATAAATCAAAACTAATATTGTCTATGTACCCACACCAGATTGTACCCAAAATAGAATAGGATTCGCAGTGACTATAAACCAAACCAACAAAGTGAGTAAATTTGTGTAGTTGTCAAACTATCACTAGGAATATGGAATTTGAGAAATAATTAGAGCCAAACTGAAAAGGAGCCACTATACTAGACTCCAGAAACCAGTACGGGGCAGTTAAAGGAGATACTATATGGCTTGATAGTTTCAAGGTTCATAGGGAGGAAACAACCACCAACTTAAAAGGTGGACCAGACGATGAGTTATGTAAGAAGCATACAAATAACATTGGTGATCAATGCTTATACCCTGAGAACTTTGTGAAAGGTGACTTACGATAGTGTGAAATTGGAGAAACCAACAGCTATGGAACCAAACACCTTTAAAGTTGCCTATATCTTCATTAGAGATGAACCGTGGATTACTAGATAAGTATGTGACTTTCGTAGGCCTAATGCATGCAATTTCTAGTGGGAAATTCCCACAGAGTTACAATAATAAACCTAAGAAAATGAGACACCAAATCAAGGCAGAGATGGCCAAAACATACCCAGAACGATAACGATACATAAGTCACCATCCTGATTCAATAAAGCGAGTCCACCACCCTGTGCTTCGAGAGAAACTAAAATGAAAAACAAATAACCAACGTCTGATTATAAAGGAGCATGTATTCATGTTGAGAACAGGCACCCTAAAAAATCCATCCTCCATCCCAATGCCCTAAATGATGGAGTCATTGATACTCCAAAATCGACTGTCAGAGCGGGTCCAAGTTGCCGACAATTTCCCAACCTCTCGCAGCATCTCCATATATCCATCCGTGATTAGATGGAATGTCATGACTATTGAAAACCCATATGTGTTGCTCTCCTGTGATGTGAACTTGATGTGACCACCCTCACATCCTACAAACCAATATCTGAATTTACTTTGTGTCACAATTGGAGGTAAGATGCTAACTGGAGGCAGGTAAGATGCTAACTGGAGGCCTTGGCATGCCTTCCAAAGGTTGCCTCCAACCTAGCCAAGCAAAATCATTGCATGTCAATGATTTTCGGTAGGTAGAGGCATCAATCGAAATTCGTCAATATAGTCATTTTGACATGTGGTGTTGGGTTAGGGTCCCCTAGGTCGATTCTTGAGTCAATTTTATTAATTTTGTTAAAGTGCAGCGTGCAGGTTAAGGGGCTTTGGGGTAGGTTAAGGCTCCTTCATAATGTAAATGGTAAAAGGGTAAAACATGGGACTCAAACCACAATTTAAGTTCATGGTTTTTGCGTGACTAAGTCTTATAATTAGGCATGTATGAGTCAAGTAAAGATAGGAAATGATAGAATATATCATGATTATGTGTTGTTGATGTGATTTTTGGAAACGTTCGATAATTAGTCTGAGTTAGAGACAAATTCCTGCGGCTATGTGCGTGGAGACCTGAGGAAAGTCCTGGGTTGTGTGTGTGGAATCTACGGCTATGTGCACAAGAGACAGAAGTTGTATGCATTGAAGATCTACTTAATAAAGAGAAGTTTGGAAAGATCACTGGTTCACTTGCATAATTTCTGTTCTTATGTGTTAATGTGTTACGAGTTAATGAATTTCTTGTAGTTTTAATGTAGTTCTTTTATGTCATGCACATGTATCTGGGTTAATCGTATAATAATAGATCTTTGTGTTTGCACAAGAATTATATCAAATTTAAGGGTTTTTGTTAAGTTAAATATGATTAAGAGTAGATCTCTGCGTTTTTAACTATATCGGTGTTAAGGGTTTCTGTTTAGATATGAATTGGGTTAACAGCACTTGCGTAGAACAATAATACTTAAATTATATTAGTAAGGGATAGATCCACATCATAATCTCCCTTTGGGTGTGGAAACCTAGTTCTAGCACCCCCCCCCATGCTACTTCAGGTGAGACTTTTATCTATGCAAGCATATCACTACCAAAAGCGCCAGTAGTTGGAGGGTTTTGTTGGTTGCACAAGAACACTCTGAACCTAGTTCTGTACCCCTTCAGCCAAAAAAGGTTTTATTTTTTGGGATCAGGATCTATTTGAGGGAAATTTGATGTGGCATCCGACTAAGAACAAATTGCAAGATTGGTTGTATTAAAGGGTGCGCAAGTTTGTGATCCAAGAGAACCAGAACATGCGATTATCTGTTGATGCTTGCTAACAAAGACACATTTATATAGAGTAGCACGAAATTTTCATTGCTTCCTCACAACAGAACTACACGAGTGGTTATCTCGGCTCGCTGAGAATCAAACCCATGCGAAGGATGACACAATTACTAGGTGGACTCCTGATTTGATTCGGCAATTGGAAAGATACAACAATAATCTTACTCGCATTGTAGACTATTGGATCGACAACATTCTAAGCGGATTTATCATTGAATTTTCTATTGACACCTTTGAGTCATACACTGAAGCTGAGAGAAGGTTTTTCAAAGGACCTTGAGGTAAGTTTCTGCGCTCTTTAAAGTTGTGGATTAAAATTCTCTTATGCGAAAGGGTACTTTATGCAACCATATTGAGTGAATGTTCAAAAATGGTCAGCCTAGCTCTACACGTAGTGGAAAACTTTATAACACAGAACTGGACAAAGATTTTGTGTATAGTCCCCTCAAAGGTAGATCTGATGTGTTGAGATTCAACAAGATCATGAGCTTATTGAAAATCAGTCACCTTCACTAAGTGGGGCCGCAGGCTATTTTTAGGTGTAAGTCTATTTTTAGACTATGTCTATTTTTAGACATGGTGATCATATTTTAGAAGTTGTTGGATGCTATTTGTGGATGGTTGGTCAAGTTGGAAAAATAGATGAAATTCTATTTTTAGAAGATTGGGAGAAGTCTATTTATAGATCATCGATCTAAAAATATATGTGTCGATTATTATTAGCTCTTAATAGTAATCCGACAATAAACATCAACTTATTCTCTTGGAGCACTTTATTTCAATATACAGATTTGGAAAATCAATGGGTTGAAGGAATTACGTAATTCCTAGGGTTTACTAGTGGTTCATGCATGGAGGACTCAGTTAGAACTGAAGTGGCAAAGTTATGACAGAGTTAGAAGAGTAGTTCATGGAGTTGTTATTTAGTTTAACTCAGTTAATGAAGTTAAACTCAGTTGAGCTAGTTGTATATAATCTAACTGAACGATACACTAGTGGGAGTGGAGTGAATAAATTACTTAATTAATTCAAAAATAATAACTCACTAATCAACTAAAAAAATACAATAGTTAACTACAGTGCATATCAGTTCCAGTGGAGACCTAGTGGAGAGATAGGTGAAAGGGCAAGATGGACTATCCGTTGTGACTATAATGATGCATTGATTGCACCACACACACATTGGAGTTTCCAATGAATATTGCACAGTGCAAGAAAGGTAGATTCGAATTCATTCAGGGGTCTTCTTCAATAGGGATTGCGTAGTGGAGGCAGGCTATCAGGTGGCAAGAAATCAGTGCACGGATTTGCAAATTTCTTCTGATTAGTGTGTGATGATTGATTGTACTGAGAGCTTGATGTACTAAGCTTTCTATGAGATTGTTACATGATCTCCATGATACATAATATATTATAGTTGGGGTTTTTAGCTTCAGGCTTTCCCCGTAAACAACTGTGTTATGTGTGATTGTTTTTATTGCTTCATGTGTTTACAATTGAGTTTTTAAATTTCTGCAAAAGATTAACAGTGGAAGGATTCTGTATTTAGAAAGAAGATAAATATTTTTAGATCAGGAGAATTTGGTTATATACATGCATCTTGTATATAATTTCTACATGGTATCAGGGCAGTGTTAATTCTTGAATATTGCAATTATGAAGAATTCATGAGTTTGTGTTGGTGGAAAATTTGAATTTGCTGCAGAAAATCATTGGTGCGATAGTTGAGTATACATCGAAATGTCTTTCAATGGGTTGTGATTGGAGTATGCCCTTGATGGCAGCTCGAATCACATAGCCTGGAAGAATAGGATGGAAGCGATGCTGGAAGATAATGGACTGAAGGAGTTCATCGATAGTGATGTTCCTAAGCCTGGATCTAGCAATGCTGCATTACTTGACGCATGGAAAAAGAAGGTAGCAAAGACAAGAAGAATTCTGTTGGAATGTGTGAAGGACCATATTGTGTCAAGCCTTCATGGGAAATACACTCCATTTGCAATGTGAAAGGCTTTGACAAATTTGTTCCAAAGCAGCAGTGACCAGAGGAAGTTGGCGCTGAAAGATAATCTGAGAAAAATAAAAATGGAGAAGGGCGACAATATTCCAAAATATCTCAAGAAGTTTGTCCACTGTAGGGATGAACTGGGAAGTGTGGGGATTATTGTTGATGATGAAGACTTGGTGAGGTTGGCTCTCCTTGGGTTTCCGAAGAGTTGGCATAGCCACGAATACTTTGTCAATGGACGAGAGAAACTGCCAGGATGGGAGCGACTTTGGTTGGATCTTGTGCAGGAGGAGATAAGGCGAAGTACCAGGGATGGCTCTTCATTGAAGAATGAATATGAAAATAATTGTGCTTTGGCTGCCAAAGCAAGGAAGGGGAAGGGGAAGAAATCCCATTCAAAATCTGAAGCTAAAGGCAAGAAGCAGGATTTGTCCAAGGTGAAGTGTTTTCACTGTCACGAACATGGGCATTTCACCACTAACTATCCATAGAAGAAGAAGAACAAGAAGGTTGTTGGAGCTGCAGTGGGTGAGGCCTTAGCCTCGCAATTTGAACTTGATTTCTCTTTGATCGCATGCTTGGTTTCAAGATCAATGGGATTGGTGTGGTATCTTGATAGTGGTGTGTCTTTCCATATGACGGGAGACAAGGAGTTGTTTAGTGACTTGGAGGAGAAGGATCTCCAAATGCACATAGAGATGGGAGACGATGGTCGATACAGTGCGACTGGCATTGGGACCATTACCTTTGAGAGGGAGTCAGGTAATCCATTTCTGTTGAAATATGTTATGCATGTTCCAGGTCTAAAGAAGAACTTGGTCTCGGTTGCAATGTTGGAAGACAAAGGTTATGACGTTGTTTTCAGCGATGGAAAAGATTTCCTACAACATAAAACAATGGGTCAAACCAAGAGGATAGGGATTCGAGTTAAGAATCTCTACAAGATGGAGGTAGATGGCCGTGCTGTAATGATGAGCAAAACAAAATAAGTGGTGAGCTAGGATGAGGGCGAATTATGGCACAGGAGATTGGGCTATCTTCACCATGGTGCTTTGAAGATTTTGCAGCAGATTTCTACTGGACTTCCCAAGGGTACTCTTGTGTAGTCAGATCAGTGAAATGGATGTACTATGGGTAAGTTTGTGAAGACCACCTTTCATGAGAAGGATAACTGTGCTTCGGTGATCCTTGAGAGAATTCACACAGACGTGTGTGGACCTTTCTCGGTTGATTCAACAGCAAAACACAGGTATTATGTTATATTTTTTAATGACTATTCTCGTAGATGTTGGATCTTATTCATGTATAAGAAGAGCGAAACATTCTCAAATTTCTGTGAGTTTAAAGCATTCGTGTAGAAGGAGTCGGGGAAGCAAGTGAAAGCTCTACGGAGCGATAATGGTGGTGAATACATCTTGGGAAAATTCAAAGACTTCTGTAGCAAAGAAGGAATTTGAAAAGAACTCATAGCGCCTCATAACACACAACAAAATGGGGTCATGGAGAGGAAGAACAGAACAATCGTGGGTGTTGCATGATCTACGCTATGTTAGGTCTCTGTAATTTATTAGCAAGATTGGGAGAGTCCAATCACAGAGTTAACATCATTTCAACCAAACTTTGGGATTCTAGGATCTAGCCCTCCTGAATCCGGAGAGGGATCTCTCCAATATGTGCAAATATGGATATTGTCTTTGAAAAGCTTAAGGTAATGATATTAGGCTAGTTATGAAGGCCAAGGGTTTTGTTTTGTTTTGGATGGTTAGGCATGAAATGTTACTTGAGGGGAAAGTCCTAAGTGCAAAAGTTTCAAAAGTGAGAAGTTGCAAGAAAATAGAATAGTTTTGGCAGATAGATAGATATAACGCTGGTTTTTAGTCCATTGGGCTATGGAGTCATATCTGGGCTTTAATTGAACAACAACATCAAGTGTGATCCAAGGGGCAAGTCATCTATACCACAAGATTATTGAGATTTAAATGATGAAATGGAAACATTAAAATGTTGGAGGGGTGGAAACTGATAATAATTTCTCAGAGGATTTATAGTCTCAGTCCAAACAAGAAAAGCCTCTTAAGTAACTCTTTTAAAACCAACCAAGGACAGGGCTAACCATAGACTTCTTGGGCAAGTTCTTATTAAAGCAGCTTAATTGACAAACAATCCAATAATCCACATAATTACCTTCAGAAAGTATGAAAACACATAAGAAAAACAGAGTGTAACTTAAGATCAGATAAAGTACTTTTAAACCTAGTCTGCTTTCAGTCAACACCAAGGGAAACTTTCATAATCTTCCTTTGGAGAAAAGAATCTAGGAATCAGGGCAAACCATATCTTCTCTAGTCTAACTTTAATAGCAAATAATGGAAATAACATTCGAGAACAATGTTTGAGCAAACAGAAGGACAAGGGAACGCCAACATTCCTAACTGTTTAGACTGTATTGAATCACTCTTAAATAAACAAATCTGAAGAAAACATTAAGATAAAGATTTCTCAGCCAGAGAAGGTTACTGCTATACAGAAAATCCTAACCCTGTTTAAACTGTTCTTTACAGAGGGAAAATGAACAATATGGCATACATAGAAGGAAAACGATTAACAAAGAAAGAAGCACTTCACCAATGATAAAGACCAGGATCCCAAGAAACAGCTTTTATATTGATGTCAAACCAGTTACAATCTTCAAGTCCAATGTTTCAGTTCAGCAATCATCTTCACTATTCAACCTAACTACTCTAGAGCAAACAGAGCTTCAAGGGCCAGTGAACACTATGTACAAATAGAAGTCTCAAGCTCAAGTGTATTTCAAAGTTCTGCAACCAACAATTTCTCATCTTCTTCTGAGGCATTTATAGAAGAATGAGGAGGCGATCTGAGAAAATATCTCTCAGGATAATTAATACAGGTTCAAGACTTCTCGGCCCTTTGAGGGGCTCGAGAGAGAAATCTACAGGTGGATCACTGTATTAAATTTTTACAATAAATATCAAAGCTCGGTGGGAGATTTATTTTGACTTTGGGGCTCTGTGTAATGTGGGGAGTAGCTTCGACAGATATTTATTCATTGGTTTCCTTGCAGAAATAACTTCTTGGCGATGCTGGAGGCAGATATTTCTTCGAGCAATAACTTCGGCCTCTGTTCTGAATGGTTTGAGGCGACAGGTGGCTCTTTGGTAGCTGAGGAATCAGTTTGCCTCAAGTTGTGGCGGTGGAGGCTTTCTGTCTGATAAAACACTTTAGGTTTTCTTTAAACTGTGTTTTGAGTCGGGGATTAGGCTTTTGATAACTATCTTAGCCGTAATCCCCGTAATGTTGTCTTCAATCTTCTTCTACTGTGCTTTATTCTCAAAACTGATACTCTTTAACTGTTCTTTCGAATAAAACAGTGTCTTGTCGATGTGCAGGGCCGCGTTGGGCTTTTCGGCATCAATGCTCATGAAACATTGACAAATCATTGAATCCAACCGTGTGAATGGTTCATTTTAGTAGCTTCGAAGGCGCAGGAAACGTCTTTCCCAACCCTCGGCTTTCTTTGTGATACAACGGAAAACCATTGAAAACACCTGCATAAAACAAAAAACAATTAATAAATCCTGCAAAATGGGTTAGACTGCTTCAGAAGGCAGGAGAGGAGCGTAGCCGTCGGATGAAGGCAACCAACGGTGGAGATCTGCATAGAAAGGAAAAAAGGATAGCGGGAGAAGAATAAGGAGGAGCAGTTTTGGACCGTCCGATCTGGACACGTGGACGGTCCAGATCTAATCGGAGGGTCTCAATCGGGGGTGGCAGAAAAAGGGATGTGATTGAAAATTCCAGTGCGATTAAGCGCTGGTCGTTGATCTGCAGATCAGATCGACGGCGGAAAACGAATCAGCGGGTTTTGAAATGGCGGTAAGACTTGCGATCGGAGGGAATAAGGACCGTTGGATAGGCGGGAAATGGACGGCCCAGATTTAATCGGAGGATCGCAATCGAGGAGGTCACAAAACAACATGCGATTGAAACTTTGCGATTGAGCCCTTTTCGATTGAGCGCTGGTCGTTGATCTGAGGACCAGATCGACGGCGGGGAATGAATCAGAGGTAATTGCAAGGGGGTGAAACATTGCGATGCGATTTTGCGCGGACCGTTGGATCAAGGATTAGATCAACGGTCAAGAATAAATCGGAGGGAGAGCAAGATCGGAAGATCGGAGGTATGGACTGCGATTGATCGGAGGGGACACTTGAAGCATTGTGATTGAGAGTTTGCGATGCGATTGAGCGCAGGCCATTGGACCAAAGGACTATATCAACGGTCAGGATTGCTACGACCTACGCACCGACGGAAAAAACCCTTAAACACATGAAAACTAGAGTTTTTTGCGAATAAAAAAAGTTTAACGGATTGGGCAGAAGATATATAGGTAAAGGAAAAAGGCGCCCGATTGCGGGGCCAAGGGTTTTCACGGAATGTAATATGCCTAGGATTTATAAAGACAAGGGCTAATCGCAATCGAGCCATTGAGCCTGGTCTTTCCGATCAACCCATTTTTATTGTTTCCGATTGCGATTGCGCGATCGGCTCTTTTCAATCAACCCATTTATATTCAGCACATGGTTTTAAGTTTTAACTTAGAACTTTCGGGAAGTGGGTTTTTGGGTTTACAAAGGAAAATGAGCTTTGTAATGGTTCAAAGCCATGCACCCTTTGGATATTTGCGATTAGCGCCGAAAGCTTTGGCGTTTGGTTTTAACATATGGGCATGTGGGGGGAAGTGGTTTAGGACTTAGCCCAAGGGGCTTAGGTCCATAGTAATAAAAATTTGATTTTTATGAGAAATTTTCAAGGATTTTAATGGATTTGGGGCTTCCAAAATAGTTAAAAAGTGAGTTTTTAACTATGAAAGGGGAAAATTTCATAAATGGAAAGAAGAGGACTTATGAAAACAAGGTAGTTTTGATGGAGAAAAAGGGGAGCAGATGAAAGGTTTTGAGAAGAGGAGAAATGGCGATCTTTCAGCAGTCTTTCAGTTGGAGTCAGCAGAAATTCCCGAGTATAAAAAATGGGACGTAAATGAGGATTTTGGACAGAGGCATGAGGCCTTAAAGAGACTTCAAGAGCCAACAATTTTTTAGTGATAAAATTTGTTCCTTGGAGGCTCAAAAAAGATCTTAGCCACCTTTTGGTATAACAAAATATTATAGGTGGCTAACACGCTGCATGACCAGGGCCTACCGATGCACTTGTGGGCCGAAGCATGCAACACTGTGGTTTATGTGAAAAACCGTTGTCCTCATAGAGTACTTGGCATGAGTACACCTGAAGAAGATTTTACTGGTAAGAAGCCTGATATTTCTCATTTGAAGATTTTTGGCTCATCTGTTTACATTCATGTGACAAAGGACGCTAGGAAGAAGCTGGAGCTGAGTGTAGAAGTTGGGATATTTGTGGGGTACACAGAAACACCCCATGATTATCGTGTGTATTTTCCAGACATTCGGATGACTGTGGTGCGACGGGATATAAAATTCAATGCAGTGAAAGCCATGAAGTTGTCACTTGAGAGGGAGCTACACTTGCATGCAAAGGAGGAACTTCTTGTTCCCAAAGATGAGCCTCTAGATGTGGATCGAACACAGGAGAAAATTCATGGAGTGGAGGAGTCCACTCATGCAAAACCAAACATCAGACAAGGCAGAAAGCATACCACAGAAGCTGAGAGACTGAATCTTGATGTGGCATAGAATGTAGGTGTCCCTACATCACAGTGCAAACAGAGACAGTCACTTGACCGATTTACTGGATATATGGCTCTTATAAGCAAGTGTATTGTGACAGAGCCATCTTCTTTTGAAGAAGCGATGTAGGAGCCCACATGGGTAGATGCCATAGTGGAGGAGTATGACTCCATTGTCAGAAACAGTGCTTGGGAGATTTTTCCAAGACCGGTGGGTAAATTATTTGTAGGATCAAGATGGATCTACAAGGTAAAGCAAGCTGCTAATGGGAGCGTCGAGAATAATAAGGCAAGATTGGTTTCCCGGGGCTTCTCACAGATCGAGGGGATTGATTATGAAGAAACCTTTGCACCTGTCACATGGTATTCTTCCATAAGGACCATCCTTGCTCTCTCAGTGTATATGGGTTGGCACATTCATCATATGGATGTGAAGATTGTGTTCCTTAATGGGATCATTGAGGAGGAGGTGTACATTGAGTAGCCTAGAGGATTTGAGATCCTCAGCAGCGAGTCGCATGTGTGTAGGCTCAAAAGAGCGTTGTATAGGCTGAAGCAAGCACCACAGGCTTGGTACACACGGATTGAAAACTATTTCGCTGGACTTGGATTTGCCAAGAGTGAGGCGGATGCAAACCTGTACCAAATTATGGAGGAGGGTAAGATTTTAATCATTGTTCTTTATGTTGATGATTTAATACTAACGGGTGATGAGCAGTTGATACACTCATGCAAGGCAGATCTTGCAAAGGAGTTCGAGATGAAGGATTTGGGCCTCCTTCATTATTTCCTTGGATTGGAAATATGGCAGCGGGATGGTGAACTGTTTGTGTCTCAAGGAAATTATGCTTGGGAGATACTAGAGAAGTTTTACATGCAAGGCTGCAAGCCTATTAACACTCCTCTTCCAGGAAATTGGAGGAAAGAGGACGCTACATTGGCAGAGGCAATGGATGCCACTGTTTATCCACAGTTGGTGGGTTTTCTCATGTATTTAGTTAATACAAGACCGAACATATGCTATGTGGTGAACCAGCTTTCACAAGCGATGGTTAAGCCTACCAAGCTCTTTTAGAAGGCAGGAAATCATGTCTTGAGGTATCTCAGGGGCACATCTGAGTATGTCTTATGGTACAGATAGAAGGATGAAGTGAAGTTGCATGGCTTTACGAATGCAGATTGGGCAGGCAACGCAAC
Organism: Pinus albicaulis; assembly: GCA_034641835.2. Lineage (NCBI taxonomy): Eukaryota > Viridiplantae > Streptophyta > Pinopsida > Pinales > Pinaceae > Pinus > Pinus albicaulis. The sequence goes on from CM076570.1 coordinate 1,360,061,914, forward strand.
GGACAGAAAGAGCACATCAGGAGGGGTTTTCAGTATCGGATCTATGGCATTTTCTTGGTACCGCAGGAAACAAATATTTGTGGCACTCAATTCAGCAGAAGCAGAATACATGGCGGCAAGTCAAGCTGTATGTGAGGCTATCTGGATGAGGAAGATCCTAGTCGGTTTGTTCAGTTCACATTTAGATCCTACAGTGATACATTGTGATAATCAGAGTTACATTAAACTTTCGATTAATCCTGTGTTTCATGATAGATCTAAACATATTGATATCTGGTATCATCATATCAGAGATTGTGTGCAGTGGAAGATCATGTTGCTTCAGTACATTCCTACGGAAGATCAGGATGCAGATATTCTGACAAAGGCGCTCAACAGGAGAAAATTTGAATACCATAGAGGCAGGATCGGGGTGAAGGATAATCCCTATCTTGTTGAGAGGGAGTGTGGAGATTCAACAAGATGATGAGCTTAGTGAAAATCAATCACCTTCACTAAGTGGGCCCGCAGGCTATTTTTAGGTGTAAGTCTATTTTTAGACTATGTCTATTTTTAGACATGGTGATCATATTTCAAAAGTTGCAGGATGCTATTTGTGGATGGTTGGTCAAGTTGGAAAAATGGATGAAATTCTATTTTTAGAAGATTGGGCGAAGTCTATTTATAGATCGTCGATCTAAAAATAGATGTGTCGATTATTATTAGCTCTTAATAATAATCTGACAATAAACATCAACTTATTCTCTTGGAGCACTTTATTTCAGTATAGAGATTTGGAAAATCAGTGGGCTGAAGGAATTATGCTATTCCTAGGGTTTACTGGTGGTTCATGCATGGAGGACTCAGTTAGAACTGAAGTGGCAAAGTTATGATAGGGCTGGAAGAGTAGTTCATGGAGTTGTTATTCAGTTTAACTCAGTTAATGGAGTTAAACTCAGTTGAGCTAGTTGTATCTAGTCTAACTGAATGATACACTAGTGAGAGTGGAGTGAATTAATTAGTTAATTAATTCACAAATAATAACTCACTAATCAACTAAAAAAATACAACAGTTAACTATAGTTCATGTCAGTGCCAGTGGAGACCCAGTGGAGAGATAGGTGAAAGGGCAAGATGGAGTATCCATTGTGACTATAGTGATGCATTGATTGCACCACACACGCATTGGAGTTGCCAATGAGGATTGCGAAGTGTAAGCAAGGTAGATTTGAATTCATTCAGGGGTCTTCTTCAGCAGGGGTTGCGCAGTGGAGGTAGGTTATCAGGTGGAAAGAAATCAGTGCATGGATTTGCATATTTCTTCTGATTAGTGTGTGACGATTGATTGTACTAAGAGCTTGATGTACTAAGCTTTATATGAGATTGTTACATGATCTCCATGATACAAAATATATGATATTTGGGGCTTTTAGCTTCAGGATTTCCCATTAAACAACTGTGTTATGTGCTTTTGTTTTTATTGCTTCATGTGTTTGTGATTGAGTTTTTAAATTTCCGCAGAAGATTAACAGTGGAAATATTTTGTATTTAGCAAGAAGATAAATATTGTTAGATCAAGAGAATCTGGATATATACATGCATCTTGTATATAATTTCTACATGATGGCGATGAAGAATCTAAGGTAAGCATTTCTAATGATTCAGCGCAATCAAAAGAGTAGGACACAGTTGCATGTCAGATCTTGTCTACTCCACTTCCAAATCCACCTTACACTGCCATCCCATCCACTCCACCACTTGTATTTGATATGGCTAACTCTATTAAGATGCATAATTTTAAGGGGGTCGGGAATGAAGACATCAAGAGACTCTAGTTCGTCGGAGAAGCTATGTGGAAGGCACAACAGATTAATTATGAGGATGTCATGAAAGCACATCTTGCTACTACATTACAAGAATGTGCGTTGGACTGGTATATAAGGTATCTAGCAACTAAACCTAATACAACAATATAAAATCTAAAGAAAGCATTGAATGAGAAGTTCCAAAAGCCAAAGTCATATGCTCAATGTGTCAGCGAACTAAAGGAGATCCACCAGGAAGTGAATGAAACTGTATGGGAGTCAGATTAGCGGTTAGAAAATATCAGCAGGGATGGAGGCTTCACCATTAGTGACAATCAACATAAAGAATGGTTCATCATAATTCTATTACCGCATCTGCGCCTACCTTTATCTCAGTAGAAGATCGTGATCCAGGCCGAAGCCGTGAAAATTGTAATAAAGCTGGAAGCCTAACGAGTTCAAGATGTGCAAGTCGGGGTTTAGCAGATTCAGATCTAGTTAGCTACCCTACACTTAGAATTTCAAACCTTGCGAAAGGAGAATGGAAAGGACGTGCAAGCAAAGGTATGGTGCATGTGCTGCAAATTTGAAGGCCACTACAAGTAGCAATGCGCATTATATGGCGAATATATGGCAGTTGGAGGACCGAGTCTAATCAAGCCTAATCCAGGGCTTGGGCTGCCAAGTCTGAACCCTACACTATGGTGCGCAATATTTCATGTAATCGTACAACACCCTACAGAATACTGCCCTAGGTTGCAAAAATATGTTCCGACGACCAAGAAACTATATTGCACCTTTTGTTGTTATGTAGGCCATGAAGATAAGAATTGTTGCAGTTTTGACCTAATGGTTGAACAAGCTGCTTCCTATAGGATTCAGTCAGAAAGTAGAGGCCCAAATTCACCTGTGTCACCCTCTAGGAGAGGGGAACTTCAGGGCCAAGGTCATGGAAGAGGAGCAAATGGTTGTGGAGGAGGCCAAATTATCTATTATAATTTTGGAGAGGTTGGTGTTGGGATTCAACAAGAAAATTCAACACCCACGCCTAGTACATTAAGCACCCAGACTAGGGTGGGTCCCACAACGATATTTTTGGGTGCATGTATATTTTGGTTATCCCTTAATTAAGATGGACATTAAAATGTAATCTATTCTCAATGTGGACTTGAATCAGTTAACTGAAAGTGATAAATTCAGTTAGCTAGTGGATTTTGAGTGAGAGGAAGCTGGTGAGGCATGTAGAGTAATTCTAGTTGTAACAGAGTTCGAAGTGCAGTGGTGCATTAGTTAATGCAAGTTGTAAATAGTTTAACTCAGTTAATTGAGTTAAACTTAGTTGTGCTAGTTGTAACTGAAGATACACTAGTGAGAGATCTAGTGAATTAAATATTAATTAATTCACAATCAGTGATCTCACATGCAACTGAGGATTTACTATTATTAGCTGCATGCATGTGAGATCCAGTGGAGACCCAGTTGATTTCTAGGTAGAAGGGAGGTTGAATATCAGTTGTAGGATTATTGGGTTACACACATGCAACCAAAAACCCATTGAAGTGCCCATGATACTTGCGCAGTCAAGGCAGGCAAGAATTCCTATATTTTAGGGATCTTTACCATTAAGGATTTCGCAAGCAAAGAAGGATATCTGGAGGCTGAGAATTGGTAATGTGCTGGTCAATTTTGCATATGACAGCATGAGACAATTAGCTAAGTACTAGAGGGCTCTTGTGAGAAGATTTTTGTATGTAATTGTTTCGTGATCCATGCTTAATATACAATAGAAGATATTGGGGTTTTTAGCTGTAAAAATTCCCCAGGAAATTATCTGTGTTGTGTGTGATTGATCTTTCTTCATGTTCATGTGATTAGCGATTGTGGTTTTAATTCCGCAAAATATTTGTAGAAGCGATTCAGTATTTAAATTTAGTACATTGTTAGATCGGTTGAATCCAAGATACACACGCATGTTGTATAATTTCTACATGCTATCAGAGCACAGGAAATTGCATAAGTGAAGCAGGAGTTGAGTTAGTGATTGGATAGAATTAGAATTTGAAGTAAGAATTTCTTAGTGCTATAGCTGATTCAAGATCAAAATGGATTTCGATGGCTTCAGGTTAGAGTATGCACTTGAGGGGCTTGAACTATATTCCTTGGAAGGATAGGATGGAGGCAGTACCCAAAGACAATGGCTTGAAGGAATTCATTGACAATGATGTTCCTAAACCCGTTGTGGCAGATGCCGCAAATCTTGATGCATGGCAAAAGAAGGTGGCAAAGGCGAGGAGGATTTTGTTGGAGGGAGTACGAGACCACATTGTCTCAAGCCTCCATGGGAAATCCACACCATATGAAATGTGGAAGGCTTTGATGGATCTATTCCAAAGCAGTAACGACCATAGGAAATTGGGGCTCAAAGATAAACTCAGGAAGATCAAGATGGAAAAAAGTAACACCATTCCAAAATATCTAACAAATTTTGTCCAATGTCAGGATGAACCAGGGAGCATTGGAATAACAGCCGCTGATGATTATGTGGTGTTCTTGGCTCTCCTAGGACTTCCCAAGAGTTGGCACAATTATCAAGACTCTGTCAATGGAAGGGAAAATTTTCCAAATTGGGAATGACAGTATGATTGTGGTCGAATTTGGTGCAGGAGGAGTTTAGACAAAACACCAAATATGGATCTTCATCTAAGAATGAGGATGAAGAGGATTTTACTTTGGCTTCCAAGGCGAGGAAGGGGAAGGGGAAGAAATTCCATTCAAAATTCGAGTCCAAGAATGGCAAGAAGGAGGACATGTCCAAGGTGAAGTGTTTTCACTATCACGGGCATGGGAATTTTGCTACTAAATATCCACAAAAGAAGAAGAAAAATAAGGTTGGAGGATCTGCAGCTAATGAGGCCCTTGCCTCCAAATTTGAGCTTGAATTCTCATTGATCGCATGCATGGTGTCCAGTGCATTGGGATCTGTGTGTTATTTGGATAGTGGTGCTTCCTTTCACATGACGGGGGATGAGGAACTTTTCAGTGACTTAGAGGAGAAATATATCCAGATGCATATTGAAATGGGTGATGACGGATGGTACAATGCTACTGGGATTGGTACCATTACCTTTCAGAGGGAGTCAGGTAAACCATTTCAATTAAAAGATGTAATGCATGTACTAGGTCTGAAGAAAAAATTGGTCTCAGTCGCAATGTTGGAGGATAGAGGCTATGATTTTGTTTTTAGTGATGGAAAAGCTTTCCTGTGACATAAAACAACAGGAAAATCCAAGTGGATAGGGATTCGAGTTAAGAATATCTACAAGCTAGAGGTAGATGGCTGCGCAGAAATGATGGGCAAGGTAGATCAAGTGGTGAGTTGGGATGAGGGCGAATTATGGCACAGACGATTAGGCCATCTTCACCATGGAGCCTTGAAAGTCATGAAACAAATTTCTACTGGTATTCCCAGGGGTACACTTGCACAGTCAAACACATGAAAGGGATATACTATGGGAAAATATGTAAAGTCCACCTTTCATGAGAAGGAAAATCGAGCTTCGGGGATCCTTGAGAGAGTTCACACAAAAGTGTGTGGTCCTTTCTCTGTTGCTTCAAAAACAAAACATAAGTACTATGTAAATTTGTTGATGACATTTCTCGTAAGTGATGGATCTTATTCATGCAGAAGAAATATCAAACATTCTACAAGTTCTGTGAATTTAATGCACTGGTGGAGAAAGATTCAGGGACGCAAGTGAAGGCTCTTAGGAGAGATAATGGTGGAGAATATATCTCTAACTAATTCAACAATTTCTGTAGAAAATAAGTAATTTTAAGAGAACTCATAGCGCCTCATAACCCATAATAGAATGGGGGCATGGAGAGAAATAAAAGAACTATTGTGGGTGCAACATGAGCGATGTTGCATGATCAAGGCCTACCGATGCATCTATGGGCAGAATCATGCAATAAAATGATACATGTGCAAAACCATTGTCCTCATAGAGTACTTGGCATGAGTACACCTGAAGAGGCTTTCACTGGTAAGAAACCTGATGTTTCACATTTTAAGATTTTGGGATCATTCGTTTATGTGCAAGCGACCAAGGACACTAGGAAGAAGCTGGAACCAACAACTGAGGTTAGGATTTTTGTGGGGTACACTGAAACACCACATAATTATCGTGTGTATTTTCAAAACAACAGAATTAATGTTGTGTGACGAGATATCAAATTTGATGAGGAGAAAGCCATGTGGTTGTCCCTTGAGAGGGAGCTAGACTTGCATGTAGAGGAGGAACTGATGGTTCCCAAGGATGAGTCTCAAGATGTGGATCAACCACATGAGGAGGTTCATGGATTCGAGGAAAACACTCATGCCAGAGCCATCCATCAGAAATGGCAGAAGGCATGCCACAGAATCTGATAGGCTGAGACTTGATGTTGCAGAGAACGTAGAATCCCCTACTTCACAACGCAGAGAGAGACAGTCTCCTGACCAATTTAATGGATACATGGCTATTATGAGAAAATGTATTGTGACTAAACCATCTTCCTTTCAGGAAGCAGTGCAATAGCCAACTTGGGTTGATGCAATGGTGGAGGAGTATGACTCCATTGTCAAGAACAATGCATGGGAGATATTCCTAAGACCGGTCGACAAATCAGTGGTTGGATCGAGATGGGTCTACAAGGTAAAGCAAGCTATTGATGGGAGTGTGAAGTAAATATGAATTATATTTTACCATTTGAATCGGAGCAGATCTGTTATTAGGAATGGGAAGATTTATTACCATAATGGTTGCATGACGTGGTAGGGAGAGTGCCAGGTGGTAGTTTTTTATTGGGAGAGGGATGATGGTGGGAATCGTTTGATGAAAAGGAAGTGGGGATGTGGGGTCCACAGAGGTGAGGTGGTGGACGAATAGTGGAGGAGGATGGACTGTGGTGAAGACGATGGTGGGGTCGGGGAGTCCCCTGTGGTAGGCGCTCATTCGTGCGGAAGTAAGGTAGTCCACGGTCAACGAGATAACATTTTCAGAGGGGGGGCAAGATGAGTGAGAAAGAAGGAGGGGTGAGAAGTCTTGTGGTGCTTCCACATTACCATGGTAGGTCCCGCCTTTTCGGACCCCCCTCCCTGCCCGTAACTAAAGCATGAAGGAGCTTGGCGGGGTTGGGGGGGGGGCGAAAATGATCCCCCGCCATTGATATCAGTGAGGTAGATCATGGTCGTTGAGCTGTGAGCCATTGTTATTACATATAATGAAACCTTAAGTCAAAAATTCAATCAATTACGATAATTTCACATTTAAACAAAATGTGATTAACTATGCTAAACCTAAATTAACTTTCTAAGGCACATTTTAACATGCAAACATTTTTTTTCTGAGGTTTTCCATTTTTCTTTATGATTGGTAATCAACCACGTTTAGACAGTGTGGCCAATTATTCTTTAATCCTAACCTAGTATTTATTTAATATTGACCTAATCACGCTTAAACAATGTGATTAGCCTAACTAATCTACCTCTCTTATTTCAATGTGGCATTTCAACTATCAACACACTTATTAAAAACTTTCTAAGTATCTATTAATGCATTTTTTCATTTTTGAGTGGCATTTAGGCGTGCTCACTTATGTAAATTTAATTTTTTATGGGTTATTTTATTCTTTTTATTTTGCTCGTGCTTTTTTATTTTATTTTTTCTTTTCACATATATATTTTTTATCCCTTTTTTTGCTTTTTTTTCTTTATTTTTATTTTGGAAATAAATTTGCAGAATGTTACATTATTTACAACAACTCATATACAAAATTACAGCTACAATCAATTCATCCTATAAAATATAGGACTCTAACATGCTTCATTCGAACCTCTTAATACCATTACGAATTCTCTTAGATCTGTTAAGGACCCTGTAGACCCTAAATACATGAAAGGGGTCTACTTGATTCCATGTTCCTATGGGATTCCCTATATTGGAGAAATTGGTCGATCCATTAACCAAAGAATCCAAGTGCATGCAACAGACATTAGGCACAATTGTTCCTGCTCACGAGCTTTAGTTGAAAATGCAAAGAAATCCAAGCACCATGTATGCATTGATATTCCAGAGTCATTTCTAGGTTGATCACTTCCATCATAGGAATATTAGAGAGGCTATTGAGATTCAAAAGCATGCAATCAATCTCACTAGGGATGGTGGTTGGAAATTAAGTAAGAGTTGGATTCCAAAACTCTCTTCTTGATTTCCCATGTTTCCTCTTTCTCTTTTTTTTTTTAATATATATAATTTTTTTCAAAAATTTCATAATTTTATTTTTATAATTTCATTAATTATTTCATTATATTCAATTTTATAAGAATATTGGCTTATTTTTATTCTCAACATAAATTAAAAATTAATTAATTTATATTAATAAAAATATTAAACATATTCTAAGCATGAGAATTTGTTCGCTTGATCCTTCTCGCTAACCACACAGACAAATGGTACTCGATCGAAACATATTCTAACCATTATTCTAATACTTTCTATACAAAAATTTAACCCTCGTAATATTATTAATTTATTTAATTCTTATAATATTATAAATTAATGTATTTAATTAATATAGGTATAAATAATTAAAATAAATAAAGACTAATTCCTAACAACTAGTTTATAACTAAATAATAATTTAATGAATTTAATAACTAATTCCTAATGGCTAGTTTATAACTAAATAATAATTTGATGAATTTAATAACTAATTCCTAACATCTAATTTATAACTAAATATTATTTTAATTAATTCAATAACTAATTTAATAACGGCTAATTCCTAACAACTAGATCTGGACTTGGATGCATTCTTGCTATTTATTATTGAGGATTGATTTATTTTTTCTTCTTTGTCTTGAGGATAAACCACATTAGTTCATTTGAAATGTAGAACAAACCCTAATGATGTGATTAAGCCGAAAGGAAATATATTTTTTTCCACTGGAAAAATCATAACTTTTATTAATGTATATAGAAGTTACATATTGTATGCAAAGTGCATATGCAGATCAACATGTAGCTGCCATATAGATCACTGAGAGTAACAGGAAAATATAAATACATCCACTATGTGTCGCAAATATACATATTGTAAAACAATATAACTTCTCCACAAGGAGTCTGATGGATATAGATATAAAAACTATAATCAAAAGAGTAAAATAAAAACCAGTACTTGTCTCTAATGGGGGCCATCCCCCCTCCTATGAACAGGAGAAAATGGTTTGTGAAAGTACTAATAATATGCATGCGCATTCTGCTCCTGTTCCTCCATCTGCGCAGTCAATAGGTGCGTCGCTTCCTTGGAAAGGAGGTCGGAAATTGTGTTCCTCTCCCTGAAAATGTGCTGACATGAAATAGGATCAAAATGGGATTTGAGTAGTATAGTTTCAACCAAGATATTCTGCAGTGTGTGTGTGTGTGACATGTCATAATATCGTTAAACCAGTCAATGAAAATCTTGGAATCACTGAATATTTATAGAGCATGTATGTTTTTGGTGATGGCAAACTGTAGGAGGTACAAGAGACAAGAGAGTTCTACAAAGTTTTTTGTGCCTCAACCAATTCCAATCTTGACTTTATAATAATGATGTGGTGAGTGATGAAGAATATATCCACCACCACAACCATGAGTCTGTGCAGATCCATCTAAATAGGCCCATGGGAAGAAGTAATCAATATTCACAGGGGATATGATACGGGGGAGTGGGGGAGGTGGATCATCAGGTATAAAGTGATAAATGTAGATGATGTGGGCAGCATATGAGGGCCAGTGATGAGGGACGTCATGACACATGGTCCGGTTGTGGGCCAACTAGATGCTCCAACAGATAAGGATAGGTAAATTCCATATCTTGTGGGGAGAAGCATCATTCCACCAATGGTCCCAAGCATCAATAAGGGTGAGTCCATCCCAACGATGATTATGATGTATGGAGGAGTGTATGATCATCCAGAGTTCAAGGGTAGCAGGACAATGAAGAAATAGATGCAGTGTATCTTTAGCCGCCATTTTGCAAAGTGCACATCTGTGCGGACCAGAGTATGTTCTTTTCTGTAAATTGGCCCCGCTAGGAATTTTATTAGTGAGGATACACCACATGAGAAGCCTTGCTTTGGTAGGTCCTTTGGGTTTCCAGAGATTGCACCACCATGGACTGAGATGTTCATGCCTGTTTGCACGATAGATATGTGAGTACCCTTATTTGGGTGTATACAAACCCTACTTAGATATGGTCCAAATAACTTCATCCTCCCAATCTCGCAATCTGACACGGGTCTCTCTCAAGGCTTCCAAATAATTTGACCCAATCTCAGTCCACTGTGGGTGAAGTTGTAATGCTCGATGATCAAGCCAGCCTTGCGAGAAGACTGTGGTTCGCTCCCGATTGGAAATTTGATTGAGTGTCAAGTAACCATCTTGATTGAGGAAGCCAATAATTACCTGTGGGAGGAGATGTGCATTGCCACAACCCACCCATGGATCATAGCTAATGCAGATCATGAGTCCATTTCCAATTCACCAGGCCAAGTAATCCTTGATAAATCTGATCGAGGATATGACAGCACGCTAGATAGTATAACATCAAGGGTGGTGCACATGAGGTGATCGTATCCATTCAATGAGGGTAAGAGGATGAATTTATTTCTAAATATTCACCCCGATCCATAGGTTGTTACCCATGAGGATCATCCAACCTAGCTTAGCAGCCAATGCTAGCGTGAAAGTCGGCAAGTCCTTGATGCCCTATCCACCCCACCGCTTGGGTAATGCTATATGAGTCCATTTGGTCCAAGAAAAAGTGTGTCCTTCTTTTGTACCCAGCCATAAGAAATGCCTGTGAATTCTCTATATTTTGTGGATTATTCCTTTAGGATTCCAGGCAAGTGACATCCAATATACAGGAATGGCCTCAAGCACAGATTTGATCAGAGTCACCCTTCCAGCTCTAGAAATCTAGCGATGGCACCAGTTGTTTAATGGTTTTTCTATTTTGGTAATGAGCCAATTCCAATCAACAATTTTGTAATTCACAGGTTTGAGGAAGAAACCTAGATACTTCAAACCATCCTCAAATCTGGTAAGATTAAATGGAAATCTCTACTATGCAAAGTGTTTTCATGAGGAGTGAATCCACAATAGGTGAAAGTTGATTTGTTATTGTTACACTGCATGCCTGTGGCTATACAAAATAAATGCAGAATAGCTCGGATCACAGAGGTGTCAGTAAGAGTTTCATTAAGAAAAATTATAATGCCATCCATGAATAATAGGTGAGTGAGCACACAGTTAGCCGATAGTTTGATACCTTTCAATCTGCCTCGAGAGATTTCATCAATAATACATCTACTAAGGCCCTCCATAACTAGTAGAAATAGAAGGAGAGATAATGGACACCCTTGTCAAAGTCCCCTCTCCGCATGAAAGAAGTTGGTTGTTGCCCCATTGACAAGAATACTAAATGAAACAGAGGTGACGTAGCACATTATCCAATTGATAGTTTGTAAGGGGAATCCCAAGTGAGTGAGCAACATGCAGATGTAGAGCTAGCTCACTTGATCAAATGCTTTTTCCAAGTCAATCTTGAGTATCATCCCTTTAATGCGCTTAGTGTGCATATAATGTAGGCCTTCTTGCGCAATGCCAATTGCATCATGGATTTGTCTGTTTTCAAGAAAAGAAAATTTTTCAGTAGATATGTGATTGGATAGAATAGGTTTCAACCTGCTAGCAAGAATTTTGGCCACAATCTTATATATGCAGTTACATAAATATATCGATCGAAAATCCTTAAAAGAAGAGGGGTGATCAGATTTAGGAATAAGGGCTATGAATGTAGCATTGAAGGCCTCATAGTTGCGCCCAGATTGATGAGTCTCTTCCACCACCTCCAGAAGATCATGACCATGAAGATCAAAGAAGTCTAGATAAAATTCCATAGCCCACCCATTAGGCCTAGGGATTTTTTCCTTTTTGAACCACTTAAGGATAGATTCTAGTTCTTGGCTTGAAACTGGTTGCAACAGGTCCTCCTCTACTGCAACATCAACATATCTAGGAAAGAGGGTGGCCACCTTTATGATTTCAGCCAAAGAAGGTTGCAGAGGGGCCTTATAAATCTCTCAGAAATGATTGATACCTTTCTGTGCAAGTTGAGAGAAGGTAGAGGCTTTTGATCCATCCTCATTATCGAGATCCCAAATGGTGTTGATAGTCTTTCTGCCATTAGAAAAATGATGAAAGAATTTGGAAATTTCATTCCCTGCTTTGATCCAAGTTGCACGACTTTTGAGTCTCCAAACCTCATTCCTCGCTTGTAAGATCTTTAAGCGAGTAGTTTCAAGTGAAATAAGTTGTGTCTTCTCTTCTTCTGTAGCAAACCATCCCCCAAAAGAGGTTTCCAATCTATGAATGTTTTGTTCAAAGTTGATGAGCTCACTGTCCTCCAATCTCTTCTTGTGCTTAGCCCAATTAATGGACTCCTTCTTAATAGTGAGTAATCTGTGTGCAAAAATGGAGGAGGGTGATTGTAAATGTGGAGGCGGAGGGAGTCTCCACTGACTATTCACCAAATTGATATAGTCAGGATCTTGTAACTACACAGAGAAGAACTTAAAGGGGGAGGTCGGCTTCTTGAAAACCCCAGTGATTTCTAAGAATATTGGGGAATGGTCAGAGATTCCACCAAAACCAATCCACTGCGTGAAAGAGCCAAGATTATGTAATAACCCTTCTTTGATAAGAAATTGATTGAGCCTACGAGCCACCAGATCATCCCCGGTGCGCCTGTTGTGCCAAGTTGGAGAGGGGGGAGTTATGAGGGGATACACCACGTGATGTGAAGAGAGCATCTGAAGTAGTCAGAGAGTGTGTCCGCTCGAGCATTTGTCCCCCATGATTCAAAGATCCCGAGAGAGAAATTTAGGTCACCAGCCAAAATGATGTTGTCAGGACTAAAAACAGAAGAGTTCATGAGTGAGTTCCAGAAATGCTTCCTATTAGAGCAGGGGCCATAGGCATTGATGATGCAGAAATACATTCCAAGGGCTTCCGAGAAGACATCCATCCCCAGAATTATTTCCCTGCCCCATACATTTATAATATTGATATGACAGGGGTTTATACAGAGGGCCAAACCACCCGATCGCCCATTGGCATCAACAGAATGAATGATCCATCCAGGTAGAATAGGGGTAAGTACTTGAATTACCAGATCAGATGAGCCATGAGTTTCTTGAAGCATTATGATATCAGCAGAGGAAGAAGAAAATAGACGACAAAGCGAAAGTCGTTTCGCAGGGCTAGCCAGCCCATGGTAGTTGAAGGATATATAGATCATTGGGAAACCAGAATGGGGACTGTCTTTCTCTAAGAATCCCATCGATAGAGAGTTGAGTGCCAGAGACAACATCAATACCGGCTTTTAGTATATCTCTCGAGATATGTGAATGACGACCCCGGGTGGACTTGTGCGGGGGGTAGGAAGGTCCATTAAGGGAGCCAAAACCAGTCGGAGTGTATAAACAGGGGCGCAAATTATAGGAGTGAGTGGAAGAGGATTCAGAGGGTTCAATCGCAAGGAAGGGACAAGGTTTAGAGGGAGAAGGTAAGGGGGGAGAGGGGAGGGGATCAAACAGTGTAGGAGGGAAATCAGGAATAGATGTAATGGGAAGAATAGATAAGGAGGGGGGAGTGGGGGAAAAATGAAGAGGAGAGGAGGATGGGGGACAACAGATGGAAGGGGAGTGGAAACCAACCTGAGGATGCTCCGAACACAGAATAGATGCCGCAGATAGAAATGATAAAAAAGTAAATGGAGGATAAGAGGATGTAACAACAACCGGAGGGAGTCCAGTAGCTGTAGCAGCAGTCATGGATCAAGTAACTCTGGTGGGTGCAGCCACTGCCATCTGAGAGATATCCTCCATGGAGGATGAGTCATGTGAAACAGTGAATTTGGAGTGTGAAGACTGTCTCTGCAATGAGACCAATACATGTGTGATTGGATGCAGGTCGTTAAGAGTACGAGGTTCTAGAGTCGAACTAGTTAAAGGACAATCCTTGAATACATGTCCAACTTTGTGACAACAGTGGCATCGAAAGGGCACCCCTTCATAATCTAAAATCTGCTCCCTGGTGGATTTGCAACATTGTATATTAATGGCTTCATCAAGACCTTCCCTTGTGTCAAGATGTACCAGAATGCGGGAAAAAATCATTTTACTGGAGTCGATGAAGGAACGATCATGGTCCAAATAAGTGCCCAGAAGATTACCAATGTCCTTAAATATATGTTCATTCCATAAGTGAAGAACTATCCCTAGTAAACGAACCCAGATAGGGCCAGCTCCTAGCGGTTCACGATCAGGATTGAACAAAGGATTCCATCGTTTGAGCAGTGTAGGTGCCATCTCGATGTGCCAGAACTGTGATAATATAAGGTTTGTGGGATCTCTAGAGGAAAAACGGATTTCAAACCAACCCTTGGTCAATGTGTGAATGGTGGGAAGCTCCTGGATAAGATCACCCCAAATATCTTGTGTCCATAATTTCAAATGCTTAACCCCATAGTTCCGGCCAAAGACCCGACCAACAACCACCCTTTCAATAGTACCCAAGATATCGACCATCTGAACTCATGTGTCGAGCATGAGAAAATTTGCATGCTTGTTGGCTTTGACACACTTCATACGATGGGGAGCACGGGGAGGGATGCTGGGAGGGATAAAAATCGAAGCAATAAGCGGAGTGGGGCATGCAGAAGCAGGGGGGGGGTGAGGGTTGGAGTCGGGCGAGGGGATGGTGAAAAAGCTAGAGGGACACCGAGATGCGGGTGAGGCATAGCCAAATGCGGGAATGAGGTGATGTGTGTAAGGGGAGTAAGAGGAGGGAGGGGGGTAGAGGGAAAGGGGGAGCGGGGATACTGGGAGATGTTGGGAGGCCAAGGCAAGAGAGGTAGTTAGTGGGGGGTAAGTGAGGGTCTGAGAGAGAAAGGCGAGGAACGCGGGAGATGGGGGATGGAGGTCCGGTGAAGAGATGAGGTCTAGGTCAGTAGTCGAGAGAATTGTCGGGGAGGTAGGAGAGAGTTCCGAGACCATAAAAGTGTCCAGCTCAGGAAAGGAGAGGGGAGGTACCAAATGCAAAATAGCCAATAGAAGCAGGAAAAATAGGAGAATATGCAGGGAGAGAAACTTGCATACCTGAGGAGAAATGATTCGAGAGGGTCCAGATGTCCACATTGGCATATGGGTCCTCTAAATAGTCCACAATTTTTTCATCCTGGGTCCCTTCCATAGCAAAATCCAAGAAATAAACCATTAATGTAAATACCAACTGTTCCCCAACTGTCACGAGGAGAAGAGACCCTGGTTCCTAGTAACTAATAGCACAATAGAGGTCTGTGCTCTGTTAGTGCTTCAATCCAAAGCCTAGAGGGTCAGGGACATACAAGCTCTGTCAGTAATGATGTGCGCAGCCGACAGAGAATGAAGGCGGAGTCCAAGTGCCGACAGTGAGACCCAACTCTGGTTATTCGTTAAGGGATAGTGAGAAAAAAAATTCTGCAAGTTTACAATGAACACGGCGAATGAATCAGGCAGTTACCGCAGATAGGAATGGAGGCTCAAAGGCCATCATTGATCCACTACGCGTAGGGCCGTTGCCGTCGCCTAGGGCTTTTTCCATGCTTAGAGCTCACCTCTTCCATCCGAAAGGAAATATTATTTACAATATGGATCACAAAAGTCTAAGATCTAACAAAGTAAAAATTTATTAAAAAAAACTATGTTTTTTAAGTCATATTTTCATGCAATGACATTTTTTCATGTATTTCAGATTTTTCATGTAGTAGGTTCCATTGAAAGTATGCAACATGGCTACTCGTTGGATGCAAAATTAAATTTTTCATCAACCGAGTTCTCTCAAACGACGTTTGAGTAAAACCATAGGGAGATAAGTTGAAAATATGAGTTGAAAAAAGTAGATTTTACTTTTTTCCCTCCAAAACTTGCTGAGGTAATCTAATCTTATTTTATTATTTCCATTATTATAAAAATATTATGAAAAAACTCATTTTAGACCTCTAAATTCCCCTATACTATCTAATATATCTAATATATTTTGTTGCACAATCAAACTTATATAAATGCAAAATTCTCATATATATATGATTAATTTTACATTTATAAAGTATATAAATAATCGTAATAATCAATATTCTTTTCAATGGTTTAAATTTATAAATGATAAATTATTCAATCGTATTAATTTAGGTATTTTTTATTTTTATTTATTTATTAAATATTTTATTTTAAATATATATTAAATTATATTCATCTTAAAAGGAATTTATCAAGTAATTAGGGGATCAAATTATTTAATGCTTAGCTTTTAAATTATTGTGTCGAGAGGTGTCGTACAATCTAGTATGATAGTGATGTTGTAAAATGTTATATAATGTAATTCTATTTTATGTTGACTTGGTCAAATTATTTAAAATAAAATTAAAATTAAAAACAATTATTATTATGATATGTTCGAGTTAGTTACTTGATGAGTTTGCCAATGGTAGTTTGCAAGCTCATGTTATTGCATAGCCTATGTTAGTTTTTATAATTAAATATATTTGATGGGTTTACCAATGGTGGTTTACAAACTCATGGTATTGCATACCCATGGTATTTGTTATAATGAAACCTATTTTAAGACTTCAAGAAATTCATTATGGAATGCAAGAGTACCAGCTTAAAACTGTCTTAACTCTGAACTTGATCTTTCTTAACACTTGATAAAGTTGGATTTAAGATAGATATAAGTTGGTTTAATTCTATAACATACCTTAAATCCTTCATATTAAATAATTAAAAAAAATTACATGTAAATAAATTTAATTCGATCTAGGTTTAAAATAAATCCAAGTTAAACTATATTTTCTAAAATTATATATATATATATATATAGATATAGATATAAATAACATCTAATTACTTATTTTTTTATTCAATTTAATTTTTGTTTTTATAATTAAATTTAAATTGATTTAATTTTTTTAGATTATGATATATATATATATAGAAAGCATAAAGGATAAGTTCAATTATGGGTAATCTTTTAATATAATTTGTTTGTAACTCCCACTTTTATGAGACACACATAATTATTATTCTTCAAAATGGTTCTAACCTAATATCAAATTTATGAAGCATATAAGTTGTATGTTTAATCGTAAAACATTCAATGTTATTTATTATTATGTTTAAATATTTTATTTTATATATTTTATCAATCATTGTTATTAATATTTTAATATAATTAAAATTGTTAGATTTTAAATTTTTGTTAGATGTTAAAAATGGTTAGATTTTAAATTTTTGTTAGATGTTATAGATATGTTTTTTGAATTAATCATATTATTAAGATTTCATCGACATTTCAAACCAGCTAATATGGTTTATTTTCAAGATCAACTACATTAATTGATTTTAAATCTCAACCAAATCCTAATAATGTGATTGATATGAAAAATATATCTATATAATTAAAATTTCTATAATCCCAACTTTATAAAAAAAAACCATAATTATTATTCTTCAAAATAATTCTAACTTAATATCAAATTTATGAAGCATATAAATGATATGTTTAATGGTAAAACATTCAATGTTATTTATTGTTTTGTTTATTAAATATCTGGTCTTATATACACATCAATATGTATATGTATGGGGGATAAAATATCAAGTTTTTTTTAATGTTTATTTTATTTTTAATTACTTAATTGCATGCGATATATTAATTCCTTTTTATTAAATTATTAAAAATTTAAGCGCTTAATAATTAATAAATAGAAATTTAAGATAAATCTAAATATTATTATATTGTAACCCACTTTTGTAAAATATTTTTAGAATCTGTAAACATATAATAATTTAACATGTTACTTTTAATATTCAACATTTTTAATTTAATGTCAACATTAATTAATTACTTTAATGTTGGTTTTATTTAATATTTATATTATATAATATCTATTTATTATTATTTATAAATAAAATATAAATTTAAAATATAAAGAGGTTTACTAGCACTTAAAAAAAGGTGTGGTAAATAAACAAAAATATAAATAAACCATAGGTATGGTAAATAAATGAAACCTTTTTTTATACTTACTCAAGAGTTATGGTAAATAAATAAAAATATAAATAAACTAGAGGTATGATAAATAAATAAAACCTCTTTTTATATTTACTCCATAATCCTCTTTATATTTATGAACTCAAAAGGAGACCTATAGGCCAAATACCACGGGACAAATTATTATTAATAACATGGACCAAATTCCACATTTATAAAAGAGGTATAAAGAGGTATGGTAAATAAATAAAAATATATCAAATGAGATTGTAAATCAATGTCTAATTATATACCAAGCCTATGGGCCAAATACCATGGTAGATAGAAGAGGTGTGGTAAATAACTAAAACCTCTTTTTATATTTACTCCATAAACCTCTTTATATTTACTAAAACTAAAAAAATAGGTTTTATTTAGGTGAAGCCTATGGGCCAAATTGATAGTGTAGGCCATAGGGTCTGCACTTAATTTAATTAACAAAACACAAAACATAAAACCACACCATACATTGCAAATAAAATCAAAATTTATTAATTCATAAATTAATTACAGGAGAGAGATGTTGGCTCAATGCTTAGCAATTCATTCCTCATACTCTCATACACACTTATACATACATCAATGCCTCATGGGCTCGCCTCAATTTATACAAACAGATTAGAACCCAAGGTTCTAGATCCTAAGCTTACTCCCAAAATAACTCTCCTAATCCCTAACATCTCTCATCTAATCTATAAAATATATCATTCAATCTCTTATCCATGGATAAGAGCTAACTAATCCATAATCTTCTCAAACCTTCCAAAATACTCTCGAAGCTTCTTATATTTACAATATTTCTCATTATCTCCTAAAACTATAGAAGCATACAATAATTAATTAAATCCTCACTTTAAAAAATAACTCCTCTAATAAATTATTAACCCAGGTTAGATGCACCTGCATCAGAATTCCAAGGTAAAAAGAAAATCATGGTCCCCCGACCATCAGTCATAAAAAGCCTCCTGGATCCAAAATTTTCACTTGCAGTAAATCAGTTGTTTTGTCATGTTGTCGATCTTCTGTGTGTGTCCTTTTCTATTTTCCAGGCTTCTAACCTTTATGATATTGTTGTCCTCTTTCTTTTCTAATGTATGCTTTTTCTATTGTTATCAACAAGCTTCTACCATCTTTTTTCCTTCCTGCAATATGTTTCTTTTGGGACACTTTCACCATCAATATTCTAATCTCTTCAATTGCCATGTCCAACTTGTCTTCTTGTTGGTGTGCCTTAATATTTCTTTTTTGATCCATGTTGTCCATCTCTATACTTCTGTTGTGCCGACTTTGTTGATTTGAAGGTTTGTCATCATACTCTGGCTTCGGATTCGCAAACCATTTTTCTAGGAATTTTAGTTCTGCTACAATATGTTTCATGTTGACATTTCATCCATTTGTCATATTTAAAATCATAATGTTTGATAGATAAATCTGTCTTCAGGTCTTCATGCTGGTCTTCTGAACAATTTGTAGTGTCGTCCGTGGGGATCAAACCCACATCCACATCATCATCATCGTCATCAAGCAATGATCCTTTCTCAGGTTCACAAATTTATTTTTTTGTCTGGAGTTTCTCTGCTTCCAAAACTTTTAGTTTGCGCTTTTGTCTTCTTTCCACCAACTATTTAATTGGTCATTTAATTGTTTTCTTTATCACCCTTCCGTGTCTCTGTCTTTTTAATAGCTCATTAATATGTCAAGTCATTCCTTCAATTCCACAATCTCTTCCTCTTCATCAACAATTCTAACTACTATGTTATTGTTGTGACTTTTCTCTCAATCCATCTTCATCTTCTGTTGTGAACTTCACCTTGTTCACTATAACCTGCAACCAAGTTGTCTCTTCCAAACTTGGCCAATGGTTCACTTCACTTTGAACCTTGTTTCTGAGCACTCCTTGCTCCTCTTTGCAACAAGAGCAGTATCTCTTTAAATTATCCTTACAATACTTTGACCAGACTTTGGGTGTTACCTCCATCTATCATGCACCCATTACAATCAAACTTCAGATTTGACCTTTGACATCCAATCATATTTGAGCTCAACATTGTGACTCAAACATGTTTCTCGACTCGATCAATGACTCTTTGACTTGAATTTTAGAATTGAGAGATGCTCAACTTGTGCAAGGACTTTAAAACCAATAATTTTATCTTTGACTTCAATTTCTATCTATGCTTGACTTTGACACCAATTTACATTTATGAAATTTTAATATTCATCTTTACAATTTTACATCAAATTATTTTGGTCATTTCCACTTGACTTGACAAAAAGAATTTGTCATGACTTTCTTGAATTTAACCAATGACTTTTAAGTATTCAACTTAAACAACTTTGTTTACTTTCAAACCCTACTCTCATATATTTCATAATTGTTTCATCCTTAACATCACTTTGTAACAGAACTCCATTACATCAATGTTCACGACCTTATGGTAAATAAGAGTGACGCATGTTTTCTTCCTTTTAAATACTAAAGGTAAAAATGGAAACCTTGAATTCACGTCTTCCACATTTTCATTTTTTAATGAAGAGAGCACACATAAATTTTTTACTCCTTGGGTGGGCTTAATTGTTAAGACCATGTATTTCCTCTTAAGAGGTTATGGGTTCAAAACCAGAAGAAGGTAGATTATGTATGTCTTCATAGACTTAGCAGAAATTGATGAAGAAAGGTCCAAAAAAATCTCATACACCAATTTGATGTTTAGCTTAACCTTAACCTTAATCTGTCATCATAAATTAAAAATTGTGATTCTCCATTACGAACCATGAGAATTTTCTCCTCCTAATGCGTTGAAAATTGAAATGAATGAACCCTTTGTAAACTAATGCGTTGAAAATTAAAATGAATGAACCCAAAACGATGATTTCAGGGTCGAGGATTTTTGCCAGGGAAGAGGACACTAAGGTTTGAAGGCTTGTTTTCTGGCCACCATTGGAATTAGCGCACTTGCTATTTATACATTGTCCGCCTTTACATACATGAAGTTCATTACACAATATCTCCTCGCTTGAAACCTCTAGATCAAAAGCCTGCGTGTTAATTTGACGTAGAACAACATAGTATACGGTAAGAAGAAATTCTGACAGTGTGCTTCCTTTCTCTAGCAATAATGTTACCATAAATTTGTCAGCAACTTCGCAAGCAACTTCTCACAGGTTCTTCCACGCATGTGATCGCATCCTCCTTTAAGTCTCAACTCATGTCCAACGGTGCAGGTCTGCACAGCTCTGCGGAAACCATGTCGTAGTGAGCCTTTACATAGGCTCCTCCTTGAACGCAGACTTCAAACAATGGATTTCAACAACTGCATCAATTGATCATACATGTGGCAACTTCTGTAGAGGTAATTCTTCTTATAATGTTCAATGTACAATGACGAGACCATTCACATAGGTTTTTCCTTCACATGGAAGTAACTTATCTTCTCTCAAAATAGAAATTCTCACAGTTGCACCACCAACCAGTAATGGTGTTAACAACTTCTACAAAAATGGCAGTTTCACATTGCAATTTTTTGCCACACAATCAACGCTCTTTGACACACAGGCGTCAAAAACTTAAAGTTTCAAGGATTCTTAATTAGACGGGAAGCCCACTCATCTTCATGGAAACAGTTGCAAACAAGAATAATAGCAATGGATAAAAAGAAGAAATTTCCTTACCCCATAATGTGAACAACCAAGGAAAAAAACTTGATTCTAGCTCCCCAATAGTCGACGGCAACACATCAATCTGTGTCAACACCAAGAAACATGAAAAAATTTGCAGAAAGAAGAATCTCTTGATTCTTTCATTGTGGAAGAAATTTGAATCTAAAATCAACGACGACGACATGATTCTCTTCTACATGTGCCTTTGCTCCAACATTTCTTCTCTCGTGAAGAACAATGACTTACATTCTCCACACGGGCCACTCTCTCATATGAACAATTCCTCCAATATTTGTCTTTAAATGTGGCAGGTAATGCAACGATCTTTCAAACCTTTAGTCGTTGTATCTACAACATCGTTCATCTACCTTTCAGCCGACTTTTGATCCAACAGTGGTAGTAATGCGTGAGTATGAAATTTGAATGTGTGCCTTATTCTCCACATGGTGCAGTTGTATCAGTCACCAACAACAGTGGTAGTAATGCGTGAGTATGAAATTTCAATGTGTGCCTTATTCTCCACATGGTGCAGTTGTATCAGTCACCAAATGTTCTATCACTCCCAACCTCACGTGACACTTTTCCAAGAAACTTGCAACTCTGCGATGGTGGCAGCTCTGGGCTATCACCCTCAACCTAGTCCTTATTCGACCTGTGCAGGCCATAGGGTCCGCACTAAATTTAATTAACAAAACAACAAAACATAAAACCACACCATAAGTATGCACATAAAATCGGAATTTATTAATTCATAAAATAATTATATGAGAGATGTTGGCTCAATGTTTGGTCACTCATTCTTAACACTCTCATACACACTTCTAAAGACATCAATGTCTTACGGGCTCACCTCAATTTATACAAGTTTATTAGAACCCAAGGAGGTTCTAGATTCTAACCTAATAATTATGCACTGAGGAGTCCAGATAATTATTATGATTGATCACTCCCATTATAGGAAGTTTACGGAAGCTATAAAAATTGAAAAGCTTGTTAACAATCTGAATGGGGATAAGTGATGGAAAATAAGTAGCAACTAGACCCTTACCCTTCCATCCTAATTATATATATATATATATATATATATATATATATTATTTTTGAATTTTATCATTTTTATTTTAATTTTTATCCGAGTATATTATTTTAGTTTAACTTTTTTTAAAAGATAATATTGATTTTATTTATCTAATTAATATATATATATATATATATATATATAATTTTTTAATTAAAAAAATAATTAATTATTATTTAATTAAGTTTTATTAAATTATAATATTGTTTTACTTTTTTAGTTATTTTTTATTTCAAGTGTTTCTTATTATTTTATTTTGTTGTGATGTTTCATTCATTCTTTTAATTGTTAATTATTTTTTCTAATTTTATTTTAATTTATTAGGATGAAAGAATTATTTATTTAATTTTGATTTTTTTAATTATTTATATTTTTTGTTTTGATTTTATTTTGACTTTCAAACTTATTAATTTGTTATCATTTGATTTTTTTAAACATATTTATACTATCTATTTTGTTATTAGATCATGTGCTTTACTTATATTTTGATGAAGAACCATATTGGAAGGTCTCAAAAATTAATCTAAAAAATTCTATATATATAAATTCCATTTTTTTTCTCAAATTACTATAAATCACAAAAATTTAAACTCAAAAATACTAACCACTCATTATTTAAATTTATTTATTTAAAATATATATATATATATATATATATATATATATATATATATATTACACAAAACAAAATCAAATCATACTTTCATTGGATACGAATACTAATCACTAGAGACAAATACTAAAACGACTACTTCAAATCATTTCGTCTCACATCTAAATGCATACATACTTTAACATGTATTATTAGCACGGAGCCACATGACCCTCGTGGCCATATCTCTAAATATTCCCTTATTGTGAAAAATAAAGCATCTTTTGTATTTTAAAAAGATTGGCTTATGTTTTTTTGGGCTTAACAATACATTATTCCGACACATGGCGTTAACCAGTAATTGATACGACAAGCACATTTACCAGCATTAAATAGTAAAGTTAGCAATTTTAAAATGGCTTACAGCAACATCCCAAGAAAACGAAGGGCCGATTCGACTATTACAATAAAAGTTGAGTTATAGAACACAATAATTACCTCGACATTGAGGCCGACCGAGGAGACAAACCCTGCAAACAATGGGGACAAACATGTAAGAGGTGGAGTTCAGCCCAAGATCTTCACAAAGGTCGATTAGAATATAAAATACTTATAAAGCTAAAGCACACACTTCTATATTTTTATTTCTTTTGTTTTTTTTAATATCCATTTTGTGATTTCTATTAATATTTCAAAAAGAGTAGATTTACCTATGATTCTATGACAAAAAAAAGTTCACAAAAGAGTTTTCTGAAAAAAGCAGGCATAAATTTTAAACATTAAAGCATTAGTTGTCTTTTAGACTCAAAAAAATCCAAAGTTTATTATTAGTCAACACTTAGCACGTTGATAGTAGGAGGCTTAATAGAAGACTGAATAGAGAATAGTGAACAAACAGATAAATATACATAGTTGACTCTAACGCCATATAAACTAGAGACCAGACAAAAAAAGGCAGAAACAGTGGTAAATTTAGTCATCCAGTATAACCAACGGGAGATCTATGGAAGAAAGTGCATTAACCATGTTGAGTGGAGTAGCATTGATGATCGCCTCACCATTCTCAGGTTCCTCTAAATCAATATCTGAATCTAAAATGATGTAACGTTCCATTTTTTGAGACAAACATCTATTTCATCCATGTCATAGTGAATATCCTATAGAATCCTCTTTATGTCTTCTTTCCCAGTGAACAACTTGCAATTTTCCACTTGTTTATCTCGCAACACCATGTGGAGGAGGTTCGCCATTTGCCTGTGAGTTGCAATTGAATGGAGAAAGTATAGTCGTCTCTTCCTCCATTTACCTAGCTCAGGAACCCAATTTGTATTTCCCCTACAAACAACTTTTGAATCTGAATGGTACAGGAATTCCCCAAATTCCTTTGCCTCAAGAGTGCGGATTTCCTTCAAACTTCAAAAGGCACCGAGTCGAATAAATTTGATGTTGATTCCCAACCAAAGAGGTGATGCTTCCTGGAAGAGGATGCCCCTAGTTTTCCACCTCTTCAACTAATCATACATTGACGTGGTGCCATATGAGAACAGAACCTGCAAGAGATCGTAACAAGGAGAGATTTGGACAACTTACTAACTATTGGAGTAGGGTCCCCTAGTGGAAATTGTGGAAAATTTTTGTAATACTTTGTAATAATCTAGTCTAGTGCACAAACTTGGGGCAGGTCAAAGCCCCCAATGAATTGTAATGGGTCAAAAGGTAGACTAGAGTCTACAAACCACGTTTTACGGACCATATCATAGCGCAGGATAATATGTTATAAATAGATGGATAAATTGAGTCTAGAGTAGGCTAAGTTTTGGGAAAGCTTGGATATGGACTTGTGGATCTTTTGTGTCAATTATCTGGGTAAGGACTCCTACTGGCTGTGTGCGCAGAGACCCTGAGTCTTGCTGTGGGAGGACCCCGCTAGCCATGTGCGCGGGCTAGTAGATAGAGTCTGTAAGCTAGATCTGGATATTAATGAATAAGAAGACTGTTGGGATATTTGAGTATTCTGTGTTGTGGTTATTGGCTATGCTTTGTGTTATTTATACATGTTGCTAATGATTATTGATGCGCACGTGGATGTGATACTATATAAGAAGATGAATCAATAGATCTAGTTAGATTTGATTGTCTTGATTTTGTCAACATGCTATTGAATTATTTACGAGCTTCTCCGAAGATATTCTTCTGGTACGTTGTTAAGGGTTTCTGTAGTAATATTTCTCCAGCACAGGTCCAATAGATCTGAAGGAACCCCCTTCAATTAACTTTCTCTCTCTCAGGGTGGAGAAACCTTGTTCTAGCACCCTCCCATACTACTTCGGGTGATACCATGACCTGCGCAAGCAAGCCATTACCGAAAGGGCTAGTAGTACAAGGGTTTGTTGTCAAACCTTAAAACCAAACCTGGGTCAAGACCCCTCAAGCCAACAAATGGTTCTGTTGTCGGGACCGGGAGCATTTTGAGAGAGAGATCGGGTAATGCCATGGGGTCATTGGCAGCCATTGAAGCTAGAGATTGAGGACGGGTTTGAAAAATAGATTCCTGAGTTTTCCCTAAAAGAGAATAGAATTAAGAAGCTATCTACCGAAGAGTGGAAGAAGAAGTACATCTTTACAGAAGTACACGAAATCTTCTTCGTATCCTTCGAACACGAACTGCAGGAGTGGATAGCAAGATTGGGAGAGTTCTAAACCTACTGGAAAGACGATCAGGTCACACAGTGGACCCCTGGATTGATCCAATAACTAGAGAAGACTGATAATAAGATAACCAAGACTGTATATCACTAGGTTGATAGTATTTTGGGAGGGTTTGTAACAGAGTTTGCGGTTGATCAGTTTGTATCTTAACTGGAAGCGGAGCAAAGGTTTTTCAAAGGATTTAGAGGTAAGTTCCTACAAACCTTGTCGTTGTTGATTAAGATGCTATTGTGCGAAAAGGGTGTCCTATGCAACCACACCAAGTGAATGACCTCCGACCAGAGTGGAAGCACGACACGAAGCGGTAAATACTACTGAGTTAACCAAGAAGGGGATATATTGGTATATAGTCCTTTAAGGGACTCACCTGCCTTCGACGAGGGCAGGGCTACGCGCACAGAGACCAGCCCCCCGACTACGCCATCATTGAACCAATGAAAGGGTAAAAATCCCCCTATAGCACCACTGCCACCACCAGAGGACGATATGGATGCACACATGAAACTACCTACCTTTAAGGGTGCGGGGTATGAGGATATGGATCGATTATGGTTTGTAGTCGAGTCAGTATGGACTATGCAGAATATCAATAATGATGATGTCAAAAGAGCGCAACTATCCATAACCTTTGAAGGAAGGGCCTTGGATTGGTTTATGGGATACATTGGTCAACGCGCGAACCCGTCGATACAAAACATTAAGGACACCCTAAAATAGCAGTTCTGGAAGCCTAAATATTACCCCAATGTATGGTTTAATTGAAGGATATTAAACAAGGACCCAAAGAGTCGATCTGGGAAGCTGACCAACGGTTGAAGAAGGTCATCAGTGATGGAGGATTTGTCTACGAAGATAAACAACACAAATAATGATTTATCATCATGTTGTTACCACATCTGCGCTGGCCTATGGGACAACAGAAGATCGATTCCCAAGAAGAAGCCCTAGAGATTGCCATGAAGCTAGAAGTTACGCCAAGAGACGATACCCAATTTGTGGCACTACAGATCCAAAGCCAGCTAGAGGCGATGCACTTATAAATTCAGAACTTACAGAAGGATCGAGGTAAAGAAGCTAGCTCGGATGTCTGGTGCATATGCTACAGGGTGTCAGGCCACACTAAGGATCAGTGTCCTTTGTTGTCAGATTATATGTAGGCTAGGGGACCAAGTCCTCTATGCCCCAGAGAAATGGCTAGACCTAGCTCCCCCATGTTGTGGTGCACTGACTATTGAGTAGCAAGAAGACATGATACAGATCACTACCCACGATTAGGTGCCTATGTTCAAGAACTAAAACAATAGTGGTGCAAATTTTTCTCATCTGTGGGACATGACGAGCAAAATTGTCAAACACTCGACCTGATGGTAGATAGGGGAAACCTATACAGGGTACAGGTTGACCCCTCATCACCACTATCCCCCTCAGGGCGGGGAGGATTCCCTGCAAGAGGACGGGGAGGAGGGAGAGGTGCAAGTGTAGGTCGAGGACGAGGGCAACTAATCTTCTACAACTGTGGGGACGTGGTACATTATGCAAGAGACTGCCCGAACCTTGCGTGCCAATCCTGCAGATATTGCAGGTTGTTCGACCATGTCATTGAGGACTATCCGATGCTAAAAGAAAAGATGCAGGAGAAACAAAAAACACCCACATAGAATGTACAACGGGTTAAGGCAGAACCATGAGACGATGGGCCAAGTATCAATGTGATTACCCATAGTGGCATTGCCACCGGAGTAGTTGAAGAAAAATTTGCGGCTGAACAACTGATCAGGAGGGTTGCAGAGAAAGAGGAGAGCCTAGATTTGAAACGAGAGAAAGAAACGTGCATTGAAGCTCAGAGGGAGATAGCCAAGGACTAAGCATCTGCCTCAAGGACCTCGGTAGATTCGAAAACCGATGAAGTGGTTAAGCCGTTCCTTCAGGCAGGCATGACGCTGCTACGCAACCAGAAAGCAGTAGAGAATCTCCAAGCATTGATATATAGCTACGCAGGGAAGGTTTCCCCACCGACCAAGGTTAAAACTGTGAACAAGCTGTATAAGAACAAAAAAATGACTGGTCGGGAGATGTGTATGACTGCACATATTGGAGACTATGAAATGGACCAAGTCATCCTTGATTTAGGATCGGATGCCAATGTCTTGCCCAAGCAAACCTGGCAAAGGATGGGAGAAAATAAGCTAGAGTGGTCCACTATTCAGTTACGGATGGCTAATTAGCAAAAAATCATCCCACTAGGGTGATTGCCGAAGGTTGTGGTAGACATTGCAGGTGTTAAATTCTATGTAGATTGTCGGTGTCCAGATGTGAACAATATTCAAACCCTTTTTCCACATAAATTATCAGCCTGAGGGCGTTATTTATTTCAAGACTAACGACACAGTGTATGCAAGAGCAATCACATAACCTATTGTTAGATCACAGGCTTTAATCAATGAACACATAGACCATTGTAGCAACAATTAGAACGAGTTGTAGAATTAAAAAGACATTCACAGCAATTTAAAGGATTATACTGGAACAGTCATAACAAACCTAACTAAACATGAAATCAACAAAAAGAAAGGTAACACAACACTTGATCAGAAGAGTGGGCCCAACTCTCTGATCAAGGCTGCGGAAAACTCACAAATTACAGGTAAAACAAAAGATTGTTGTGCATTCAATTAATTGTAGAATATACTATTACAAAATCTGTATGTACTGGGCTTAACCCTGATTCACAGCCCGTAGGCCCTCTTTATACAATTTTTCAAGAAATCACAGATTTCCTCTAACAAATACATATCTATAATTATACAATTTGTTGCAACACAACCTAATTGCCAAAAGGAAACCATGAAAAAGCCTGAACTATTGCTGGGGTGAAACGGAGTCTGTTGTGTTGTAGCAGCAAGTGAAGATAATGTTGGAAATTAGGAGCTGCTCCATGACTCACAGCTGCAATCTTCCTGCTTTTGCCAAATCTGTAAAAATATCAGAGTTAACGTTTGCAAAAGGTAAAACGTCCTTGACTATTACTTCATGAATCAAATATCTTATGTAAAATAAGAGAAAGGGGTTTACCTTGTGTGTTTAATAATAATAATGACACAAAGAGATAGAAAGGTGGGCGAAAATGGGAGAGAAAAGTATACAAATTTGGTACCCAACATCTCCCCCTAACTGGTTTATTTGCATGTCGTCCTGCAACTCGTCATCACCTCATATCTGGTTTGGACTGACTGTGATTGGCATGAAGCTGTGTGAGATCATATTCTTCAGCCATTTCCATCTTAGGGGGTTTATAACCTTCTATCAAAACAACATCCTTCCACCAATCTGGGTCAACATTCTATGCAGGAGTATATTGCTCGGTTGGCAACCAAATAAGGGGAAACTGAAACCTTAGTGCCATCCATCTAACCCAAAAGTTTTGAATGCATGCTACAAAATTTGGTATCCTCTTTAGATCTCGTGCAAAGTTAGGTGCTCAAAATGGTTCTCGTCCTCTGATGGCTGAGGATGACAACATCCACCTTCTCTGACAACTGTCAAGCACTTCCTTACGGAACATTGTAATCTGTCTGACACAAAGGTCAACACACCATTTCTAGGTTGCCAAAATGTGTTCTCTATGCCCCTCAATATGTAGAAATGTGTAATACTTGTTATAAATGTTTGATGACTGGCCATGCTCCTTCCTCATCATTAGTGGCCTTATGACTTGGTTCTCTTCAAACGTATCATAGGCCTTTCTCCATTTAATCTGATTGATGGTATAGGAGGTAAAAGCTCTTAAATGAATGTCCCCCACGAATGGAACGGGGTTAAAATACTGATCATGCCTCAAGAAGTACCCATGCATGTAAAGCTCACACATTAAGTGTTTTCCTATGATATCATGAATTTTTAAGATATAGAGAAATTGGATGGGGTCCTCAATCTCGTGCCAAATCTCCTTATATATACTTTCAAGACAAAAGAAAAGAAATTGTTCACGAAGGAATAGGGCATAGCTATGTGCAGGAGGTCTGTAGGCCATTACCTATTGTGTTAGGGAGAACATTTTCTCCTTATCTTATTGCAGCAGCTGCACTTATTCTTCCAATTCTTCTATTCTGGCCTTTTTTTGCCTTGCTTCAGCTACGCGTTATCTAACTGGTCTATGTATCTTGTAACGATCCCGACAGCCTGTTCTCGTACCCACATTATCTCTTTCTTGTGTCCATTCGCAGTAGACTGCCACCTCTGGATCTTAGCGGCCAAGAAATATTCCCGGCCTTCAAACAACTGTTCAATCGGACCAATCTGCGTAGCTACAGAAGAGACCTCAACTTTTGGCTTTACTACCTTCCACTTGTAAATTTTTACCTTCTTTTTTAACTAGGAAACTTTTTTCTTCAACTCCCGAACCTTCCTCTTCAATCTCATGGTTTCATTGAACTGCAATTGGCACCTTTTCTTGAGAGATAACCTTCTCTTCTCACATTGTTCAATCCATTCATGTTTAACAAGAAATTCAGTTTTTGGGCCTATAACAGGCTCAGGAGGCAGTGGAATGCTGCCGGTATTATCAAATAGTTCTTTTGTTAAGTCTTTCTGGCTGGGCTTCCTATCTTCAGGGGCATCTTCCTCTATATTTACCTCAGGGACTCCTATCGTCTGGTCAACATTTCCATCAACCACTTTGTGTTTCAGTGTTTCCACATGAACCCCATCTTCTTTGCGAGCCTCTGAGTGCTCCAACAGAGATTCAAAAATGACTGGGCCGATATTGGCCATGTCCTCTCCTAAGTCAACAAATTTAAGCACTAGTGGAACATCTATTTCCTTCATTAATTGTTGGGGTGAGCAGAATCCCCTCGCCCCTCTAGGCATCATGGACTGGAACGAAGAGCAGGGAGTGGCTTCATCATCCTTGTGTCCATCTTGAGCCGGATGGTCATGCGTTATTACTTCAGTCCGGGTCAACGCTGGCTCTTGTGGCACAACGTCGATTCTAAGGGTTGTTTCCCTTCTATCCTCCTATCCTTTGTGCATTATTTCTTCTTCTGAGGTTGATGCTTGTTCTTATGGGCAGTATCGACCTTGTAGTTTATTCCTTCTCTATCTTCCTATTTCTCATGAATTTCTTCTCTGTTTCCCTATTCTGGTTGAATCGAGGGCGGTTCTTGTGTAACACCCCCAATCATTTCAATATCCATATATGCTCGGGCAGGTGATGTTGTTTCTTGCAAAACAACATCATTTTCCATCCCTTTTTCTGCCATTCAACTTCCCTGTTCTTCATTGACAAAGTCAATGACTGTATGACAGTCTCGACTTCATGAACGATATCCATAATTCCTTCATTTGTGGGCCCCTCGGGCGAGGCTTGTTCTTTTGTGGCAGCCTCGACTGTGTTGCCAATTATCTCCTCTATTCTCATTTCTTCAGGTTCTTCTTGATCAACCTTCATTTCCACTTCTTCGGGTTCCTCCTGATCAACCTCCATTTCCATTTCTTTGAGTTCCTCTTGATCAATTCCCTCTGAATTTTCTTCTTATGCTAAACTAGCCGGAGAGACTGGTTCCTCTTCTTTAGCAACAATAACGACTACTATCTCTTTTTCTGAGGATCCACAGAGTTTTGCCCAGGAGACTCGAAATCTGTTTATTGCATGCATGACCAGTAAATGCACCAATCCATGGTTGGAGAGTACTACCGGCATCCGGCGCAAACGCCGAGCAAACTTTGCCATGTGCTGCAACTATTTTAATAGAATGAAGGGCATGTTTAAGGAATGAACCTGGGCCTATGGAAATCGAAGGTGAGTTAGAATTTTAAAGTGGTATTTAAACAGAGTTATGGCCCAACCCTCGTAGGTTATGTATTTCATTACAAAACCTGCGACTTCATTCCATGGATACAGAACAGACTTGCGCTCATATCCTCTGCCCATTTTAATGACGCTTTCTCCTGCCTGCAAGAATAATTTGGGAAACTACAGGAGGGAAAATCTCCGAGAAAATCATTTCTGCCCCTGCTATCTCAGCCCGCTGACTTCTACAATTATATCTTCTATGATAGGAATTTCCAATCCTCTGACCCGTGAGCCATTCTCATCCAAATTAAGCGCGAAATCCATTGTGATTTACCTGTCAAACCCTTGCAATCTGTTGAAATAGGTATCCCAACCTGCATTGACAAAGATTTTCCATACCTCTAGATTACTGCAGACCGAAGCTGTATTTTCAGGTTCATGCCGCACAGCCAGTCCGCCCATATTGTGGGGACTGTAACAACACTTCTTAGAATAGCAGACCATTGGAAAAAATAGTGGATACCAAATTTGGAAAAACAACATGGTGAAAATGAATGGTGGTAACGGTAAATACGAATGGTAATTCTCGAAAACTAAGAAAAATCATGAAAAAGTATGGTAAGTGCAATGAATAGAATGGTAATTATTTCGTATGAAATGGAAAGGAAATGTTATGGATCCCAATGCATATTTAATAATTATATGGAGTATTGATAAGGATCATAAGGTGTACCACACACGGTATTGTAATAATGATTCACAAAGTCATCATTATGTCGTCATTAAATTGTGATGGCACTCCCTACCCAACTTAAAATTTGTCGTTCGCGGCATTAATGTCATCACATGGGATATTTAATTAAATTGGTAAAAGTCACATGGAGGTGTACCTGGCAGCCTACCTGGGCGAAGTGACGGTTGGTAGGATGACGACGCATAAATGATGTGGTTGGAGTAACAACAATATGACTAGCAGCATCCGGAGTAACAACATCTGGAGTAATAGCAGTGCGAGTAGCATTATCCGGAGTAAAAACATCTGTAGTAGTAGCAGTACGAGTAGCAGCATCTGGAGTAACAACAGTGCGAGTAGCAACATCTGAATTAATAACATCTGGAGTAACAAAAGTGCGAGTAGCAACATTCTGAGTAACAACATCTGGAGTAACAGTAGTGGGAGTAGCAGCATCTAGAGTAACAACATCTAGAGTAAGATCATCTGGAGTGACAACATCATGAGTAGCAGCAACTGAGTAACAACACCCTGAGTAGCAGCAAACGAGTAACAACATCATGAGTAGCAGCAACCAAGTAATAGCATCAGGAGTAGCAGCAATCGAGTAACAGCACCTTGAGTAGCAGCAACCGAGTTAACAACATCAGGAGTAGCAGCAATCGAGTAACATCACCATGAGTAGTAGAAACCGAGTAAAAAAATCATGAGTAGCAACAACCGAGTAACAACATCAGGAGCAGCGACAACCGAGTAACAACATCATGAGTAGTAGTAGTCAATACTTAGAATTTTTTTTTAAAACATTACTCCTTAGTAGTAACTCCTGCAAAAAGACAACAAAATAAATAGTAACAGTATAATTATTTATTCTTTATTCTTTTTTTTACTATATATATATATATATATATATATATATATATATATTAAGAGCAAGGATGCAAAGGAAGAGTTCTCTACGCTGATAACCTTCAAACCATATTTCTCAGAGAGGTGTTTGATAAAAGCATCCTTAGAGGCTGGGTAGAGGTATAATCTTAGGTGATGTCCCTTTGCTATGAATGAAGCACGTGTATCGTCAATTGTGACTAGCCTGATTGTTCCGTTATCAAATACATCATCCACCTCGTAAGGTTCCATCCAGCGAGTGTAAAGATTTCCCTTAAAATCCTTAAAGCGGGAGTCATAGAGTAGTGCCCAATCTCCCCTCTGAAACACCTTATTCTTGATAAAATTATCGTGCCATTTCATTCTCTATTGCTAAATAGTAGTAGTTCTCTGGATAGCCATTGAATAGATTTCATCTAGTTAATTGAGTTGATCCAGTCGGTGTTTCTGGGCATCTGACACATCCAAACCAACTTCAAGAGCTCTTCTGAGCGTACTGATTTCAAACTCTATTGGAAAAAATGGGGATTTCCCATAGACCAACTCAAATGGTGAAAACCCAGTTGTGCTCCGCCATGTTGTTCTGTACGCCCAGAGAGCTTCAGGCAGATTTTGAGTCCAATCTCGATGATGGTATGCCACAATTTTTGTCAAGATATTTCCAATGCCTTGTTTGTGCTTTCTACTCATCCATTCGCCTAGGGATGGTATGGAGATGTCACCCTATGTTTGACTCCATATTTCTGCATGAGCTTTAATGCTATCTTGTGTGATGTAAATTTTGCTCCTCCATCAGAAAAAATCTCTCTTGGGGTATCGTGACGAGAAAACATTTCTTCAAATAGGAAATCCGAGACCACCTGCTATGTTGCTTTCGTAACAACTTTGGCTTCTACCCACTTAGTCACGTAATTTGTGCAGACCAAGATGTGGAACTTTTTCTGGGAGGGTGGGTTAAAGGGTCCAACGAAGTCAATATCCCATTTCTCAAAAGGTTCGAGGAATACCTCTGCCTGCAAAGGCATTTCATCAGCTCGACCAG
Source organism: Pinus albicaulis (assembly GCA_034641835.2). Lineage (NCBI taxonomy): Eukaryota > Viridiplantae > Streptophyta > Pinopsida > Pinales > Pinaceae > Pinus > Pinus albicaulis. Next base: position 1,360,096,411 of record CM076570.1, read on the forward strand.
GCTACCCCATATGTTGGCAACTATCACACCTCATGACATAATTCCATACATCTTAAAAGATAGAAGGCCAATAGTATCCCATTTGTAGCACCTTATGGCCTATTCTCTTGTCTGCAAAATTCCCTCCACAAGGGCCATCATGGGCAGCCTTCAATACTTCATAAATATCATCCTCAGATCCACAGCGCTGAATCTACTTTTCAGCTCCTGTATGAAAAGGGTACCCTGCCATCCAAGAATATCGAGCACTGTGATGAATAATTTTTCGTTGTTCCCTGTATGACAAATGAGGAGGCACTTTCCCTGTAGCAAGATAGTTAGCAATATCTGCATACCACAGAGGTTTAGTATAAACTGCAAAAATATGTTCATCGAGAAAACTATCTTCTATAGGTGTGCATTCGTCATTTTTATCCATTCTAGATAGGAAATCAGCAACTACATTATCTTTTCCAGGTTTGTATACTATTGTGATATCTAATTCTTGAAGCAATAGCAACCATATTGTAGTATGACCATGAGTGATATGTCTATTAATCAAATCCCTGATTGCTGCATGATCAGTATGTACAAAAGTAGGATACCCGGTGATGTAGTGCCAGAACTTATTGAAAGCATAAATGATAGCCACGAATTCTTTTTCCATCACCGTGTAATTCAGTTCAACAGGAATTAAATTCTTGCTGACATAATAAATTGCATATGGTGTTTTTTCTACCTACTGTCCTAAAATAGCTCCTACTGATGTCTGAGAAGCATCAACATGTATGTGAAATGGTAATGCCCAATCAAGTCCTCGAAGGATTGGAGCCTTGCAAATCAGTCCCTTAATTTTCTTGAAAGCTGCTTCACAGTCTTCAGTCCACAATAATTTTGCATCTTTCATTAGCAATTGAAAAAGTGGATCTGCTACCTTAGCAAAATTTTCTATGAAACGTCTGTAATAAACAAAGCAACCAATAAAGATACTTACCTGTGTGGATGTCTTTGGTACCAAGAAGCATAATATTACCTCTACTTTGGTTGGATCAACTTGAATTCCAGCAGTTGAGAGCAAATGTCCCAATACTATCCCTTCTTCCCTCATCATATGGCATTTAACTATACTCAAAGATACATGGTTCTGCTTACATATTTTGATTACTTTCTCCAGATTTTCCAGTCCCTCTTCAAATGAGTTTCGATATGGAGTAAAATCATCCATATATATTTCAACACCATCATCGACCAAATCAAAAAATATTCCCATAATTTCCCTCTGAAAGGTAGTAGGAGAATTACACAGGAAAAATGGGACCCTGTATGCAAAGGTTCCCCATGGGCATGTGAAAGTTTTTTTATCCTAGTCTTCCAGGGCTATCTAGATCTGGTTATATCCACTGAATCTGTCTAGGAAGGAAAATGACTTCTTTCCAGCCAGGGTGTCCAAGACTTGGTTAATGAATGGCAAAGGGAAATGGTCTTTCTGAGTTTCCTTATTTAGCTCCTTGTAATCTACGGAGATCTGCCACTTACCATTCTTTTTAGGAACAATAACTAGCGGGGATACCCATTGGCTATCTGAAATGGGGTAAATGAAACCTACATCCAATAATTTTTGTAATTCTTCTTTGACAATTTTATTTAGAGTAGGATTCATTCTCCGTTGGGGCTGTCTTATAGGGCGTACATATTCCTTAATATAAATATGATGAGTACATAAATTAGCAGGGATCCCCTTCATGTCGGTATAATCCCAGGCAAAAGATTCATAATGATATTGAAAGAATTTTAAGAGCTATTTTGTCTAGGATTCAAACAGATTAGGGTTGATATTGAGTGTTTTCCCTGGTTCAATTTCGATCGGAATACTATCATGGGATGAAGTTACAAGAATGTATTCAATTTCATCTTCTGGCTCAATGTTTTCCTGTTTTTCATAGCTCATAGAAGATTCTAAAATTTGACGAGTTGAATTGGAAACAGAACTAGGATCATTTATAAAAGTATTGATGGCATTGTCCTCAGTTTCTGTTTTGAATTGAAGGGCCTACCCAATAGTGAGGACTGGTCTAACTTCTTCATTTTCAGGTTTAGGCTCTTTTATTGGTAGAGGTTTCTGACTGGTTAATAATTTTTCAGATGGGCTAGGTTCCGCAGAGGGTAGAGAGTAAGATTCTTTGTAACAGTCCCATTTGATATGATCATATGCCCAGATAGACAACCTATGTAAGCATCTGCAGTTGCAAGCCAAGGTCCTCCCAAAATCAATGGGTGACCTCCAACTAAATATCTTGATTGTAACACAAGGATATCCACTAGGTAGTGCCATGAATTCACCGAAATGGTCACATCTTCCAGTTTCCCTACTGGTTTAATTGTAGACCTATCTACTAGTTCCAATATGGTAGGGGTTGGCTTGAAATTTCCAAGACCTAATGTGTTCATTGTTTCAGAGGTAATGATATTGATAACAGTGCCCAAATCCACTAGTACATTTGGGATTTCAACCCCATTGATTTGTACTGTTAGAATTGGGTTTCCCGGGTCTCCATATTTTATAGGCATAGTCTTTCCTAGCATAATTTCTGACAATATACCTATCACATGAATAGTTAACGAATCCCTTGGTTTCTTCCCAGGTTTCTTAGAGCAGTACTCTTTGAGAGTTTTTTCATATATAGGTACATCCCTCATAGCCTGTAGCAGGGGTATTTTAACAAAGATATTTTGCAATTCCCCCAGAAAATCAAACTCTGCTTGGGGATTTGGTTTATTCAAGGTCAGTCTTTCAGGATATGGAGGAGAAGTTGAATGACCCCGATTAGGAAAAAATAGGGTAGGTGTCTAATTTATTATTTTTTGGTCTGGTTTATCCTCAACTATCCTCTATTCTGGTTCAGTAACTTCACTATCAATCTGTTCTATAATAATAGGTTAAGTGGGAGAATTTACTACCCGCCCAGATCATAATTTTATTTCATTAAGTACGGCGGTGGAAATGATATAAGATGGAAGGTTAAGAGTATCTATTTGTTGGACCCCTTTATTATTAGGATTTTGATTGGGCTGGATAGGAAGCTGGGGTTGAAGGGTTGGATTACCATAAGGTATATTAGAGGGCAACTAAATTTGTTGTTGAGGCATAGATTGAGGAAACTGACTAGTAGGAGAGGGTCCATGCCAGCTTTGATTCCATGAAGGATTCGAACTAGCCTGGGGAACCCATTTTTGCCAAGGGGGGTATTGATATTGAGACCACATAGATAAAAATGGTGCATATTGGGGACCCATATTAAAATTATTAAAATATTGAGATGGGTCCTGGAACATACCTGGATTCATAGCTAGTGGTCGAGGTTGCCATGGCTTTTTCGGCCCCATGAAGTACAGTTGGTCTACCACATTTTCTTCACTTGCTCCTTGAAAAACCACCTTTAGTCCGGGCAAGGAAGGACACGAGCTGGTTGCATGAGTCTATTCACAGATTGCGCAGGCTTCCACTGTGTTTAATGGGCACTCTTTCAAATGATGCTTCTTTTTGCACTGTGGGAAGAATATAGCCATAGTCTTCTCCAACTCTATTTTTTTATGTTTTTCTTGCAGAGTGTCCATATGGGTAGATAATGTACCCGGGATCTAGCGAAGGTGAGTGATATACCAAAACTAGTACGGGAGGAGGAGGATGTTGATCACATTTACAAACTAGCTGCTTGGGATGATGATTGGATCAAACCCACAGTCGATGGCATGTTATGTTCGATGGCATGTTATCTTTGGGACCTAGACAACGAATTCCTCTCGGACTTAGATGGAGAGATAACAAATTGGCGAACCCGGTTGCTTGATGTATACGCGTTGCGATGCCTTAATTTCACAAAGAGATTCTAATGCATCTCCTGCGAGGTGTTAGGGTCCCGTGATTTGGTGCTCAAGGTATCAGTCCTTAGATTATCCAGTAGATTTCCAATTTCAGCCTTTGTAACCCCTCCACCAGAAGTCTTTAATGACTGAATTCCTTGTCCACTCCTTGCGGCTCCCCGTGAACACTGAATGCAATAGTCACAAATGGTTTAGAAGTCTTCTTTTGAAATGTCCCCCTTTCCTACTATGTTTAGAAGCTGTAGAGAATCTTCCCTAAGCACCCGAAGAAGAATGATCTTCAGAATATCCTTATCCAGGTCACTATGGCCTAACCTATGCAATATATATTTGAATCACTCCACGCAGTCTTCCATGTTCTCATCCTCTTTCTATACAAACTTGAAGATTTCCTCCTTAATGTCACGGGATTTGCAGTAATCTTGATATTTCTCCAAAAAGGCTTCTTTCATCCCTTCCCATGAGGTAATAGTTCTCCCTCCTAAACCCATAAACCATCGCAGGGTTGTCCCTTTTAGGGTAGTAGGGAATATTTTTAGTTTCTGAGCATTAGAGATATAATCATACCCTCAACAGACAATGTCAAACTCAAAGAGGAATTTATCAGGGTATTCAGAAGAAATCCCATGAAAATTAGGTAGAGTTGTTAAAGGGATGGGCTTCATTGGTGCATCACCTATAATGTTTCCAATTGGAAAATCAATAGAAGAACTTGCAGGTGCCATAAATATCCTCCAATACTCACCTGGGATTTCAACTGGTTCTGTGACTGGTACTTGGTGTGATTCAACTGTAGGAGGTTTAACCACACTCCGTTGATCTCTTGGTAACGCAAAATCATTCAGGAACTCTCTTTCCAAATTGGAGTTTCTTAATTCAATCACAGGAGGCTTCAAAACACTCCCTTGGTCTCTTGGTGATGAAAACCCTTTCGGAGGTATTATTCCCAATTAAAATTGCTTAGTTCTTCTAACCCTCTGCTTGCTATTTCTTCCCCTTCTACTGACAGTAGGGATATATCCTCCACTGGTACCCTATTTATTACTTCTTCCGACGTCAAAATAATTTCCTCTGGTACCATGGTTGGAGCTGGCTACTCAACTGACTGCCCTTCAGACCTCGTCTGAACCCTTACCTTGATAGTAGCATGAGAGGATGCTTTAGATTTAGCCTTTTTGATGATCTCTTGAATATACGTCTTCCTTCCCAAATCCTTTCATTTCTTTTGGGGTCTTCCTCTACCCCTCTTATTTGGATCTTTGTTCATACAATTGGTGAGAGGAATTCATCAAAGTAACAAAAAGTGCTCAAGACTCGGAGCAGGAAAAATAGTTTCCTTCCTAGGATGAGAGAATAGGTTTAAAATAGAAAATAAAATGAACAGAAAAGAAAATTAAATTTCAGGACCTAAAGTAGTGTAATCAAACACCCTCCTCAAGACGAGAAGTTGGCCCTTTCAGAAAATAATAAAAAAGCAGAAAAGAAAGACTGAAAACTATGCCCAGGACTTAGAGTAGTGTAAAAAATACCCTCCCTAAGGCGAGAGATTAGTCTTAACAAAAGAAAAAAAAGCAAAGAAAAAAATATCACACTACACTCAGGACTTTGAGTAGGGAAATAAATTCCCTCCCCAAGACGAGAGATCGATTCTTAGATCAACTGCAGATCGTGTTCTTGCACCTTGTTAGGCTTCCCCGGCAATGGTGCCAAAATGTTGGTGCCCATATGTGCACAATATTCAAACCCTTTTTCCACATAAATTATCAACTTGAGGGAATTAGTTATTTAAAGACTAATGACATAGTATATGCAAGAGCAATCACATAACTTGCTGTTAGATCACAAGCTTTAATTAATGAACACACATACCACTGTAACAAAAATTAAAATGAATTGCATAATTAAAAAAACATTCACAACAATTTAAAGGATTATACTGGAACAATAGTAAAAAACCCAACTAAACATGAAATCAATGAAAAGAAAGGTAACACAACACCTTATCAGAAGAGTGGGCCCAACTTTATGATCAGGGCTACGAAAAACTCACAAATTACATGTAAAACAAAGAGTGTTGTGCATTCAATTAATTGCATAATATATTGTTACAAAATCTATATGTACTGGGCTTAACTCTGATTCACAGCCTGCGGGCCCTCTTTATAAAATTGTTCAAGAAATCGCAAATTTCCTCTAACAACTACGTATCTACAATCATACAATTCATTGCAACAACAACCTAATTGCCTAAAGGAAACCATGAAAAAGCCTGAAATATTGCTGGTGTGAAATGGAGTCTGTTGCACTATAGCAGCAAGTGAAGATAACGCTGGAAATTAGGAGCTACTCCACAACTCATAGCTGTAATCTTCCTGATTTTTCCAAATCTGTAAAAATATCATAGTTAACATTTGCAAAAGGTAAAACCTCATTGAATATTACTTAATTAATCAAATATCCCATGTAAAATAAGAGAAAGGGGTTTACCTTATGTGTTTAAGAATAATAATGACACAAAGAGATAGAAAGGTGGGAAAAAATGGGAGAGAAAAGTATACAAATATGGGACCCAACACAGATTTTGAAGTAATCTAGATTGTGGATGACATAGATCCTTACTCTATGCTCCTAGGCCTGGACTGGGCCATTAACATGGGATGCATCATCAATTTGAAAAGGAGAAGTATGGTATTTGAAAACGAAGGTACGTGGGTAATAGTCGCCCTGGATCTAGCAGAAGGTAAGTGATATACCGAACCAGTACGATAGGAGGAGGATGTTGATCACATTTACGAACTAACTGCCTGGGACGATGATTGGATCAAACCCACAGCTGATGGCATGTTATGCTAGGTAAAAGACAGTGAATGCCTCTTAGACTTAGATGGAGAGATAGTAAATTGGCAGATTCAGTTGCTTGATGTATCTGCATTGCGGTGCCTTAAGATCACAAAGAGATTCTAATGCATCTCCTTTGAGGTAAGATAACTACCCTACTTTGATGGTTCTAGTAGTGTTAAGGACTTTATTAAAGAAATGAAGCGGATGTCCCTGAAGAACGGAGGTTTTGGGCCATTGAATTGGCTATGCATGCGACCCCTATGCAATGGTGGGAAACCCATAAGGAAGCTTTTCAGGATTGGGGGCAATTTTAAAAGATGATGATCCTATGATTCGACCCTCCAGCCAACCCACCCATGTAACTCTTCTCAAGTCGAGGGGATATGCGCAAGCACTTGGCTCTCTGGATGGAAGTATGGAGTGAAAAAACATGGAATGAATGGGTACATATTTTTATTCATGCTTTAGGACCAATCCCTACCACTTGGTATTTGGATGCAGAGCTGCACCAACACACTCGTCACTGGGGTACAATGGCTGAAGATTTCATGCTAACGTTTGGTCTAGTAGGAGGAACTGAGAAACTTGATGAAGCCCTGCAGGATATAGATGCTCTGGTCTTTGATGAGTCCTTGTCCAGGCAAGAATGTGTTGCGTCAGCCTGGGATGTGCAGATGCAGGATATTTTTAACTACAGAAATTTGTCAGTAGAAGATTTTGATAAGGACCCGGGTAATATCACTATCTCAGAGTCAGAAGGAGAACGTGTCGTTGTAGGACCTTTATTACAGGCAGTGAATGTAACCAAACCATTGAAACTAAAGGAAGTCAACATTGGCACAGAAGCACAACCCAAGATGGCCAAAATTGGGGATTACTAGGATGACGACATGGTGGGAAAGATTTTGGAGCTACTGACTGAATATCAGAATATATTCCCCATGAAGTTCTTGGAGCTCAAGGGGATTGTCATTGATATGGGTGTTATGAGGATTACCTTGAAGCTGGATGCACACCCTGTCAAACAGCGGCCCTATTTCTTGAACCTTAAATATAAACCAAAATTCAAGGAGGAAATAGAGAATATGGTAGCCGCAGGTATCATTAAATCGATGGAATAGTTATATTTGGTGGGCCCTATGGTGGTCCAGGAAAATAAGACTAAAGGAGAAATAAGGATCTATGTAGACCTACGCAATCTAAATAAATGATGCCTGTGTACATGATCCTTTCCCTACGCCATTCTCTGATGAAATTCTGGATAATGTGGGAGTTCAGGAAGCATACTCATTCACTAATGGGTTCTCAGGGTACCGTCAAATCTGAATAGCACCTGAAGACCACAGCAAAAAAACCTTCGCAACCGAGTGGGGATCGTTCCAATACACTGTCATGCCTTTTGGGCTAAAGCATGCTCCTTCCATTTTTTCGCTTGTAGTTATAGCAGTATTCAAGTAATTCATTCATAAGTTTCCAAAATTATATTTTGATGATTGGAAAATTTTTGGATTATTAAAGAATCATGTGTCCAACCTGCGCATGATGTTGGATGCCTATAGGAAATACCAAATTTCGCTAACATCAAGAAATGCATATTTTGCATGCCATTTGGGATTTTTTTGGGGCACGTGGTATGTTAGCAAGGGTTGATGGTTGACCCAGCCAAGATTGTGGTTATCATTAGTTTAGCAGTCGCCACCACTAAGAAGCAGTTGTGCTCCATTTTAGGGCACACTGGTTACTACAGAAAGTTTATTCAAGGGTAAGCTCTGATCACCACACTAATGGAGAAGCTGCTAAAGAAGGATTTATCCTTTTTTTGGGATGAAGAGTGTTAGAAGATCTTTGAACTACTAAAGGAAAAGATGGTAACTGCACCTATTCTTATATTTCCCGACTAGTCAAAGGTATTCCATGTACATGTGGATGCATCAGGGATAGCCTTAGGAGTTGTCTTAGCGCAGCCCAGAGAAGGGGACATCGATCATCTGGTTGCATTTGCTAGCAGCTCTCTAGCGCAGAGCGTAACTATTCTACTATGGAGCGTGAAGGATTGGCAATGGTTTATGCCTTGCAGAAATACTGGCACTATATATTAGGAGGACACTTCAAGATGTTCACAGATCATTCAACTCTAAAATACTTGGTCAATAAGCCTGTGTTGGGGGGGAAGATTTGTAGGTGGTTACTGTTGTTTTAGGAATATGAGTTTGAAATTATTATGAAGCCTGGGATATTGAATGCCAGACCTGACCACTTGTCTCAGATCGGGAGTGGGGAAGAGCCAAGTAATCTCGAAGAAGGATTACCTGACGCACAACTATTTTCCATCAAGGTGTTTGATGAAAAATTTGCATACATCATTCATTTCATGACCACAAGTATGGTTCTCAACAGCTACTCAATACCACAAAAAAAGGAGTTGGTCACCTGAGCACCCGATTTTACCATAATTTTCAGACAACTATACAAGTTGGGCATAGATGAGGTGTTGTAGAGATATGTATTGGACCATGAAGGACAAGCTATATTGGCTGAGGCCCATGGATGATTTGCAAGAGGACACTATTCAGGGAAAGAAACTGTGCAGAGAGTTTTGAGGGCTAGGTTGTGGTGGCCCAGATTTCATAGCGATGCCCATGCATATTGTCGTGCCTATGATGCTTTCCAATGAATAGGGAAACCCTCGTGGAGAGATGAGATGCCCCTGCGACCACAAATGGCTCCGCAGGTGTTCAATAAATGGGCCATAGACTTTTTAGGACCCATTAATCCCCCAGGAAAGAAGACAGGTGCCCGGTACATCATTACTGCTACTGATTATGTCACCAAGTGGCAGAAGTGAAGGTTGTCAAGGATTGTACTGCAGATACTGCTGCACACTTCATTTTCGAACATATCCTGACCAAGTTTGGTTGCCCGAAGATCTTAATGAGAGATAGAGGTACGCATTTTGTTAATGATACTATTGCAAATTTAACTGAGGAATTCCAAATCCACCATGCGAAGAGTACCCCATATCACCCACAGGCGAATGGGGCAGTGGAGGAGTTCAATAAAATTTTGGAACCTGTGCTCACTAAGGTATGTAACGCTGAACGAAGTGATTGGGACATGCACATTCCCTTAATGCTCTAGGCCTATAGGACCACATGTAAGAAACTCACAAGAAAAACACCTTTCAGAATGTTCTATGGGAAGGAGGCCATCTTCCTATGGAATACATTATTCCCAGCTTGTGCATTAGAAATTTTACAAACATGGCAGAAACAGACATCATGGAGGAACGCTTAGTGCAGGCGATGGCCCTGGAAGAATATTGGTTCATTGCTCAGTTTCACCAATAGGTCTAGAAGGCTTGCAAAAAATCTTGGCATGATCGACAGATGCGACAAAAGGTATTCAAGGAAAACAACTTGGCATTGCTCTATGACAACCAGTTTTCATGCCACCCATGAAATTTCTGTAAGAACTCGGTGGGCCCATACATAGTGAAGGAGATTAGATATGGTTATGTGGTCAGGGTGACTACGATGCATGGATATTATTGTCTAGGTACGTTAATGGAAGTCTTCTGAAACCCTATAAGGATGACCTGATGCCTACAAAATGACTATATGGCTAGAGTAGCTGTATACAGTATGTTGCACACACTCGGAAGGATAAGCAAAGGAAGGTTCGATGGATGCACAAGGCAGGTGGCACAAAAGGGTGCGACGAAGGCACAGGGGTAGTGCGCGAATGGAAAAACTAGCCATTGGAATGGTGCAACTGGGTGGAAAAGCGATTTTGCTGTTGAATAGAATAGACAATTGGAAATTAATGCAGCGATTTGAGAGAATTTTTTACCGTTTCTGTAATGATAAGTTGCAATTAAGGCTAATCCAACCATTTTTACCCATCGTAAGCTATAAAACGAGTGGCACTAGTCAGAACAAGTTCATTTTCTTTCCGAAATTCTTATGCCTTGTGATCCACTGTGAAATTTTTATATTCTGTGAAATTTCCATCCGTATGTCTGGGCAAGCTACCCCTTATGAAAACAACCCTTCGTTTTTTGAGCAAGAATGACTGCTTCTAACGCCACCAAGTCACTGTCTATCACAAATTCTGTGGAAATTGGGTCCAAATACGTATTATAAGTAACCCCTGATAGGGAAGAGGTCGTGTCTACACCGGCCAAGAGAAAGGGAAAAGAGAAGATGAAGGGGGCAGAAAGGAAAAGAAAAATATATGGATTTGGTTGGGGTAAAGCCACGCACATCCCCTCAGATTGTGCATTCCCCTAGAAAGGTGCCAAAGGTCCACTTTCCTGATCCATCAAAGTGCCCTATGATAGCTCAGGAGGAAGCTCCGCAGGCAGCCCCGCTTTCCTTGCTACCACCATATGTTAAGCCAAGAAAAACAACCGTGCGTGCCCCCAAGAATATCGATGTTGTTTGTGCCAATCTGCAGATTCCACAGGTCCTGGAGGAGGTCCCCTTGATTGGTGATATGTTCAAAAGCCTCCCCTCCATTAAGTTCGATGATCATGATCTAGCCAATCTAGACGCCTTCCCAGCACTGGCTCCAGAATTATATCTTGAAAGGGTTCTATACGATAACATGCCGAAGGTAGAGTCGATGTCGTGGGCACGTAGATTGGCAGGTTTGGGGATATTAAATTTTTTGCGCATCCCCCACTTTGGCCGATACAACATCACCAGCCTGGTTGTGCGCCAGTTACTGGCACTGGTCCATGATGGGTGTTTGTGGATCCAGGGTCGCATCCCGATTGATAATGCATTAATTCACCGAACCACTGATCTCCCCATGCATGGGCCCAATCCCATGGCGGGCGTCAGCAAGAAGTACGAGCAGTAGATTGTTGAAGAAGTCCGACAGAAATATAACGTTGGTCGCAAAAAAAGAGGGTTCCTGGTAGAAACAATAGCTGACCCAGGAGTGCACATGGGTACCCTACTACTTGCATGAAAAATGATGCGCAAGTTCTAAGAAATGACTATCCTTGATTATGTAAATCAGCTCACCGACCAGTGCGAAAAAGGGGTCTGCTAAAACTGGTTGCAATACCTCTCCAACGAATGTCTAGGCAATGTGCGAGAGGTGTAGGACCATGGCAAGGTGTTCTGCTACTCATGGTTGATGATGTTAATTTCCTTGGTTGCATGGGAAACACCTGACGAGGTGGTGCTCCCTAAGCTCGATCTAGATATGTGTGAACGTGTGAAGTATGAAAACCTTTGGGATTCGAAGGATCCCAAGCGTATTGAGGAGAAAAAGGTGTTCTGGGTGTTGCTTGACTGTGCTTTGGCAACAAAAATTCATTCTCGACTGTTATTGTCACCCGCGGTCTATAAAAAGTACAAGGGAATTGCGGAAGTTCAGGTTACTATGCACAATGTGTAGATTCGGGCCTGCAAAGATACAACCTGGTATACCCTCCCTTATATGGCCATAGAAAAAGAAATCAACTTACTGGTCGCAACTTGGACACTAACATGGAAGCTTGGCTTCAATTCATCCGCCTCGGTTACAGCAGGCACATCTAGCAAGGACGCGACCCCCAAGGATACTATCCCACCGAGTATAGCAAAGGACACCGAGGTGCATACCACGAAGAAACCCATTACCAAACAAACCCCTAAGTATGACACCATGAGGGCAGAGCGGGAGTCCCAGCAGGATGAGGGAATTAAAGGGCTTGGTGGCAAGGGTGCAGCGTCCCCATGTGGCACCAAGTGCACAGGTGAGCCTCCCAAAGTGTAGAGGAAGAAGCACAAGTCTATTAAGCCTAGAATAGAAATGGAGGTCACTTTGACATAAGATGACTTGGAGAAGATTGTGGACGCTATCACTGTTGAATCATAAGACCGATGGAATGCATTGGAAGAACAACAGAAGGCCATGGTAGAAGCCTTAAATTCTAAATTGTAGGCTCTTCAGCTAAAGGAAGACACATTTCAGGTGAGCATGAATTAGGAGAGGTCGAATCAAGCGAGCCAGCCAGCTACAGTTACAACCTTGACCACTGTGACAAAAATTTGGATCTTCCGCCTCCCCGGCACAACTTTCGCTGTGATACCCCCGATCTTATGTGAGTAAGTCCATGCATGCTATTCATTCGACCTCGATGTCGCGAGACTGATAGGTGTGCATCTCCATGATCTTTTTATCTCCATCTCCAGTGAAATTCAGCACGGAGAACTGTGGATGCAACAATAGCTCAGTGATGTTGAGCAAACTATTGTGACCATAACTTCCGAAACTACCCAAGCCCAGGCAACACACATCACAACAGTCGTGCAGGAGGTTGAATTAGAGTAGTTGATAAACCGACTCTACGAGGATATGTAAAAATTAATTGCTTCCTCTGCTACGCGGTGGGCCAAGCTTTAAGGATTGGTTTCCACTTTAAGGTATCCCAGGTCGAAGTGCAGGTTGTTAAGGTCGATTTGGAACTACATATAGCATCATTGTAGGCCAAGCTACAACCTAAGACCCCTCCTGAGGTGCACGCCTAATGAGCTGCACTAGTCATGGAAGCTACAAATAGTATTATCATACAGATCACAAAGGGCGCCGACTTGTTAGAGACTGCTATGGCATTATGGTCCTCGGTGCATCGTGGCCCCCTCCTTCGCCAAATAAATCAAGAGGTGCACCAAAAGGAGCAATAGTTTGAGCACATGGAAGCCACTATGCCCATGTTTGTCCCAACACAACGACTAGCATGCCTTTGGACTAGCCACACACTCACAGATGAGATTGAGGGGCTCTGCCACAAGAAGCAGGTACTCATTGACCACCTGAAGCCATGGGCTGATGAAGCTCTCAAGCTTTCGCAAGATTTATATGGGGCCATGTTGAATTAGACCCTGGAGAGTGTCACCGCAGCTACTGAAGGATCAATTTTACAAAATTTGGTTGAAATTACGCAGAATGCAACCACGCAGAGCGCAGGTGTCATGCCCCCTTTTGCTACCGTCATTGAACATCTCCAGGAGAAGATGAGGACCTCGCTGACACTGTGACTCAAGATGAGTGAAAATATTGTGTTTGGGGCCTATTGGAGCAGGGTCCCCTAGCAGAAATTATGGAACATTTTTGTAATATTTAATAATAATCTAGTCTAGCGCAAGGGCTTGGGGCAGGTCAAATCCCCCAATGAATTGTAATGGGTCAAAAGTAGACCAGGAGTCCGCAAACCACATTTTTCAGACCATAGAATAGCGCATGCTAATATGTTATAAATATATGGATAAATCGAGTCTAGAGTAGGGTAAGGTTTGAGAAATTTTGGATATGGACTTGTGGCTCGTTTGTGTCAATTTTCTGGGTAAGGGCTCCTGCTAGCTATGTGCGCGGAGACCTTGAGTCCTGCTGTGTGCGGACCCTGCTGGCTGTGTATGTAGGCTAGCAGCTAGAGTCTGTAAGTTGGATTTGGATATTAATTAATAATAATACTGTTGGGAAATATGAGTATTATGTGTTGTGATTACTGGCTATGCTTTGTGTTATTTATACCTATTACTAATAATTATTGATGTGCACGTGGATGTGATACTGTATAAGAATATGAATGCGTAGATCTACTTAGATTTGATTGTCTTTATTTTGTTGACATGCTATTGAATGATGTATGAGATTCTCTGAAGATATTCTTTCGATACGCTGCTAAAGGTTTCTGTAGTAAGATTTCTCCAGCGCAGGTCTAATAGATCTGAAGGTACCCCCTTAGATTAACTTTCTCTCTCTCAGGGTGTGGAAACTTGGTTCCAACACCCTCCCATACTACTTCGAGTGAGACCTTGACCTGCGCAAGCAGGCCATTGCAAAAAGGGCCAGTAGTACAGTGGTTGGTTGGAAAACCTTAAAACCGAACTTGGGTCAAGACCCCTCAAGCCAACACTGACCTTACTAGACTTCACTACAGACCCAACACAAACTATTATGACTTGGAGGATTGTGTGATGAGTAGTGTGAAGGTGAGAGTGAACAAGTGATAAATTAGAAATAATATCGTATATGTACCAACGCCAGATTATACCCAAAATAGAATAGGAATCATAGTGACTATAAACCAAACCAACAAAGTGATTAAATTTGTGTAGTTGTCAAACTGTCACTAGGAATATGGAATTTGAGAAATAATTAGAACCATACTGATAAGGAGACACTATACTAAACTTCAGCAACTAGTACGGGGTAGTTAAAGGAGATACTAGATGGCTCGATAAAATAAGGTAAGAGAATCAACCACCAACTTAAAATACAGACCATATGATGAGTTATGTAAGAAGCATATAGAGAACATTGGTGATTAACGCTTATACCTTGAGAAATTTGTGAAAGATGACTTACGACAGTGCAAAATTGGAGAAACCAAAAACTATGCAGCCAAACACCTTTAAACTTTCCTATATCTTCATTAGAGATGAACCATGGATTACCAGATAAGTATGTGACTTCCGTAGGCATGATGCATGCAATTTCCAGTAGAAAAATCCTAGAGAGGTATAGTAATAAACGTAAGCAAATGAAACATCGAAACAAGACAAAGATGACCAAAACATACCCAAAATGATAACGATAGAGAAGTTTCCACCCTGAGTCAATAAAGTGAGTCCACCACCCTGGGCCTCCAGACAAACTAAAATGAAAAACAACTAACCCACGTCTAATTATAAAGGAGCATGAATTCATGGTGAGAACAGACTCCCTAAAAAATCCAAAAGTTTCCCTTCTTACCGAGATCCTCCATCCCAATGCCCTAAATGATGGAGTCATTGATACTCCATAATTTACTATAAGAGGGGGTCCAAGTCGCATCCAATTTCCTAACCTCTTGCAGCATCTGTGATTAGATGGCATGTCGTGACTATTGAAAACCCAGATGTACTATTCTCTTGTGATGTGAACTTAATGCGACCACCCTCACATCCTACGAACACAATATCTGAATTTACTTCATTGCATAGTTGGAGGTAAGATGCTAACTGGAGGCCTTGGCATGCCTTCCAAAGGTTGCCTTGAACCTAGCCAACAAAAAGAGCTTCATGTCAATGATTTCCGGCGGGTAGAGGCATCAATCGAAATCTGTCAATCTAGTCATTTTTACAAGTGGTGTTGAGCTAGGGTCCCCTAGGTAGGGTCTTGGGTCAATTTTGTTAAAGTGCGACGTGCAGGTCAAGGGGCTTTGGGGCAGGTCAAGGCTCCTTGATAATGTAAAGGTTAAAAGGGTAAAACATGGGACTCAAACCACTGTTTAAGTACATGGTTTTTGAGCAACTAAGTCTTATAAATAGGAATGTATGAGTCAAGTAAAGATGGGCATTGATAGAATATATCATGATTATCTAATGTTGATGTGATTTTGGGAAAATTTTGGTAATTAGTCTGAGTTAGAGATAGGCTCCTATGGATGTGTGCATGGAGACCTAAGGAAAGTCCTAGGCTATGTGCGAGGACTCTGTGATTGTGTGCGTAGGAGACAAAAGTTGTATGCACTGAAGATCTACTTAATAAATAGAAGTTTGGAAAAACCATTGGTTCACTTGCGTAATTTTTGTTCTTATGTGTTAATGCGTTACGAGTTAATGAATTTATTGTAGTTCTGTTATGTGATGCACATTTATCTGGGTTAATCGTATAATAATAGATCTATGCGTTTATGCAATAATTGTATCAGAGTTAAGGGTTTTTGTTAAGTTAAATATGATTAAGAGTAGATATATGCATTTGTAACTGTATCAATGTTAAGGGTTTATGTTTAGATCTAAATTGGGCTAATAACACTTGCGCAAAACATTAGTACTTATCAGTAAGGGCTAGATCCACATCATAATATCCCTTTGGGTGTGGAAACCTGGTTCTAGCACCCCACTCATGCTACTTCGGTTGAGACTTTGATCTGCGCAAGAAGATTACTGCCGAAAGGGTTAGTAGTTGGAGGGTTTTGTTGGTTGCACAAGAAAACTTTGAACCTAAGTTTGGACCCCTTAAGACAAAAATGGTTTTATTTTCAGGATCAGGATCTATTTGAGGGAAATTTGATGTGACATCCAACTAAGAATGAATTGCAAAATTGGTTGGATCAAAGGGTGCGCAAGTTCGTGATCCAAGAGAACTAGAACCTACGATTATCTATTGAAGCTTGCTAACAATGATACATTTATATAGAGAAGCACATAATTTTTTTTTCTTACTTCAAAACAGAACTATATGAGTGGTTATCCCGACTCGCTGAGAATGAGACCTGCGTGAAGGATGACGCAATTACTAGGTGGAATCCTAAGTTGATTTGGCAATTGGAAAGATCCAACAATAATATTACTCGCAATGTAGACTATTGGATCGACATAATTCTAAGCGGATTTGTCACTGAATTTCTGTTGACAACTTTGTGTCATACACTGAAGCTGAGAGAAGGTTTTTCAAAGGACCCCATGGTAAGTTTCTACGCTCTTTAAAGTTGTGGATTAAAATAATTTTATGTGAAAATGGTAGTTTGTGCAACCATATTGAGTGAATGTTTAGAAGAGGTAAACCTAGCTCTACGTGCAGTGGAAAATTTTATAACACAAATGTAGGGGAAGATTTTGTGTATATTCCCCTCAAAGGTAGATTTGATGGTAACCAAGAATCTAAGGTAAGCATTTCTAGTGATTCAGCGTAATTAGAAGAGCAGGACACAACTGCGTGTAAGATCATGTCTACTCCACTTCCAAATCCACCTCACATTTCCATCCCATCCACTCCACCACTTGTATTCGATATGGCTAACTCTATTAACATGCATATTTTAAGGGAGTCAGGAATGAAGATACCGAGCGATTTTGGTTCACCGTAGAAGCTGTGTGGAAGGCACAACAGATTAACTATGAGGATGTCATGAAAGAGAACTCGCTACTACATTCCATAAACACACGTTGGATTGGTATATAAGGTATCTAGCAGCTGACCCTAATACGACAATAGAAAATCTAAAGAAAACATTGAATGAGCAGTTCCGGAAGCCAAAGTCATATGGTCAATGTGTCACTGAACTAAAGGAGATCCACCAGGAAGTGAATGAAACTTTATGGGAGGAAAATTAGTGGTTAAAACATATCATCATGGATGTAGGCTTCACCATCACTGACGATCAACATAAATAATGGTTCATCACAATTCTATTTCCACATTTGTGCCTGAATTTATCTCAGTAGAAGATCATGACCCAGGCCAAAGTCATGGAAATTGCAATGAAGCTAGAATCCTCACCAGTTCAAGATACATAGGTCGGGGTTTAGCAGATTCAGATCTAGTTGGCTACCCTGCACTTAGAATTTCAATCCTTGCAAAAGGAGAACGGAAAGCGTGTGAGCAAAAAGGTATGGTGTGTGCATTTCAAAGCTGAAGGCCAATACAAGTAGCAATGCCAAGTATATGGCGAATATCTGGCAGTTGGAGTATTGAGTCTGATCAAGCCTAATCCAGGGGTTGGGCTACCAAGTCTGAACCCTACACTATGGTGCACGATATGTCAAATAGTCGGACAACACCCTACATACTATTGCCCCAGGTTGCATAAATATGTTCCGATAGCCAAGCAACTATATTGCACCTTTTGTTGGTCTGTAGACCACGATGATAAGAATTGTCACAGTTTTGACCTAATGATTGAACAAGATGCTTCCTATAGGATGCAGTCAGAAAGTAGAGGCCCAAATTTTCTTGTGTCGCCATCTGGGCAAGGGGGATTTTAGGGCCAATTTCGTGGAAGAGGAGGAGGAGTTGGTTGTGGAGGAGGCCAGATTATCTGTTATAATTGTGGAGAGGTTGGCCATTTTGTGCATGATTGCCTGTACCCAACACACCTATCTTGTAGGTATTGTTGGTAGTTTGACCATGTAATTGAATATTTCCCTGTGTTATTTGTGAAAATTTAGGAAAAGAAGACTGAAAATCCTACACAGAACATTCATATGATGAGGGTAGAGCCACACAACGAAGAGCCTAGTGTTAATATTATGACTAGAAGTGGTGCAACTACTGGTGCAGACAACGCAGAAGGTAATAAACCTATTGCATATGTTTGGGTTCGTAAATTGCCTTAGAAGAAGGAAGGATTTAACTTTTAAATGGAAAAGGATACTTTTAATGAAGCAAATAAGAAATTTATGGACCCTGGTGCATCAACATCAAAAATACCAACAAGGATCGTTGATGCCACAAATGGGACTGATCGAATTGAGATGAAAGTGTTCCTATAAGATTGTATCAAGCTTCTGCACAATAAAAATGCAATTGAAAACCTTCAATAATTCATTTACAATTGCACCGAGAAATAAAAACTACAGAAGGAACAAAGGGTTGTCAACTATCTACAATTACAAGAGAAGGACTGGGCGAGAGATACACTTAACCACACAGATAGGAGACTTTGAGATGGATCAAGTTATTCTAGATATGGGATTCGATGCAAATGTACTACCTAAATATACATGGTAGAAAATGAGAGAAACTAAGCTAGTATGGTCCATAGTTCAACTGCTCATGGCTAACCAACAGAAGATTATCCCAATGGGAAAACTCTCTATGGTAGTCATTGAAGGAGTCAAGGTGTATGCTGACTTTTAATTCATTGAAATTGTTGATGACACAAAATCATATCTTGTGCTACTAGTTCTAGATTAGGCTTTTGACATGGATGTTATTATTAACTTCAAGCATAGGAGCATGGAATTTGAAAGAAATGGAATGAGGGTTGTGGTACCCCTGGACCCTATAGAAGGAGAAAGGTATACAGAACCAGTGCACAACGAATATGCAGATGAATATATTGACCATGCCTACAAATTAACTATGAAGGAAGAGGATTGGATCAATCCAACAATAGATGGTCGGCTTAGTTGGGAAAAATATAGCTTGTGCTTATCAGACTCAAATGAAGAATTGGAACACTAGTAGAACAACTTGCATGAAGTATCCATGTTTCACTACAATTGGGTAACCATGTCTCTAAATTTTATATCTTATGAGGTATGTGAATTACCCCACTATGATGGTATAGGAGATGTAAATTTTTTTTTAGATATATTTGAAAGGGATGTTCCGGAGGAACAACGATTCCACGCATTTGATCTAGCTTTGTGCTCAACCCCAGCACACTGGTAGGGAACTCACAAAGAAAATATTGCTGATTGGAGGGAATTTCATCGAATGCTACGACTGTGATTTGGAAGCCCCAACACCTGGATGAAGGGAAAATATTCAGGCCAAGATGATCCGCACAATCATTTATCCAATTGGACTGCATTTTGGGGAGAAGAGTCGCAATCGGAATGGGTTCACATATTCATTCATACATTGGAAAATGTGCCCATGAATTGATATCTGGAGACTGAGCTGCGACATGGTACTGTCGAATGGGTTGAGCTGAAAGAGAGCTTCATTTTGAAATTTAACTTTGAAAGTGGATTCCAGTGCATTAATGAAGCATTACATGAGATTCAAGACACTATTTTTGATGTTCCAAAGGAACCAGGGTTATGGGCCCTACCAGAATGGAATGCGTAGATGAAGGTTGCAGTTGAATGTCATAATGTGAATACTGAAGAAAATGATGAGGATCCAAGAAACATTAACATCTCTGAGTCCAAATGGCAACGCGCAGTCTCTGGACCTGTGATTGAATTGCTAGATATTGTTGAACCTGTCAAGAATATTCAAGTCAATATTGGGACAGAAGAGCAACCTAGGTTTTCCAAAATAAGGGATTATTGGGATGAAGAAATAGTGATTAAAATTGCAGAGATTTTCATTGAATATCAAGATTTGTTCCTCACTAATTTTTCTAACCTAAAATGGATTGTCAGAGACCTTGGTATAATGAAGATCACCTTGAAACCAGATGCTAAGCCCATTAAGTAGTGCCCTTACAGATTGAACCCAAAGTATAATCAAAAGGTAAAGGAAGAGTTGGAAAATATGGTTGCTGTAGGAATTATTGAGCTAGTGGAGGAATCATAGTGGGTAAGTCCCATGATAGTCCAAGAAAAGAAAACAAAAGGTGAAATAAGGATCTGCGTTGACTTGCGCAAATTAAATTATTCCTGTGTACATGATCCTTTTTTGACCCCATTTTCAGATGAGGTTTTGTACAACATAGGGGGTAAGGAATCCTATTCATTTAATGATGGATTTTCAAGATAACAGCAGATAAGGATTGTGCCTGAAGACCAGAGAAAGACTACCTTCGCAATGGAATGGGGTTCATTCCAATAAACTGTGATGCAATTCGATTTGAAGAACGCAATAGCCATATTTTCATGTGTAGTAGTTGCTGCTTTCAAATATTATATCCATAAGTTCTTAGAAGTATATTTTTATGATTGGAATGTTTTTGGATTGTTGAAGAAACATGTCTCCAACCTGCGCTTAATGCTAGATACATTCTAAAAGTATCAGATTTCTCTGAACTTGAAGAAGTGTATATTATGTGTTCCTTTTGGTATCTTGTTGTGACATATTGTTTGTAATTAGTGACTGATGGTCGATCCATCCAAGATCATTTTCACTATAAATCTGGATCCTCCGAAGAATCTGAAGCAACTCTGCTCAATCTTGGGACATATTGTATATTATCAAAATTTTATTCAATGTTACACAAATATCATTGTGCCGATGGAGAAGCTATTGAAGGACACCACTTTCTGTTGGGACGAGTACTGTCAAGGGATTCTTGATATACATAAGGAAAGGATGGTAACTGCACCCATATTTTTATTCCTAGATTGGTCTAAGGAATTCCATGTACATGTTTATGCTCAATGTCTTGTGCTAGGGGTTGTATTAGCCCGGCTAGGTGTTGGAGATATTTATTATATGATTTCATTTTCAAGTCAAAAGTTGTCAAATGTTGAGTGCAATTATTCAACCACAGAAAGGGAAGGGATAATCATGGTGTATGCACTGCAAAAATTCTGTCATTATCTACATGCAGGTCATTTCAAGATGTTCACACACCATTCCACTTTGAAATACCAAGAGAACAAGCCTGTGTTGGGGGGAAAGATCTGTAGGTGGCTCCTCTTGTTTTAGGAATGTTGGACACCTAATCCTCTATGGGTAGGTGTGGAAGCCGAATGGAAAAAAGGAGTCCAAGTGACCTTGGAATGTGTAATCTAAGAGTCACATCAATGTAATATAAATGCACATCTATGGTTAATAGTAAAGAAAATCATGCATATATTTCCCACTCTCACGTTTATATTTATCCTTATGTGTGTTTACCATGTGTGTGTTTAACATCGTATCAGAGCGGGTGATTGCTGGCCCTGCTCCAATCAGCTAAATTCTAGTTGTGACACTTTCACATTCAAGTTTAAAAGTTTGCAAATTTATTTTCTAAGACCATCATTGTTTCTACAAGTACATTTTTGGTCATTTTTTGACTTTAATTATTTGAATAATGGAGAAAATTCATGGATTATTAGAGTTATTAAGTACTCTAATATTATCTACTCATGGAGACACATTTAAAATCAACAGGGACACCTTGTCTAATATTAAGTTCTGTCGACAAGATGCACATGAAAAGATAGATATTTTGCAGCTTGAGTCTTAGCTTCATCAAGATGAGTTACAACAACATAAGCATCATGATGCCCATCAACAACGAGCAAATGGTCAAGTCAGTAACATTGAGGTTGACTCCCATCATGTTCCTTGTACAAGAGCATATTTGCATGCAGAAGCAAACATGAAACCTTCACCTCCCAAGCCCATCATTAGACCTTGGGAAGAGCTTGTCCGTAACAAGCATAGAACAAGTCTTGGATATGACAAGGAGTTGTCCTTTCATATTCCAGACTACTCCAAGCCCATAAAATTTCAGAGTGCCAGATTTCTTCATAATAGCTCACCTTCAATTGTTCTAGATTCTGCTCCTCTTCCATAGTAGCAACAACAGATTGAAAAATGCCAACACTGTAATCGAGTTGGCCTTATGAAAGATCATTTTTTCGATCTTCACCCATGAAAGAAATGTGGTCGGCACACTCATTATTCACAGATATTATTCAGAAACAAGCCTCCTGCAAGAACATAGATTCATCTTGGATAGATCGCTTCTTGGCAATGGGCATCAACAACCAAGAAGATGTTTAAGTCACACGTCAGAACTTTTTCTAGAATATTGAACAATGTTGCTGTTGATTTTTCGCCATAATATCACCTTATACTTGATGGGGGGGAAGTGGTGGTCATCTACAACCTTCAAATCCACATCAAGCGAGCTTGAGCCATGACCTGTCATTCCAGATTTAGAGTTGTAGCAAGAGACACAATAGTTCAAGCGAGCCTGAGTCACAACTTGTCATTCCAGATTCAAAGTTGTAGCCAAAGACACGGATGTCCATGAGCATGCCTTTGGTTAGTGGTCAGCCTTAAAAAATCTATGTGAGGTTGATCTTCTCCCTCTTCAAAGAATTCGAGGCAGTTCCTCTTGCAAAATATTTCAACTTCTTTCCAGTTTTGGAAGAGTTACAGGAAATGCATCAAGCATTCCAGAGTTGGTGGTCATCCTTAAACCATCACAGGTTGTAGACCTCCCTTATTATAGGTTGAAGGTCTCCCTCTTCAAAATATGAGGGACACTTCCTTTAGTAGAAGACCTCAGCTTCTTGCTAGATTTGGAAGAGTTCCGAGAACTGCACTAAGTGTTCCAGTGTTGGTGGTCATCCTTAAACCACCTCTTTATACCAATATTTCAGAGAGCTCATTCAGCCTAAGTGCTGCCATGCATACTTTTCCATTTGGTATTACTCTCTTCTTGGACTCACACATACCCCTTCGGATTAACGGGGGGAATGTTTGACACCTAATTCTCTATAGGTAGGTGTGGAAGCTGAATGGAAAAATGGAGTCCAAGTGACCTTGGAATGTGGAATCCAAGAGTCGCATCAATGTAATATAAATGCACATCTATGGTTAATAGTAAATCAACTCATGCATATATTTCCCACTCTCACATTTATCTTTCTCCTTGTGTGTGTTTACCATGTGTGTGTTTAACAATGAATACAATTTCGAGGTGATTGTGAAGCCTAGAAGGTTGAATGCATGACCAAACCACTTGTCGTGCATTGAAAATGGTGAAGAACCAACTAATGTGGATGATGGGTTACTAGATGCGCAATTATTTTCTATTAAGACAACTAATGGTAATTTTGCTGATATCATTCATTTTCTAACCATCGGGAGTGCGTCGGAGGAACATACGACTAAGAAAAAGAAGGAATTGGTAGTGCGTGTAGAAGATTTCACTTTGATCACAAGTAAATGATACAAAATGGGAGCTGATGAAGTTTTGAGGCGCTATGTTCCTGAATTTGAGAGACTAAGCATATTGGCAAAAGCACATGGAGGCATTGTAGGTGGTCATTACACTAGTAAACCGACCATGCAGAATATCTTAAGGGCTAGGTTGTGGTGGCCTACTGTGCACATTTATTCCAAGGAATAATTTCTTAGTTATGATGTATGTCAAAGTAATAGAAGACCCTCGCGTAGAGACACGATGCCACTAAAACCGTAGGTAAATTTTCAAACCTTCGACAAATGGGAAATTGATTTCATTGGGCCTATTAAACCCCCAAGGAAGAACACTGGAGTGCGATACATCATCAATGCTATAGACTACTTGACTAGGTGGGCAGATGCTCAACCTATGAAAGACTGCAACATAGAGACGGCTGCGCACTTTACATTTGAGTGTATTTTGACAAGGTTTGGATGCCCCAAAATCTTGATGAGTGACTAGGGTTCAAGTGCTAACAAAAGAATTTAGGATACATCATCAGAAGAGTATGCCTTATCATTCCCGAGGCAAATGGAACCGTAGAATCCTTCAACAATATTCTAGAGAATGTGCTTACAAATATATGCAATGCCAACCGCAATGACCCGGATGTGCATGTATCTGCTATTTTATGGGCATACAGGACCGCGTGCAAGAAGCTGATGGGACAAACATCTTTCAAGATGGTCTACAAACAAGAGGCCATTATGCCTATGGAATACATTGTCCCTAGTCCGTGTATCACAACTGTGACCAATATGGTTGACCCAGACATTATGGAGGAGCATCTTTCGCAACTTGCTGAGCTGGAAGAAGATAGACTCATTATTGGTTTCCATAACATGTGCAGAAGGCGCGTGAGAAGCCTTGGCATGATCGAAATATTAGATAGAATACTTTCAAGACTGATGATTTGGTGTTTCTCTATGATAGTAAGTTTGTGCGCTTTCCATGGAATTTTCGTATGCACTGGCTCAGGCCCTATATTTGTCAAAGAAATTCTAGAAGGAGGTGTGGTACGATTGGCTAAGATGAATGGTGAATTACTTCCCGGATATGTTAATGGTAGTTGCCTAAAACCTTATAGGGATAACACCATCCCTGCGCGCGCTAAATGAATATATGGTCGGAGGAATTTCTTAGTGCCTCGAATAATTGCGAGAGGGTGCAGGACTTTAAAGAAGTCTATCAGAGGTTATAAAAAAAATTCCACACCTTGGTTCTCAGAAGCTTGAGGGAGCATAGGTATCTGCGAAGCCTATGCAGAGGTTGAACCAAGAGGATGTCGTAGTCCCAGAAAGGCTAGAAACTAGCCGTTGGAACAATAAATCTAGAAATGACAACTTTATTACCATTTAGAGGAATGGGTATCTTTCGTTTAAGAAGGAGATTCCACCAAATTTTGGGTTGTTTGAGCATTAATGGAGTTTCATCAACAGACATAAGGCCGTTTAAATAACAACATCACTATTAATATTGCATGGAGGTTTACACAAGTTCTATTTTCTTTCTAAGTATTTTAGCTGAATCTCTCCCCCTACTCTTGTTCTCTTTGCCATATTTTATGTTTGCATCGTGGGAGCCACTTGAGGAAATTTTGCACCAACAGGGTTTAGGTCACTTAATTCTAGAGGCCATGACAACAACCAATCCCAACCCTACTGCACTGCAAGCATCTGGTGCCAGTAGCACGAAGAAGAAAAAGAACAGACATTCATCAAGTACCTGTAATTCCCCGCGCAAAGTGACCCCGAAGAAAAATAGACTTCCCACGTAGAAATATAGAAGCAACCAATGGAATATATTGAGGAAGAGGTCGAGGTAACTACACCAGAAGAATTATTTGTTGAAGAATTTGACCCCATGTCGCAATCGCCTCCATACATAGCCCCATGAAAGCTGTCAATGGATGTTGCCAAGGATCTCAATAAGATCAATGCACACATTGATACACCCCTGCTGCCTCAAAATTTTCATGTCGAGGGTGACCTACTTGGATGGTTCCCCTCTCTAAAACTGGAGGATTGGGATTTTGCATACTACACAAATTTTCCTGAATTTGCACTGTCGTAGTATTTGGAACAAGTATATTATGAAGAAGTCAACATCATCAAGGTGGAGCCTATGAAATGGGATTTGGGACTATAGAAGGTCAAGATCCCCATCCTGTTGCACATCCCCCACTTTGTTCCCAGCACCATCAATGATATCTATATGTGTTAGTTACTTGCTCTGGTGCACGATAATGACCTCTTGCTAGGAACACAGATTCCCATTGATGATATTCTCATCCACCGCATTATGGGCTTGCCATACCAAGGAGAATACCCCGTAGAAGCCTTTGGAGGAAAGGGCCAGGAGAAGAAATTCACAGACAACATGAAGAAAACCTATGGGGTGTTTAGGAATACATGGGGGTTTTCCATTAGCACCATCAATGACCACGCTATCAGATTTTATACACGGATCTTGGCTTGGAAACTGATGAGGAAATGTCTCACCAAAGAAGTTCCATCATTGGTCATTGCGTTAGCTGCACAATGCATCAAAGGCGTCTAGTACAACTGGGTAAAATATCTGTGCCACGAATTTTTGGATAATTTTTGGGAGGAACAAGAAGAAGGGAATTTGTTCCATTATGCGTAGTCCTTGTTGCTTGTCACACTCGTTGGATGGAAGCCAAAATCATGATCGCAACTCTCCACAATTGAACTTGATGTATGTAAATTTGCACACTATGCATCATTGTGGGCTACAAAGAATCCAATGAGGGTGAGAGAAAATAAAATATTTTGGGTCTTATTTCAGACATAACTTCACTAGGACATTCTATCGAAGTTGTGTCTCTCGCAAATGTTATATGACCAATATAAGTGGATCACATAATTCAAAGCGTCATTTAACAAAGTGCACATTCGATCAAAGGCAGACATGTCCGAGGTATGGTATGACCTACCTTACCTCATCACAAAATATTACCTCATCCAAGTAACCAACAACTGGCATCTCTCCTGGTTGAATGCAACAACATACACTAGTGCCACCTCATCCGCCCCACCTAAGCCTTCTATGACGAAGTTGCGCACCAAGAAAGAAACCCAGGAGCCTACAACGATGACGAAGATGGAAGAACAACTGGAGGACACTATAGATGTTCACAACAATGAGGAGTTGGAGGATTGAGATGTAAATAGTACAAACAACCCTTTGACACAAATAGAAACCCATCAAGGCACCAAGAGAGGGCCCCAGTCCCCAGTAGGATCGCCCAGGAATCAAAAAGGATCAAAGAAGGCAAGGACTGAGCCCCTTGTGTTGACAAAAGGTGACTACAATGAGATTGGAAATGATGTCAAGGTAGACACTAAAGATGCATGGAGTAATATCAAGCATCAATACAAGACTATCCTCGATGACATTCAACAAGGAATCCAACAGCTAAGGGTTCAGGCGAGTGAGATTCAAGCAAGCATGGTTCAAGTGAGAATGCTTTCAATCGGCACCCTGGCCACAAAATCCACCATAGAGAGTTAGTTGCTACAGATTACTGGTGGAGCGATCCATTAATCTCATCCAGGATAGTGCGCTACCACTTGCTCTTGGTCAAAGATTGGAGTCAACTTGGCCGCACTCCCCAGCAGCCAGTTGCACATGATGCACACCATGATCATGGACAAGTTGCAGTATCGAGAGTAATGTGTGTCACGTGCCACTAACAAAGTAAAAAAGTAGGTCAAAAAGTTATATCAAGGGCAAAAACTAGGTTAAAAATCATAGAGCACCGCAGAAAGTCAACATGCACATCTCGAATCACTCATCAACCAACTCTGCTCTAAGATTCCCGAAGTTCCGGTGTCAACTGACATTGAAGCCACTACAAATATTGAGACTCTTGTAGCTGCGCTGAAGGCTTCAAAGATGAAAATAAAGATAGTGCATGCTAACATAGAACAACATATTACATACCTATAGACTAAGCTACAACCAGAAATAGCACCAGAGTTCCTAGCACAACGAGATGTCGTTGTTCAACAAGCAACATCCAGTGTTACTGCAATTGTGGACGAGTGCAACATTATATTCGAGCACACAATGGGGATATGGTCCTCTATCTAAGAAGATCCAGTACTTCAGCAGTTGTGGACAAACATATGGGATAAGCAAAAATAGTATGATGAAATTTGGGTCATTGCACAGACCCTAGTTCCCGCACAAAGATTGACCATATTATAGGAAGGTCGAAGCATTCAAGGTGAGATTTATGTGTTGCACCACAAGGAGTAGATCCTAATAGAAAGGACGCCACCCTGGGCTGAGGATGAACTTCAACTATCGCAAACCATTAAGGGTGCACTCAGAGGACTCAACCAGACTCAAGAGAACACCAACTTGGCAGCGGAGGGACCTACCACAGAAAATTAGTCGGGGAAGTGCATAATGCTGCAAGGAAAATTGTTGAGGCCATCGAGCCTCTACACGAATCCATCCAGTCGCTAAATGCCAAAATGTCGAAATCAAGAGAAGAGTGACTTAAGGATGAGTCACAAGTTTGTGTTGGGGGCTTGTTGGGCTAGGGTCCCCTAGGTCGAATCTTGACTCAATTTTTAAAATTTTGTTAAAACACAATGCACAGGTCAAGGGGATTTGGGGTGGGTCAAGGCTCATTCATAATGTAAAGGAAAAAGGTTTAAAAAATGGGACTCAAACCATGGTTTGATTCCATGGTTTTGCGCGACTAAGTCTTATAAATAGGCATGTATGAGTCACGTAAAGATAGGCAATGATAGAATATCTCATGATTATGTAATTTTGATGTTATTTTGTGCATGTTTCGGTAATTAGTCCAAGTTAGAGACAGGATCCTACGGCTGTGTGCGTGGAGACCTGAGGAAAGTCCTAGGCTATGTGCGAGGACTCTGTGGCTGTGTGCGCAAGAGGCAAAAGTTGCATGCATTGAAGATCTACTTAATAAAGAGAAGTTTGGAAAAATCACTAGTTCTGCATGATTTTTGTTCTTATGTGTTAATGTGTTACGAGTTGATTAATTTCTTTTAGTTCTGCTATAGTTCTATTACGTGATACACATTTATCTAGGTTAATCATATAATAATAGATTTATGTGTTTGCGCAAGAATTATATGAGAGGTAAGGGTTTATGTTAAGTTAAATTTGATTAAGATTATATCTCTATGTTTGTAACTGTATCGGTTTTAAGGGTTTATGTTTAGATCTAAATTGGGTTAACAACACTTGTGCAGAAAAATATTACTTAGATCAGATTAGTAAGGGTTATATCCACATCATAATCTCCCTATGGGTGTGGAAACCTGGTTCCAGCACCCCCTGGTGTTACTTCGGGTGAGAATTTGATCTGCGCATGCGGTTGACTGCCGAAAGAGCTAGTAGTTGGAGGGTTTTCTTGGTTGCGCAAGAACACTTTGAACCTGGGTCTAGACTCTAAACATGTGGTTTCCAGGATACCACCCCTATCCGGGGAGAACTGGTAACCATTTTTCCTATCTTGATCTAGCCATTGATGCAGTTCTTGTGGAGCATCATGCGGTTGCCAATTTAACCATTCCTCATCCACTACTAAATCCTTTTAAAAACTACCCCGTTTAGTTAAAAAATATACGACCTTGTTACCCTCATGTCTAGTATGAACAGAAATGACATAGTCCAAAGCTGAAAATCAATCCTTTATGTTATTTGTAGCCTCATGTAGGTGCTCTCTACTGATAATTTTATCAGGTGGATGAGCTAAGAGGCATTTTTGCACCATATCGATCACTATTTGAGATTCCCCATGAACCTATAACAAATGTATCCCTTTTTTTACATCAATTTGAAGACCTTTTCTCCAATGCCCGGAACTCTGCCATATTGTTTGTTGTTTCCCTGTAAGAAAAAGCATAAACTTGAACTGGCATCATGTTATCATTGTGCGAAATTCCACCAAAACCAACTTCTCCCAGGCGCCATCAAAACTTAATACAAAAAAAAAATTGGTGGAATAGTAAGGGAGCATCTTACCGTCGATCCTATTCTGTAAAATGTATTTGAATAAAATATTTTTTCAACTTCCAATTGGAGTTTTGTTAAAACATATAATATATTTTCTTCCATATTACCATCTCCCAATTCAAGCAAGTTTTCCAATAGGGTTTCACTTTGGAGAGAATTATTTCCTGTAGTACATGAGGGGATCTATATCTTCTTTCGAATACCCTTTGATTTCTCTCCTTTCACAGGTTCCATATCCAAAATCCTAAAATGAGTTGTCATGCCCTCTATAGCCATGGGTGCCTATACTTTATTTTAAACCAGTCAAAAAACCACCTTTTGATATCCAATGTAATTGGCAAATCACGATTAAACAAAGAACAAGAAAAATGTGATATGCTCTATGATTATATACATGAAATGAAGAGGTGATTTTTTGTCTCTTCCTCTTGTAAACATAATGCACATATCGATGGGCCTTCAAATCCTTTCCTTTGCAAGCGATCCCATGTTAGTGCTTGACACCACGCTAACATCCAAAGAAAAATGGAAACTTTGGGCCACCCACAATTGTTCCATATACTTCCCCAAATGATATATTGGTCCTGTGTGGCCATGTCCAATAGTAGAATCTATGCCCATCATACTGTAAAGGAACCATATTTCCCTTTCCCCCAATCCAATATCTGATTTTTAGATGAGTTGTGAATCCTTATTCATTGTAAATAATTGTTCATACTGTCCCAAGATGGGGGGTTATGTACATTTTCCCATTCATCTCTATTTTTCCATAACCTCCATTCATGAAGAGATTCCAAATTGCTCCAATAATATACCACTTTAGGACATTTGTTGGGACCGTGTCCACAATTGAATCGCTTTAAAAAAAAAAATTTAGTTAAGGGCGGATTTTGTTTGCATTATTCATCCCATAAATAGGCCATTTTTCCATCTCTTCTCACCCAAAAGGTGTATTTTTTCACCATATCCTTCATCTCGTAAGCCCAATTCCAGATTTATAAACCTTTTATAAATCCTTCCATTTATAGTCTATCTTCTGTTTGAGCGAGCGTCGAGTATTTTCTCTCCCAAATCTGCTTCCAAACTTTATTACCTCCTTGTACCCAAAGCCACCATAGTTTCATTGCATAATCCTTTCTCATAAGGGTGGGATCCAGGAGTCACAGACCACCCAAAAATTTCGGTCGAATGAGTTTTTCCCTGCTCACCAAGGCCCACTGATTCACTGTAGCCAAGAATTTACAAGGAAAATTAATCCAAAGAGGTCTTAAGGAATGAAAAATACTAGTTGGAATTGGAATTAACGACATTTGATAATTCGACAACGCTTGGAGAACTACTTTTACCATGATAAGTCTACTGGTAAAATTTAGATACCTATTCACTCATTTCTTCATTTTCCAATGTGTATTCTCCATTAGTGTCGCCCATGTGGATGTTATATGATAATTCAAGAAGATTGGTACTCACAAATATTTTGATGGTAAGACTCCTCTAGTATATATTTTTATCTGTCATAGCTTTTGTTGCACCAATTCTGGGAAATTAAAAATAAACATTTTCGTTTTATCATTATTAATTGTTGTCCCTGATGCCGACATGAAGAGTTAGAGTAGCTTTTTCATCCTTACGACATATTTTATTGTGGGAAGTATAAAGAAATAGAGTACATCATCCACATATTAAAGATGAGTAATTGGGAAATCCCTCCCATAAAATCAAAGACCATAAATATAACCTTCCTTAGCTACTTTCCGACATAGCCTACCGAGCCCTTCCATGACTAATATGAAAATAAAAGGAGACATAGGATCACTATGCCTAATACCTCTTTAAGGATGAATTATCGATGATGAAGATATGTTCACTAGAATATAGTAAAATATTGTAGAGATAGATGAACCCAACCATTGTTCTGAGAAACCAAAAGCTTGAAAAATTTGTAGTAAAAATAGTTAGTGAATTCTATCATACGTTTTGAAAAATAAAATTTAATGAACATACCTAGGTGCTTAGATTGCTTCGATGAGTGTATTATCTCTTCCATTACTATGATACCAAACGATATTTTTCATCCATCAAAAAAACCTATTTGTGTTGGGAATATCATGGTTGAGAGTAATGGCTTCAATCTATTCACTATCACTATGGAAACAATATTATATAGTACGTTACGAAGTGAGATGGGTAGAAATCCTTCCAAACTCTCTGCTTTCCCCGATTTTGGTGTCAATGATATGAAAATGGCATCTAGTGTCGGTAATATGATTTGGGTTTGTATTGATTCCTCCACTACTTCATGGATCTCCTTCCCTATAAAACTCCAACATGCCTAGTAAAATTATGTGGTAAACCCATCCAGATCAGGTGCTTTATTGTGCAGCATATTATTAACTGTTGCTTCTAGTTCCAATAAGGAGATCAATATTTCAAAGTTTTATTTTGTTCCTCATTGATATTTTTTAGAATATGTTGAATAATGGAGTTCGTAGAATCCAATTACCCTTACCAATATTTGTCCACAAATTAGTGAAGTAATGGACTAGTACACATTCTATTCAAGAGAGGGAGAGTTGTCCCCCACCATCCACGTTTGTAATGGATAATATTATGTTGTGTACACGATGTTGAATCGCCCTATTATGAAAAAAATTAGTATATGTAATATCCCAAACTAGGAAATTAAATGAATACCAAAAACATGCACTAAGCTACAACAAGAAAATACAATCACGCAAGCACAATTTTTACAGAAGAAGAAATAGATCAATAAACCATATAATAGTAGCAACAAATCTGAGCCATTTTATTAACATTTCTTAGAGGTTGAGTACAATAGAGTATAATGATAGAACTTTGGCTTGTTAATGCAAGCATGCAATACCTAGGTGAAGATATAATAAAAAATCCAACTAAAATGGCTCAATTTATCCCAATATACTACGCAAAAAATTATGTTACTAATAATAGAGGTGAAATGTGATTTATACAAGAAAATTTTCTCCAAAAATTCCGCAAAATTAACTGGAGGCTTCTGTCACACAAATATTCCAAACCCAAAAAAATATTGGGCTAATTCCAGCTGACTCGGAAGCCCTAAAATATGCAAATTACACATAAAATAATGTTGTTGTTGCTACTACTACTAGAGGAAAACTGCAAAGTTACCCTTAAAAATGCTCCAAATGTTTTGAAAAATCAGAGAGAGACTCCTCACACCCCAACTAATAAAATCCAGAAATATTTTGAGCTAATTCCAGTTGACCCAAAATGCTCAAATAGTGTTAAAATTGTAGCTAAAATAACAATTACCCCTGCTATAAGAATGAGGATTTCAGACCCGAATATCACTTGGAAAATTATGAAATTTTAACCACAAAATCCTCTCACAAAACCAAAAAAATTATTGGGCTAAAGCCACAAGCCACTAAAACCCAAAAATTTGCATGTAGTCTACTAGTGATCTACATAAATAAAACTATTGTAAGAATGCACCCTTTCCTAGAAGGGAAACTCCTCCAAATCCCTCCAAAATTTATTCCTCAACTTCCGTCCAAAATAAACTCCAATGCCCAAAAAACACTACTGCTCAACCCTTGCAAAATAGCTCAAAATCGAACCCACAATAGTTGATCCTCCAATGAGCATCTCGAACTGCCTCTATGCCTAAGGAGTGGAAAACTAAGTGAATACCTATAATAAAGCTTTGTGGAAATCTTGAATTTGATTCCCCAAATTACCCTACTAGGGAGACACTCGAAGTTCTCTAAAATGAGGGTGGAATTATGCTTGGAAATTCCTTGTGCTAAAAAACACTGGTTGACTTGGCTAAGCAGCTCAAGAAATCTCTCCAATTCTAAAATGAAATGCCAAAATATAATGATCAAAATGAGGCTCTAACCTTCCTTTTATTGTTGATTTCCCTTCCTCAAGCATGGATCGATTTCTCTCACACTATGCTTTGATACCATAGTTTGATTCTTATCAGGGTTTGATTTCCATTTTGGTAACCTCCACAACTTCACTTTAATTTTTATTTTCTCCTAATTTTGGCCTTCTTTTCTCTCCAAAATTATGTTAAGCCCTCACAACCTATTTTCCTAAGTTTATGTTGCTTCCCTATATTACTAGTGTAGTCCCTTATTGTTGTTAGTGTAGCCCCCTTATTGTTATTGTTGTACCCCTATAACCCTAATATTGTTATTATTGTGCCTTTACATTATTATTGTTAGGTCGACTAGGATTATGTTGTGACCCTATGGACTCCTATATATAGAAGGAGGTTTTTTCATTTGGATCATCCAAGAATTTTTTATTTATGTAATATAAAAGGTTTCCCCCTCGAAGTGTCTTATTTCTAAGGCGTTGATCTCTCTTTTCTTCTATTTTTGGAGTTGGTTTCTTAACATTTGGTATCAGAGCATTGGATTCTAGGGTTTCGCTACTCCAAACAAATCATCATGGAATTTTAGCTATAACGTTTTTTCTACGAAGGTTCAGAAGTTGAAATTTTTATCACACGAAGCCAAAATCCTGAGAAGTGTCGTGTAAAAATTTCAGATCTTGGTTCCCAACATTTTCGGAGATATGATCTGTGGAAGTTAGGGTTTTTCAGAATCCCAAATTTCATCTTAAATAGGTGACCGTGGAAAAATCTTCATAAATCTCTCTCTGAGCATCAGATTGGAATTCCATAAAAAGTGGCTGAAAGTACACAGACTTTAGTTTACTTTTTTATCAATTTCAGATCCTAAGGAGGATAAAGTGACACGTGGCATGCTGTACAAATTCACTCTACTAAAGAATCCAAATCAGGTCAGAACTGTGGCATTTGAAAGAAGATTCAGAGGGCTACTAAAGGACCTAATTTCAGATATTAAAGATCTGAAATCACAGAGATAATTCAGTGTCAATATCGAGCTCCTCAAAAGCAAGAAGAAGGTGTGTATTTTTTTTTTCTAATTGCATAAGCCTTGTTTGAAGAATTAGTTTGAATTGATTCCAAGGGCATATTGTAGAATAGATATCAGTATTGGGTTCTAAAATTCCCCCTAAAAAGAATTCAACACCCATTAAGCCTTTAGATGTCTCTACTATGACTCATAAAGATGAAGAAGTGCAACATTCCATATCAAAATTATATGAGAAAGTGCACAAAATTTCGCTCTCGCAAAGAGCAACAAAAAATGATATGGAAGTTTTAAAGAAAGGCATGGAAGCTAAGATGGATGGTTTGAAGAAAGGTGTGGAAGCTAAGATGGATGGTTTAAAGAATGGAATGGAAGCTAAGATGGATGGCATGGAAGTTGGCATGGAATCTAGCATGGAAGCTAAGATGGATGACATGGAAGCTAAGATCGATGAAAAAATGGAAGACATGAAGAATGATCTAAAAGCAGACATGGCAGGTTTGAAAAAGTTGATACAAGAAATGTTTCCTAATGGCGAAAAGATAGTAGAGGAAACTCATGATGAGAACACAATAAATTTTAATTGTGATTTCATATACTCTAATGTTGGATGGAAGACCCGCCATATTCCAAAGATCGATATGAGGAAGTTTGATGACAAGGATCCCGTAGCATGGATACTAAAGATGCAACAATATTTTGAACTCAATAATGTGCAAAACACACAAAAGGTACGCATTGCAACTTTATATTTAGAACAAAATACATTTGTATGGTATCGATGGCTTTGCTCTGGTAAAAAAATTGTCACTTGGTCAATTTTTACAGAGGAAATGATAACACATTATGAGGATACAAAGAGAAACACTTTTTTTAGGAAATTGATAAATCTCAAACAAAAGGGTCCAGTGATGGAGCACATTGAGGACTTCCAAAAATTGAATATAAGGGTAAGTAATATTCTATATGAACACATGATTGCTGTCTTCATAAGGACCTTAAAGGATAACATTCAACATGAGGTTCGTGTTTGGGAACCTGATTCACTGGAGAAGGAATTCAGGTTGGCAAGAAAAAATGAATATAAAATTATGGCGAAAAGGAAGCCCATCACTCACATCTATACAGATGGAAGTGTTGCTACTCCTAGACTTCCACAACCTACAAGGTTGACACCACAACAATTGGAAGAAAAAAGAGAAAAATGTCTTTGCTACAGTTGTGATAACAAATACACTAAAGGTCATAAGTGTGCTGAGAAGAAATTATTTTACATAGATTGTGAAGAGGAGGAATAAAATGAACAAGAAACTTCATAAGAAGAGGATATATAGGAAACAACCCTAGAATAAGAAGAAATTAGTCTGACCATATCATGTAATGCATTGGCAAGAATTGCCACTCCTCAAACACTTAATATAGAAGGACATATCAAGAAGAAAAAGGTAATAGTGTTGACTGATTCGGCTAATACCCAGAATTCTATTCATTGTAAGGTAGCCAAGGAATTGAATTTTTTCCTATACCCAACACCAGAATGTCAAGTGATGGTTGCAAACGGAGGAAATATAAATTTCTCTGGAAAATTCCATAATATCAAGCTAACCATGGGAGAATATGTATTGAATAGTCCAATGTTTTCCATTCCAATGGGAGGTGCTGATGTTGTAACAGGAGTACAATTGTTACAATCTTTGGGAATAGTAGCTTTTAATTTTCAAGAACTTTTCTTGAAATTTTTTTCGGAAGGAAAGGAATTCGAATTACGGGGTATTGCAGGGAAGTTGAGAAAGATAATAAGCTCTAATATCCTAGCAAAGCTTCTGAAGAAAGAACAACAAGGTGTAATTGCACAATTATGCTCACTAGAATTTCCAACATCAAAATCATTCATTTCTCTAGATCTCCAAAAAGTCTTGGACAATCATTCCAAGGTGTTTGAAACTCCCAAAGGACTCCCACCTATTCATGATCATGATCATGCTATTCATTTGATTCCAGGAAGTGTTCCTCCAAACATCAGGCCTTATAGATATCCTTATGTCCAAAAGAGTGAAATTGAATGTATGATTGCAGAAATGTTAGAGGCCGGTATAATTCAACCTAGTCAAAGTTCTTTCTATGCTCTAGTAGTATTGGTGCACAAGAAGGGTGGATCATGGTGCATGTGTCCGAATTATAGGGAGCTCAATAAGCTCACTATTAAAGATAAATTTCACATTCCTTTGATTAATGAATTATTAGATGAATTACATGGAGTAATTTATTTTACCAAGTTGGATCTTCGTTAAGGATATCATCAAATTAGAATTAAGGCTAAAGATATTCTAAAAACAACATTTTGAACTCATGACGGGTCATTCTGAATTTTTGGTCATGCATTTTGGCCTTACCAATGCACCTTCTACATTTCAAGGGTTGATGAATTCCATTTTCAAACCCTTCCTTAGAAAATTTGTGCTAGTATTTTTTGATGATATACTAATCTAAAGCAAGCCTTGGAAGGATCATGTTCAACACGTTGACAGGGTGCTCAAACTATTGGAGGAGAAACAATTATATGAAAAAACATCCAAATTTTTCTTTGGATTAACGAGGTGGAAGATATGGTCATATTGTATCTCACGAGGGTGTTAAGGTAGACCCTAACAAAATTAAAGCCATTAAGGAATGGAAAGTCCCCACAACCATAAAGAAGTTATGATGATTTCTCAAGTTAACAGGGTATTATTGCAAGTTTGTTAAGAATTATGGGAGAATAGTAGCACCTCTAACAAAATTATTGAAGAAAGATGCATTTTCATTGACTCCTGAAGCAACTAAGGCCTTTGAACATCTTAAAGAGGAAATGCACCTAGCACTAGTCTTAGCTATGCCAGACTTCACAAAAACCTTTTTTGTGGAATGTGATGCCTCAAGAAATATAATTGGTGCTATTTTTATGCAAGAAGGAAGACCCATTTCTTTTGAAAGTCGTCCAATCAAAGGAAATTATTTACAGAAAGCTATTTATGAGAAGGAAATGTTAGCAATACTACATGCACTAAATAAATGGCGACCTTACCTAATGGGAAGACACTTCAAGGTAAAAACTGATCATGATATTCTTAAACACTTTTTGGAACAAAGACTATCTTCAGAAGAACAACAAAAATGGGTCACAAAGATGTTGGCTTATGACTTTGAAATCATCTACAAAAAAGGGAAGCTATATGTTGTTGTAGATGCACTCTCAAGAAATAATGAAGAGGTGGAAGCATTGCTTTGTGCCATTTCTATTATCCAACTAGATTGGATAACCGAAGAAAGGGGTGAATGGATGAAGGATGAAGAAGTGTGGACACTCATTCAAAATTTGCAGAAAGATCCTAGTACATATGATATATTTAGTTGGAAAAATGATTCCTTATGGTACAAAGATCGCTTATATCTTTGTAAGAATTCCCAACTAAAACAAAATATTCTTTTGGAATTGCACACTTCTCCTTTAGGACACTCAGGATTTTTAAAAACTTACCACAGGGTGAAGAAAGAATTTTTTTGGGATGGCCTTAAATCTAATATTCAAAAGTTTGTGGCGGAATGTTTGGTTTGCCAACAAAATAAAGTTGAGACAATTAAGACTCCAGGTCTTCTACAACATTTATCCATTCCAAGTCAACGTTGGGAGGAGATTTCAATGGATTTTATCACAGGTTTACCTAATTTTGAGGGAAAGAGTGTCATCATGGTGGTAATTGATGGACGTACAATGTATGCACACTTTTGTGCATTATCTCATCAATTTAAAGAAAGTACAGTTGCTACTACATTTATGGAAACAATTCAAAAGCTACATGGAAACCCAAAGATTATTATAAACGACAGAGATCCCATTTTTACTGGAAAATTTTGGACGGAATTATTTTCTTATTTGGGCACTCAACTAACTCATAGCTCATCTTATCATCCTCAATATGATGGTCAAACTGAGAGAGTGAATAAATGTTTGGAAGGATATATTCTTTGTTTTGTATATGATAAACAAAAACAATGGGTCAAGTGGTTACCTCTCACTGAATGGTGGCATAAAACTTCCTTCCATACTACAGCAAAAATGCCCCATTTATGGCACTTTATGGATATCATCCACCATCCATCACATCATCTTTAAGAGAAAATTCCAAGGTTAAAGCAGTGGAAGATCACATCGAGTGTCAACAATAATTTCTCCAACTCTTAAAGGATAACCTTAATTTTCCACAAAATCAAATGAAACAACAGGCAGATCAACATCATAACGAGGGAAGTTGTGATGTAGGAGACTAGGTAATTTTACGACTACAACCATACAAACAAATGTCCCTCAAGCAAGCTAAGAAGGATAATAAATTATCTCCAAAGTACTATGGTCCTTACAAAGTGTTGCAAAAGATTGGTACTATGGCATACAAATTGGAGCTTCCTGCTTCGTCGCGAGTGCATCCATTTTTCCATGTTTCATGCTTAAGGAAGGTTATAGGTGAAAAACTTTCAGTTCAAACAATATTGCCAGAAATTGATGAGGAAGGAAAAATAATATTGGAACCTAAAGCAGTCATGGAAACAAGAACTCGACAACTATGAAATCGATCAATTTTAGAGTATCTCATCAAGTGGAAGAACTTACCCATTGAATATTCTACATGGGAGGATGAAAATTTTATACAAAAAAACCTAGAGTTACTTAAGCATTGAGGGAAACACTTTTTTTAAGGAGAGGGGCATGTTGGGTCCCTATATTACTAGTGTAGCCGCTTATTGTTGTTAATGTAGCCCCCTTATTTTTATTGTCATACCCCTGTAACCCCAATATTGTTATTATTGTGCCTCTACATTATTATTGTTAGATTGGCTAGGATTATATTGTGACCCCATGGACTCCTATATATAGAAGGAGGTTTTGTCATTTGGATAATCCAAGAATTGTTCATTTATGTAATGTAAATGAGGTTTCCCCCTAGAAGTGGCTTATTTCTAAGGCATTGATCTCTCTTTTCTTCTATTTTTGGAGTTGGTTTCATAAAAATTTATTTGCCAAAAATATTATTATTCGCTAAAATTCCAAAATTGAGATTTTCCTTTAACAAAATTATTAATTGGGGACATGACAATCCTCCCCACTAAAAATTGTGTGTCCTCAAGAAATTCCTAAAAAAGTGCCCTATTTGACTGTTGATCACCACTGTAATAAAAACTAATACCAGGGTCCCAAATGTTCCACTGAGTCATCCCCAATATCAACATTGTCCTAACTTGAAGGAATCCCTTGATACCAGGATCCCAAGCCATCCCAATCAATGTGAAACACCCCTTGCTCCACCCATTTTGAAATCAGGTATAAGCCCCAGAATCCCTCTTCGTAATGTCCATGAGTAGAGCATCACGATAAGAAATAATATGGAGAAACTCATCATGAAGCTTACCAACTAAGTAGTAAATCTCATGTGCATAAGGAGTAGGCTCCAAAAGAAACAATCCAACCCTTGTGGAGATGAATTCTTGCCC
This sequence comes from Pinus albicaulis, assembly GCA_034641835.2. Classification (NCBI taxonomy): domain Eukaryota; kingdom Viridiplantae; phylum Streptophyta; class Pinopsida; order Pinales; family Pinaceae; genus Pinus; species Pinus albicaulis. Next base: position 1,360,136,920 of record CM076570.1, read on the forward strand.
ACATGAGCTCCCCCCGATCTCCTCCTTTTGATCATCCCACTAAGCTAGTGAAGTCCCCCATGCCAACAACAAAAACTAAAACGCAATGGAATATTTTAATGATCACCCCCTGTCGGAGCCAGATCACCCATGAAGGTAGTTGAACCGTGAAATATTTTGATGCTAGAATCCCATGCCAGTCTCAAAAGGGTTCCACCATGTTTACGTTGTGCCACTTTGACTTTGAAAAAACAACCCGTCGTGCGTAGATAGTATCCTCCTCTCCTGAAACGTGATGGAGAAAAATCTATGAAGGCCAAGCTCATTTTTCCTTAACATCTCCATGATATCAATGTTTACCCATCTACTGCCAATATCGGTCCAGAGAAGTAAAAAGAAAAATTGACCTTGCCATGTGACTAAGACCTTGGTGTTCCCCCATATCTCAAACCAAGAGTGAGCTGGGCCACTCTCTACCCTGATCCTAGTCGCAATGAAATAGAATAACTAATCATCCATCTGAATCCTTGAATCCCATAGCCATATCGGTTGTGGCATAGTCCTGAAAACTATTGGCACCAAATCGTTCCATGTCTCAGCCCCCTACCTGCAATCAATATATGTATTCCATAAATTCAAAATCATTTTGGTGCGTGAAATACTACCATGTGCTTGCCATGCCATGTTGTGAGATATTTTATCCTTCCTCATGTAGGTAGTACCCAAAACTTCCTGGATTCTAAACATATGCATGCAAGATGGGTCCATCAACCATTGTATATTCTCCTAATACATATAGGAATGTCTCGCCAAATAGGTGTCATGCATATCCCTAAATGTTTTCTCAAGGGTGGAGCACGTGCTACTCCTGTAGCAGATCATACCATCTCCAAGACTACACCTACCAACTCACACCTTGACCATATGCCACAACTGAAAAGCCTCTTTCCTGATGAACCATGTCTTATATAATTATCTCTTTTTAACTTCATAGGTCTTGTTTCTCATGCTAAGAGCATCAAGAGACAAGATCCAAGTCCCATGTGTTAGTGTGCAATGCTAGAGAGTGATAAATGGAAGCTCACGGTTAGACATGTGGTCAACGCACTCTCCAAATATGGGTGTGCCAAACCCAATGGTGTATTTTAAATCCTCGTTAGGAGATTTCTCTAGTGGCAACACTCTAATAACCTTTTTTGCATAATCATGCTCTGTTGTACATACATATGCACCCCTCCACTCCTTTGCATAACACTAAACTTTGAGGCACAACTCCGTGCACCACTGGATACCAATGCTCACAGTCATACCATCCTATACCGTATGGCATCCCATATTTTTAATGCATCTTCCACTCCACTAACAAACTCGATGTGGTGTAAGTCACTCCTCCCACTCCATGGTACAAATATTCACACCACAACACATCGCCATGCATCTACATGCTCACCTGAAAATCACTTCTCGACAATGCATGCTCCTACATGCCACTAGATGCCATGATCTAAAGTTGAGATCGAACACGTTAGCCCACACTTTACCAGTATCGCCACCTCCACTGTCGCATCACCATAACCTCTGCTATGTATGGGCCTCACATATAAAACCTCCTTGAGAGACACGAGAGGTGAATAATCCTATGTACCAGTGACAATGCCACCATTGTGTTTCTCCTCCATGACCACTATGGACCACATAACTGGGGAGAACCCTCAGCCCCATACAATGCATTATCTAGTGGCCTTCCAATGACACCTCCTCTGAAAAACTCTTACTAGAGTATGTTGATCATCGTGTGACTCCATGAACATCCAATATGATCAAACAAATCATAGAGTCTACCTGCTCCCTTATCGACCCAACCCATCACTAATGTTGATGGAGATATGAAAGTGTGTGGATGCTCAGTCAATGTATCTGTCACACCACCAATGCCCTCACTAGCTACATCCATGATGTGGTGGGGAATCCCACCTAGATTCCAAGAATTTTCATCCTGCATCTCAAGTATAAGTTAGGAAGCCCCTCCTGGATCCCAAATCCAACCCAGGCCTCCAATATCCCCAATGTTTGGAAGCTCTTGCTAAGCTTCACTCCCGACTTCCACTGTCTCCATAAATCAAGCCCACTCCAATGCGTACAAACTCAAAATATATTGCAATCCAACCCCAAGAGAGGAATTGAATGCACGAACTCCCATACACATCACAACACCTCCATCCTGTGAATGTTGAACCTTATGCAACTCATGTTGCCTCATCTCACCATCCTCATCAACACATAAAATTTGTTGAGGTGAATTTGCTTCTTCCTCTCCAACGTGTAGAGGAAAGTTAATATTGCTACAAGCACCAAGTATGTATGTCTGAAGAGGGTTTATTTGAAGCTCCAATGTGTACCCTAGTGGTACCATTAGGGAATCCAATTGTCCCCAATGTGAGTCAGTTTGGTTTTTGACTCAACATAAACCGCTCTCATGCTCTTCAACTCCTCGTTTTGTTGTAAAATAGCCTCTCGTATTTTCGTGACCTTATTTTTCAATGCTATAAGGTTGGCCTGAAACAGATGAAACTGTTATGGGAGGATATCATTTGTAAACTCGGTCACAACTCTAGACCCCTCTATGTCTCCAGGAACCTCATCAATGGTGGATATGTCTCTTGGTACCTCATCAATGGTGGATGCCTATGTGTCTCTTGGAACCTCGTCAACATGATGTAGGAAATCATGATTTGGAAAAACTGTCACAACTTTGGATGCCTCATCAAAAAAAATCCCCTCAATGGATGGCCCTACAGGTGTATGCTCAATTGTCTCCGCCAAGGTGTCAAGCGGAGATATCAAAGGAATCTCCAATAAGGGTGACTCTTTCATCACTCTAGGTATGTATACGTGCTCCTCCTATGCATCATCAACTTCATGCTCCACCTCCCCCTAAGGCTCCTCATATTTGAAGCCAAGTCTCCACCAATAGAAGTGTATCCTGGTCTCACCCTCTAACTTCCCTCCTCTATATGATGATATAGTCCCTAATATATTCTCCTCAGATGAGAGAGCCCTCTTGATCCTAGAGTCCAATCCCCCAAACTCATCAATCTATTTTCAAAGGTGTCTATTTTCCTCTCCTCCTCTAGTTCATCCAGAAAATAAGGCATGGTAGGTCAGCTAGGCTGACCAGGGTTATTGCTCTGTTGGACTGCGTGTGCATGTGTGTAGCTTCTCTGTTGGTTATGTATCAATGTTCCCATCATTTGCTGCATCCCCTCTAGGAGCTATTGGTTTTCCCTTACCAAATCCTCCATGATACCCTATGTACTTTTCCCCTTTTGCATCATTGGAGTACCCATAAATTAACCAATCATTGTGCATGTATATATAAAACCTTCATGATATTGCTAGATTCCCCACATCTAGCCAATATGATGCTCTGATACCACTTTAATATCCAAAACTAGGAAAGACAATGAATACCAAAAACATGCACTAAGCTACAACAAGAAAATGTAATCATGTAAGCACAATTTTTACACAAGCAGAAATCGACCGATAAACCTTGGAATAGTAGCAACAAATCTAAGCCATTTTATTAAAATTTCTTTGGAGTTGAGTACAATAGAGTAGAATTATAGAACCTAGGCTTGATAATGCAAGCATGCAATACCTTGGTGCAGATCTAAGCAAAACTCCAACTGAAATGGCTCAATTTATCCCAATACACTACAAATAAATTTCAGTTGCTACTGCTAGAGGTGAAGTATGATTTATGCCAATAAATTTTCTCCAAAAATTTTGAAAAATTAACTGGAGGCTTCTCTCACCCAAATCTACCAAACCGAGAAAAATATTAGGCTAATTCCAGCTGACCCAAAAAACCCCAGAACGTCCAAATTACACAGAAATTAATTGTGTTATTTCTATTGTTGCCGATAGAGGAAAATTGCAAAATGAACCCTAAAAGATGCTCCAAAAATTCTGAAAATTTAGAGAGAGACTCCCCACACTCCAACCATTAAAATCCAAAAATATTTTGAGATAATTCCAGCTGACCCGAAGTGCTCAAATAGTGTGAAAATTCTAGCTAAACCAACAATTCACCCTACTAAAATAGTTGAGTATTTCAAACCCAAATATCGCCCGGAAAATTCTGAATTTCTAACCAAAAAATCCTCTCACAAAACCCAAAAAAATCCAAAAATTAATTGGGCTAAATCCACAAGTAAAGTAAAACCAAAAATCTGCATGTATCCCTTCACAATTGGAAAATGAGCTACATAAATCATATTGTTGTAAGAATGCACACTTTCCCTGAAGGGAAATGCCTACAAATCCCTCCAAAGTTTCTTCCTCAACTTTCTTCCAAAATCAAGTCCAATACCTAACAAAAAACTACTACTCAACCCTTGCAAAATAGCTGGAAATCCAACCCACAGCAGTTGATGGTCTAATGAAAAATTCGAATTGCCTCTATGGCCAAGGAGTGACAAACTAAGTGAATACCTGCAATAGACCTCCACCAAAATCTTGAATTGGACTCCCCTAATTACCTCACTAGGGAGACACTCGAAGTTTTATGAAATGAGGGTGGAATTCCGCTTGGAAATTCCTTGTGCTAAACAACACTAGTTGACTTGGCTAAGCAACTCAAGCAAACTCTCTAATTCTGAAATGCAATGCCAAGATAGAATGATAAAAATGAGGATCTAGCCTTCCTTTTATTGTTACTTTCCCTTCCACAAACCATGGGTCTATTTCTCTCACACTATGCTTTAATACAATGGTTTGATTCTTACCATGGTTCGATTTCCATTTTCGTAACCTCCAAAACTTCATTTTTATTTTTATTTTCTCCTAAGTTTTCCCTTCTTTTATCTCCAAAATTATGTTGAGCCCTCATAGACCATTTTCCTAAGTTTATTTGCCAAAAAAAAAATTATTCGCCAAAATTGCAAAATTAAAAATTTCCCTTTTAACAGAATTATTAATTGGGGACACGACAATATTATGATCTCGTTCATTCAACCATTGAACCCCATATTTTTGCTTCCATATAATAACCTCCTGCTTCCATCTCTCTTCCAATTTATCAAGGATGACATCCTCCTCTGTTTTCAACTCATTAGTTCTACCATCCCATATAATTCTTTGTTGGATATTGGAGATATGATCATCTAGTTCTTCCTTAGCTTGGAAAATATTCCCAAAAACTTCCTTATTCTAGTGTTTGATCTTGGCTTTCAGTTGTTTCAATTTTAGCTAAAATAATTTCATCTTAGTTATAACTTTAGTATGTATACCTTCCTACCACTCCTTTAACCGATCAATAAATCCTTCCGCTTGAAACCAAAAGTTTTCAAAGCAAAATGGATTATTTAAGGGAGGTTTTTTGAGGTCAATTTCCAATATAATTGGCCACTCTGAGCCCATACACAATAGTATAAATGCTTCTATGAACATATATCTTTGTATGATCCCTTCTAATAATAGAAATTGATCTAATTGACAAGCTATCTGATTTCTCTCCCCTCTACAATTGTTCCAAGTGAAGTAGCCATTTATTGGAGGGATATATACCAAGAAAAAATCCTTTATCAATTCATCAAAATCCTTGGAGATAAGATCCAACCGACTATTACCACCTCTTTTCTCCCAAATCGATCTTATAATATTTAAGTCTCCACCCACAATCGATAGATAATTTCCTACTATAGGCTTCATAGTTTGTAGCTGCTTCAAAAAAGAACGTTTTTCCATAGGTAGTGAGGGACCATAGACCGTTGAGAGAAAAACAAAATCATTTTTTCCCACATATTGGAATTTACCTATTAAGATGTTATGTGATGCAAAACATTCATGAAAAAGTATCAAGAGGGGGTTCCACCATACAACTATCCCACCTACATGTCCTATGGCATTAATGTATGTATAATAACATCTGTTCCAACAAAAATTAGTAACCGAACCCATTTTTGATTTCATCGTTTCTTGTAAGATTACTCTATCTGGGTGCTTCTTTTTCATTTGGTTTCTAAGAGAGTGTTTCTTACCTCTATTGTTTAGGCCCCTTATGTACCAGGAGAGTATTTTCATTTAGATAGGAATGTTGATTTGCAAGTCCTTTTATGGGTTATCAAAAGCCTGGTATGAAGAAATTTGGTTTAACCCCATGTTTTTCCTAGCTTCACGCTTTGGTTTTTTTACCTTATTCTTTGGTTCCTTATTCTGTTATTTCAGTAGAATTTATTTTCCTTTGTCTTTGAATGCTTGAAAATATTCTGCTATTGGATCACATGGTATTGTCCTCCTTTTAGATTTCCATTGAGGAGAGGTTGTAGAATACTTGTCTTTCTCCACTGTAGGAAGATATCCATGGTCTTTTATAGCCCACTCATTAACAATTGATACTAAAGTATGTTCTTCTTATGAAAAGTATGCTATGTTTTGAGCTAGCAAAGGAACCACTTCCTCAAAACTTGGGAGCGCTAATAGGCCAGTGTTACATTTGAAAGTTTCATCTTCCTCTAGTTTACGTTTCAAAGATAAATTTTCAATAGATTTCTTAACTGGAATTATCTCCATATGATTATCCTCCAGATATTGAATATCCTCCTCCATAGCTTCTAGAATAGAAAATGAATTTTTTTTCTCATAGTATTTTGGGTTAATTTGAGGTTGCGACCTCTAATTTTGTTGCCTATCAGAAACCCTTGTAAACCCATCATGAGATGTGGGACCACTTGAATTCAGGTCTTTCCTTTTAAGAGTAAATTCTTGAAAGAGATGACCATGTTCATGGTAGGGTCTACATTTGAACGAAACATACTCATAATCCAACAATTGTTTCTAGATTTCTCCCCAATAGTCCAATTCTATAGAATCGGGGGACAGTTGTGAGATATTCATATATATGCATAAACAGGCATACAATGTGTTCCTTCCTTTTTTGGTAACCTGATACACTTTGAAAAAATGACCTAGCACTTGGCCTATACCCTCAAATATTTCTAGTACTAATTCCACAGGCAAGGAATAAAGTCTTACCCAAATGGGCGCTTCCGTGAATTCTTCTTTGTCTAGGTTGAAGCAAGCTTCCCAGTGCCTGATGTAGAGGCCCACATTATTCATAAAGTAAGGCCCTCGTTTAAAACTATGTTCTTTATATTCCAAAATTGAAAATATATCTATAAAGAAGCCTTTTGGTCCTAGGCGTAAGTCATCTTCTCCTTTCGATTTCTAGTTTTCTTGTATCCAATGTTCAATCTCTTGTTTTGTTGGCCATATTCTTATAAACTTACATATGAATGCATGGTCTCTCATCCTCTTCCTCTGCTCATTAAGGCATTTGGAAGGAATGATAAATTTCATATTTTGTGGGGCTCTGGGAACACATTTGCCTCTCAGCCCTTTTTTCCACAAATCTCCCATGACAAGAAGGTTTTCAACACCAGAAGAACCACTATCACCACCATTACTCGGCCCTTCCTCCTTAGATTTACCTACCACTATGTTTTAGGAGGGGACACCCCTCCAACCTTGGAATTCATATCTGTGAGGAAACCCTTATTTCTACCAATCACTTAAAAACTTACTTAAATCCTGAATTGAAAGAGTTGAAAAGAAAAATGACTATTGTCATAAAACCAAAATTTCCATGCTACAAATGGAGTGAAGTTATGTGAAATGTGAAGTTTGTCAAAACACCACACCGAGCATTCACACATCCGTTTTTATTCACCACGCTACCAACGACAACACCTGATTACCACTCCTCCCTCTCTTTATGTATCTCCATGCTTGTCATACATTTTCCATCTGCGCACCTCTATATCAAACATATCGAATAGTAATTGATTAAAGTGAAACTGCAAGTATTGGGTGCATAACATCATATGTGTTAGAAAATTTCCATATGCTATATTAGTTTTTAAAAAATCTTCATGATCCTAATATCATGATACATTGTATATAGCAAATTCTAAGGCATAGCGTTCTCAATAGTTTTTATTGAAGATATAGATAAAGAAATTGAATTCATGTTTCTTATTTTTGGGAGTAATGAATATGGATCGATAATGATACATTGTATATAGTAAATTCTAAGGTGTAGTTTTCTCACTAGTTTTCATTGAGGATATAGATAAAGAAATTGAATTCATGTTTATTTTGTTTTGGAGTAATGAATATGGATTAATAGAACTTGGATATTTACAAATCATCATTATAATTGGATCATATCAAATTTTACAATGGTTATTAATGAATTTCATTGAAGGGTATAGTTTTAAATTTATAAAACTTTTACAACATTTGACATTTAAATTTTATCCATGTGTACTAACTTTAACTTTATACATTTAATATGTCTCATTCACATTCAATGTACCACATTTTTATTCTAAAAATTTGTGTATTTTTTGCAAGTTGCATTCAAATTTAGCACTCTACTTGCACATCAAACATTGAAGAGGTTATTCATACACCTAACATTTGTGTGCTTGCAATAAACAATGTTTATCATTGTCTATATTAATACAACACTTATATAGTTATTATTAGTTATAATTTCCATATCTAAAACATACAAATAAGAAGCCAAAAATGTTAGCAGTAGATAGACTATTATATATGATGCATACCTATACTGCCATATGTGAGGTAATACTATGACAACTTTTAGTATACTAGTTCAACAAATAATTATGTAACGATAATTTTGCAACAAATGCTAGTATTGAAAACTTGTAAATATATATCTATATATATATGTTTTAACCCTGCACAAATAGTTCTTGCAAACATATTCTTAATATAAAACGGAAGGGATGTAATGGAAAAAACACATATTAACATAGATATTTGATCGTAGAAACCCAAAACTACGAAAACCAGTGAGATTTTATTATCTCTCAATGATTACATAGCCACTATACAATTCCCTCTTAAGAGAAGATTTCATTCTAGGGAAAAAAAACTTAGCATAAATTTTGTTGTCAAATCTATGACCTAATGATGAACGGTCTAGATTTACTATGAAATTACAATATTTTACAAGGAAAAATTTCCAAACATTTTTCTTAGGGCATTGCCTCTGAAATCCCCCCAGTGGGGGGCTCGAAAAAAGTCTCCCTGCCACCCCCCCTCCCCGCCTGGCCCCCCACCCCTGCCTAGACTCCCCACAACAACAGTCATATGGGGGTAAAGCCTCCCCTCCCATTAGGAACTAGATTCCAAACACAACTAATCATGAAAAGAATATAACAAACACCCAAAATTTAATAGAAGTTAGATGAACCTTATCGGACATTCACCAGTCCAAACTCTCTTGCTAGTTGATATTTTCTTTTCCCCCACTACACGATTTGTTCCTTGTTCATGTATATGTGTTCTACTAGTTTATTATATTTGGCATGTTCATATGGAATCAATCCTTATATTCAATGTATTATTGTTTTCATAAATACCTGATTATTGTAATTACAAGGCTTCATTTCCACTGTAATGCTTTTTCAAGAACATTCAAAACTCATGTGTTTTTTTTGTTACGCTCCAATTTTCATTATGGAATGAGATCAATAAGGATAATTGAAATGGGAAGGTAAAATTTGGCATGGTGGACATGGCCAAGTAATTTATGAATGCCACATTATATGCCAATTATGTAGGCCATGAAGGGAGTGAAAGGGATTTTCCATGTCTATATGGGGATGTGAATGTCTTACCCAACCCAATTATAGAAATGAATGTTTTAAGTGGTGAATAGCATTAAAAATGGTGTTACTAGTCATAAAAAAGCTAGCAATTACATTGCATACAAAGTGGCTCAAGTGAAATAAAAGAAAAATTAATTTTATAAAGCGGTAATTAAGTGTAGCTCATCATAAGAAGGTTTTAACATAATTATATAGAAGCGCACTAAAGGACTAAGGAAAGAAGGTGACCGTCATAGTCACTTAAGAGGAGAAAGACTCAAGAAGAATAAGATTAGATGGAGTCCACACAGAACTCAATGGTGAGAGAGTTCCTTAAAATGAAACAAAATATTTCCTTATAAAGGGGTCATGGTCATAAACATGTTTGGAATCTAAAGGTTAATATAGAAAATGAAAAGTTCCTCGTTTCCCTTGAGCCTCCATTTTTTATTGAGAGGAAAGAGATGAATGATCAACATCTGATATCTACTTAAGAAAACAAATTAACGTATTGTAATAATGTGGTAACAATCAAGAATATGCCAAACTCTTATTTAAGAAAAGTAAGAATCTTAATGAACAAATATATGGTCCATCTCACTAGATGTATAAATAACCATAACTCATATGAAAACTTTGTTGGGTGTGTGTTATTTTCTTTCCACGACTAGTCGCACACATGGTGGGGGTGATAATCCAGTCTGTTCTTTGTGCCAGGTGCAACTAGGGGTTTGTAGGGGGATGGTAGCCCTCCTACATGGGGTCTATGGAAGCAACCTAGGAATTTTTTTTGGACACTATAATAGATGGGAATACCTACTTATGGTTTTATGCATGGGTTTTTCACATGGTTTTGAGCATGATGATTTTCTACCTATGGTATTTTGTAGATCCGGTCAAGGGAACTACGATTATGTTCTAATATTCCAGGGTTAATGGATTTGGGTTTATGAATGCTTCAACATGTATATATATGTATTGTAAGATTGAAAGGAAAATAATGAAAAATAAATCTGGTAGTATGAATTTTTGGATCTAGGGGAAAGTCTTTGTGTCTATTTGTTTTATTTTATCTCCGTTGTTAATTTTTATATTTGAAAATTTCGTTTGCAAGTAATTTATGTATAGGGTTAAAGCCTACATTTGGCAGAGAAATTTTGGCTTCAAGGGGACACCTTTACTGCTGAGGGATTTTTCTCAGGCCTATGGTAGAACCTGTTCAGTGGGAGATCTACGGGATAGATTCTTGTAGTGAGAGAATATGGCAAGTACTGGAAAGATAGATATTGAGAAATTTAATTGCCAAAATTTGAGTTGTGGAAGCTCAAGATGGAAAATCTACTGGTGGATAAAGATCAGTTGATCAAAATAGATCTAGGTACTAAACCAACGACAATGTCAAATGAATATTGGGAAAAGTTGGATTGGAAAGAAAAGAGAACAATATGGTTGTGTGTCTTAGATTCACTATTGTTGAATCAATCAGGGGAAGCTACGGTGAAGTATTTGTGGGACAATTTAGGGATTTTGTACCAATCTAAGTCTCTGGTGAACAAATTGTTTTTATGGAAAAATTTGTATAACATGAGGATGAAGGATGGAGACTCAATGACAGAGAATTTGAACACCTTGAATGTCATGGTAAGCCAATTGTTATCTATTGATATTAAAATTTTAGACGAAGATAAGTGCATAAGTTTGTTATGTTCTCTACTAGAATCATGGGATATTATGCTTGTTGCCATAGGTAGCAATACAAATTATACCTTCAAGTTTGATGAAACAATGTCATCTTTTCTGTCAGAAGAAATGAGATGGAAAAATATGGAGAGCTAAAATTGAGATTCCTTGTTTGTACGAGGATGGTCCTAAAATAGAAAAAAATAAGTCCTCGAGTGGGAGATATAAATATAGAGGGAGATATAAATCTCTAGGAAAACCTATGAAGGTGTGTTGGAAATAAGGAAAGGAAAGGAAATTCTTTAAGTATTGTAGATATAAACCTCCTGTGAAAGGAAAGGTATATGATGATGCTCCTTCTATAAAGGAGAAAAGCACCTCATATGAAATTGGGGATGTTTACTTGTCTTTTTCTTCAAGTACACATGTAGATCATGAGGCATGGTTTATTGACTCAAGTGCATCCTTTCACTTCACTCCCCATAGGGAGTGGTTCTACGAGTATGAGAAATGTGATGGTGATGATTTCTTTTTAGGGGATGATAGGAAGGAAAAAATCTTCGAACACAAAAAATTCAGGCTGAAGTTGCAAGGTGGAAGGATTAGAACACTTTATGGTGTTTTTCATATTCCTGCATTGGCCAGAAATATTATTTCTATAAGCAATATGGATGATGCAGGTGTAAAAACAATGTTCCAGAAGGATACCTCCAAGATGGTTCGGGGAGCACTGTTATTGATGTGGGGAATTCAGATTAGAACTCTATACAAGCTTTTGGGTAGCACTATAATTTATGGGTGCAACAGTTCTATGGTTCCTAAAAGTGTAGAAGAAAACCTTGTGGTATCTAGAGAAAAGACCATTGTATGGCATCAAAGGTGTTTAGTCAATTTAGTGTCCTAAATTGATAGCATAAATTATCGACCAGGGCTAGTAAACTGATGAAGTGTACTTACACTATATGTGCCTAAGTATCCCTTTTCTTATTTCATTGTTTTCAGTGTTTTATTGATGTTTTGGGTTTTGTTATGTTTTAGTTTTAGTATGCTACTCTATGCTCAAAAGATGAAGTTAAATCTATGTCAAAAAGCAAGAGAAATGAAATCTTAGAATTAAAACAGAGTTTAGTTACAAGTTCTATACCTAATTAGGAAATGATGAAAACAGAGAGTCCTAATCCATGGATATTATATCTTGCAAATGAACATTCATGAAAATGAAAGGTAACTCAAAACACTACAACTCAATCTGATTCATTTAGTTAGATATTTTTTGGAATAGCTTGTGAAAGAGATTAAATTCTAATGCAATGAGTATATTCCTAAAACATAAAATAAGTATTAAAATAAACAGTAACTTAGAACATTACAGTGAAATCTCATTCATATGATAGAGGTGTATTGGAATAGCTTGAGAAAAAGATTACTATAATGTAATAGGGATCTCCTATGAAATGATGAAACAACTTATGACATTACAACTAGATCTCATTCATGAGTTAGAGATTTGTTGGAAGAGTTTATTGAAAGAGATTGAGCATAATGTGATAAGGATCTTCTATAAAACAAACAATCAGTAACCCACAGTATTACAACTAAGTCTTATTCGTGATTTAGAAGTTTATTGGAATAACTTGAGAAGAATACTGTTTGTAATAATATGAGGATCTTCTATCTAATTGCAGAACAGAAAATGATAATAACTCAAAATAGTACAACCAAATCTCATTCATATAGTAGTGATATATTGGAAGAGCTTGAGAAAGAGAATCACTGTAAGATAATGAGGACCTTCTTAATCTAAATGACAGAAACTGAAGTGATAGTAACTCAGAATATTACAGTTAAATCCCATTCATTTAATAGAGATATATTGGAAAAGCTTGAGAAATAGACTAACTGTAATATTATGAGGATCTTTTATCTAAGAAGATGACATGAAACATAATGCTAAGAGATGTAATTCCATAAAACATTCTAAGTAAGGAAATATGACAAAACAGAATTGAAAACTATTTATCTAGAAAACATGTAAAGCTTCCTCGAATAGTAGGGGCCCTCTGCTATCAATTCAACATTAATACTTTAATTCCTCAAGGTTGTATTCAGAACAACATCAAATTTTACTCCTCCTATTATCAAAATGCTCGAAAACAGAGTATCACAGGAATGATAAAATATGTATCAAACTTGTTTCTCTCGGAATTACCGAGCTGAATTTATATGCAATTACATAACTAATATTGAATAAAAGTAGGTACAGATGTAGTTTTAAAGTTAAAATCAAAATAGAACTCTTTTAGGATTCCTGATTTGCTGTAAAGAAAATCAGGAGTCCTGATTCCTGTAGAAGATAGCTTGCTTGACTTTTGCTTTGACCATGTACATAGGCACCTCCAGCTATTGATCCAGTCTTCGTGGAAAGGAACGAATGATGTAGGAAAGATTTTGAATCCACCTATGTGTGCCTTGTCTCCAGATGACACCTATAACATATATAAACACCAAAAAAGCTATGGAATGCTTGACTGGCTACAGAATGACTGCAGTCTATAGCTAAAACTGTTCAAAAATCATTAAGACAGAAAATCACAAAAGTACAATATGTTAATCATTGTATGCAACCTTTAAGTAATCTTAGTCATTCTCATTGAGTTTTAGGTTTATGAAATGATAAAGGAATGATGAAATGAAGTGAAGTTTGGCAAAAGAGAAGACAATTTCAAGGCTCTTTCTTTTGTCTCTTGCATTCATAATTGAAGGAAATTTCCCTGAAACTAAATAATTGGCAATGTTAGAAAATTCATCAGGGAATTGATCTTCAACTGGAGTGTTGTCTTTAATGTTTTGGAGTCTAGATAGAAAATCAACTACTGTATTTTGTTTTCCAGGCCTATCTAGAATGGTGATGTTAGATTCTTGTAAAAGTAATAACCATCTTGTGACTCTGCCATTAGTAATTGATTTGTTCATTAAATACCTAATTGCAGAGTGATCTGTGTAGACAAAGGTTTCATAGCCTGTTATATAGTGTCTGAATTTATTTATGGCATGAACAACAGCTAAGAACTCTTTTTCAGTTACAGTATAATTTAACTCTGAAAGAGTCAAATTTTTACTTGTATAGTAGATGGCATAAGGAATCAGGTCTTTTTGTCCCAGTACAACTCCTAAAGTTGTATCTGACGCATCTGTTGAGATGTGAACAGGTAATTTCCAGTTAGGTCCCCTTAAAATAGGCGCTTCAGAGATTTTTGTTTTCAGAGTTTCAAAGGCTAACTAGTAGTCAGGATTCCAATTGAATTCACAGTCCTTGGTAAGTAGTTTGAAAAGTGGAGATGCTGTGTTGGTGAAGTTCTCTATAAATCTTCTGTAATATCTTGTAAATCCTAGAAAACTCCTAACATCTTTCTAACAACTTGGAACTGATAGTCTAGAGATGACTTCAACCTTTGACTCATCAACTCTAATCCCATCTCCCGAAATATGGTGTCCTAAGACAATACCTTCAGTGAACATCATGAAACATTTTTCATGACTTAATGAAAGGTTTTCCTCTTTACATATTTTAATAACTTTTTCCAAGTTTTCTAAGGCTTCTTCAAATGTGTTTCCATAGACTGTGAAATCATCCATGTATACTTCTACACAGTCATGTATTAGATTTGAAAAGATTCCCAATACTGCCCTTTGGAATGTTGTAGGTGCATTTCATAATCCAAAAGGTAATACTCGGTAGGCATAGGTACCCTAAGGACAGGTAAATGTGGTTTTATCTTGATCCTCAAGTGCAACTTGAATTTGGTTGTAACCACTAAAACCATCCAAAAATGAAAAGTACTTTTTTCTTGCTAATGTAGCTAACACCTAATCTATGAAGGGTAAGGGAAAATGGTCTTTAAGATTAGATTTGTTTAGTTCTTGATAGTCAATGCATACCCTCCATTTACCATTCTTCTTGGGTACAGTCACCAAAGGAGAAACCCACTGACTATCTGAAATGGGATAAATAAAGTTGACATTTAACAATTTCTGCAAATCTTCTTTAACAATCTCCCTAAGGTTTGGATTCATCCTTCTCTGATCCTGTCAGATTGATTTACAATATTCCTCTATATAGATATCATGAGTGCAAGTCTTAGGATTTATCCCTTTCATGTCAGTGTACTCCCATGCATATGCAGAAGAATGTCTCTGTAATATTTTGACTAGCTTTTCTTGTTGAAATTTCTCTAGGTTTTTGTTTATGTTTAAGGTTTTTCCTAGGAATATTTCAATTGTAGAGCTGCCAAATTCTTCCATGGAGTAAAGAGACATTTGTCTTGATGATAGGAACTCAATTTTGGATTCTTCCTGGAATTGTTCATGTTTTTATTCTGAAGAAGATTCATGATTTTCGAAGGCATTCTGAATCTGACTATCTTCACTAATTTCTGAAATAGTGAAGAGAGGTTGTATATCTTCTTCATCATCAATCCATTGAGTATCATCTAATTCTGTGATTGTTCTTGTTGGAGGATACAAGGTGAATTTCTTGGTTGAACTTCCATAAGAGATGTACATATCACCAGATCTACAGCTAATGAAAGCATCAGCTATAGCTAACCAAGGTCTTCCTAATATAATAGGATGTCCTCCTAGATCATTTTTAGGAGTGAGGATCATGAAATCCATAGGATACTCCCAAGAATCTAAGGACACTGGAATGTCTTCTAATACCCCATCTAGTTTGATTACAGATCTATCTGCTAATTGTAATAGTGTGGGTGTAAAAAGAAGATTAGGAAGTTTTAGTTTTTTCATGATTTGCCTACTCATGATATTGATTGTTGCT
Organism: Pinus albicaulis; assembly: GCA_034641835.2. Classification (NCBI taxonomy): domain Eukaryota; kingdom Viridiplantae; phylum Streptophyta; class Pinopsida; order Pinales; family Pinaceae; genus Pinus; species Pinus albicaulis. The sequence goes on from CM076570.1 coordinate 1,360,153,099, forward strand.
CCTAGATAAATAAGTGTGTTTGGGATTTCTCTTCCATTGATATGTATCTTAACAACTGGATTTCCGGGATCTAGATATTTTGGAATGGAAATCTTTCCCATCATTATGTCTACTATTTTTCATACCAGTTGTATTTTATTTATCTCTTTTATTCTTTTTCCTGTTTTTTTCATACTCAACTCTTTTATTGTCTTTGCTAGAATTGGGATTTCCTTGATGGCTTGTAATAATGGAATCTTGATACAAAAATTTCTTAACTCATCACAGAAGTTATCATAGTTCTCTACCTAGGTAGTAGATGTTGATAGTTGTTCTAAAGTTCTAACATAAGAGTTGAAATTATTGGTTCTTTCTATTTTTATTTTCCAATGTTTTGGTCTTTAAGAGATGTGTTTTCTTCAAAACTTTTATTTACCTGTAGAGAATCTTCCTCGGAATTGTTTTGTTCTTGTATAACTACAAAAGGTTTCTTTCTTTGAAGTATTCTTCCATACCTAAGTTGAACATCATTAAGGACTAAAGGAGTAATCAAATAGGTTGGAAATTGTTGACTTTCTATCATATATGTATTCTAATGGTTTTTATTGTTGGGGTTTGGTATCGGCTGGGCAGGCAACTGATTTGCTTTTTGAGGAAATGGTAATGGAAGTGGTGGATTTTGATTTTGATTTTGATGTTGGTTTTGATGTTGTGGATTATGCTGAGGATTTTGTTGAGGAGGAAAGTTTGAATATGTTGGATATGAGGGATAAGAGGGTGGATATTGATAATACTGGTAGAACCTTCCATAAGGATTTTGTGCTCCTTGAGCCCAAGGTTGAGGTTGAATTTGAAATTGGGGCCAAGGTTGCTTCCAAGAGTTCCAATTAGGTGAGGTTGATTATACATTTGATTACTAAACCCTTGTGTTTGAGGTCCCTGCCAAGGTCTTCTAGAGACAAAATTAAGAGATTCTGTGGAATTTGTGGTTGTTTCTTCTTGAAAGACAACTTTAAGGCCAGGGATTGAGGGAAAATTCTTGGTCTCATGTTTTTCTGAACAAATTGCACAATTCTCTATTACTTTTGCATCCAAAGGACACTCTCTTAAGGCATGCTTCTTCCTAAATTTGGGACAAAAGATTTCTAAGGCATTAGTTTCAGCTTTCTGCATGTTTTGTAACTTAAGGGTGTCTATTTGCTCACTAAGACTCCCTAGAATTTCAGTTTTGAATTCATCAAGCATATTACCTATCTCTGCCCTACTTACTATTCCAGATACAGATTTACTTGCCCTTGCAAGAGCAATGTCTCTTGGTCCTTTTAGAATCTTATATTTTCCTCTTGAAAGATTAATAGATAGTTCTGCTATATCAGGTAATGAAAGTTGAGATATGTCTCCTTTCCCCATCATATTAAGAATATCTATCCATTTATCCCTAATTATTTTCAACAAAATAGCTTTCAAAGTATCTTGGTTCAAGTTTTCCATTTTTTCCCTCTTGATGTTATAGTTAAATCTTTCCAACAAATCTTTCAGATTTTCATCCTCTTTTTGCATCATCTTGAACAATTCCTCCTTATGGTTGACTGGTATACAATAATCCAAATATCTATTTAGAAATGCTTTCCTCATTTCATCCCATGTCCTAATAGACCTAGTGATTAAACTCATAAACCATTTTAATGCTGCTCCTTTCAATGTTGAAGGGAATAGTTTAAGTTTCTAAGCATCTTGTAGGTAATCATAGGTTCTACATAGAACTTCAAATTCAAATAATAAGGTCTCAGGATCCTCACTTTTTAGTCCATAAAAGTTTGGAAGAACAGAGGGTGAGATATTTTTCATAGTTGCATTAGTCTCTTCATCTATTATAGGGAATCCAAAATGACTTCCAGTTTCCCTTCTACCTCTTCCTCCTTCTGCATTTCCTCTTCCTCTACCTTCTTCTGTACCTCTACCTCTTCCTCTATCTCCTCCTCTTCCTCTACCTCCTATAAATAGTGTATGTTCTCCATTAAAGACTTCTCCTTCCCCTTCTTCTGCCATGATAGACTCCTCTGAACTGATATAAGGTTCAGTTGGAAGAGCTAGTTGTTCTACTGGTTCTTCCAACAAGGGTATATTGAAGAAATAGTCCTCTTCTTCCTCTTCACTAGGGATTTTTAATTCTTCTGCTGGAATATATTCCCCTTTGGAAGTGAAAAAGGTTATCCCTTCTATAGGAGTCCTTGGATCTTATTCCTCGAGAATTGCTTCAGTGGATGAAGTGGGAGATCTTCCTGAAGGGATATCTGATCTTGAGACTTCTGGAAGCCTATGACCAGTATAGTATGGAATGTGGGTTTGAGTTGGAGGTGTGTTGCTTCTTGGTCTTGGTGGAGTGAGTGGAGTTGAATGAAGCTACTGCCTCTTATAAATCTACCCCTAGAATCTTTTTCTTTACGCATATCATTGTTTTTGAGAAATAGGAAATAAGGCTACCTAGTTACACTTCCTCGGCAACAGCGCCAAAATGTTTAGTCAATTTAGTGTCCTAAATTGATAGCATAAATTATTGACCAAGGCTAGTAAACTGATAAAGTGTACTTGCACTATATGTGCCTAAGTATCCCTTTTCTTATTTCATTGTTTTCAGTGTTTTATTGATGTTTTGGGTTTTGTTATGTTTGAGTTTTAGTATGCTACTCTATGCTCAACTCAGAAGATGAAGTTAAATCTATGTCAAAAAGGAAGAGAGAGGAAATCTTAAAATTAAAATAGATTTTAGTTGCAAGTTCTGTCCCTAATTAGGAAATGATGAAAACAGAGAGTCCTAATCCATGGATATTATAGTTTGCAGATGAACATTCATGAAAATGAAAGGTAACTCAAAACACCACAACTCAATCTAATTCATTTAGTTAGAGATTTGTTGGAATAGCTTGTGAAAGAGATTAAATTCTAATGCAATGAGGATCTTCCTAAAACATAAAAGAAGTATTAAAATAAATAATAACTTAGAACATTACAGTGAAATCTCATTCATATGATAGAGGTGTATTGGAATAGCTTGAGAAAAAGATTACTATAATGTAATAAGGATCTCTTATGAAATGATGAAACAACTTATGACATTACAACTCGATCTCATTCATGAGTTAGAGATTTTTTGGAATAGTTTATTGAAAGAGATTAGGCATAATGTGATAAGGATCTTCTATAAAACAAACAATCAGTAACCCACAGTATTACAACTAAGTTTTATTTGTGATTTACAATTTTATTGGAATAGCTTGAGAAAAAGACTGTTTGTAATAATATGAGGATCTTCTATCTAATTGTAGAACATAAAATGCTAATAACTCAAAATAGTACAACCAAATCTCATTAATATAATAGTGATATATTGGAAGAGCTTGAGAAAGAGAATTGCTGTAAGATAATGAGGATCTTCTTAATCTAAATGACAGAAAATGAAGTGCTAGTAACTTAGAATATTACAATTAAATCCCATTCATTTAATAGAGATATATTGGAAAAGCTTGAGAAAAAGACTAACTGTAATATCATGAGGATATTTTATCTAAGCAAATGACATGAAACATAATGCTAAGAGATGTAATTCCAGAAAGTAGTCTAAGTAAGGAAATATGACAAAACAAAATTGAAAACTACTTATCTAGAAAACATGTAAAGCTTCCTCGAATAGCAGGGGCCCTCTGCTATCAATTCAGCATTAATCCTTTAACTCCTCAAGGTTGCATTCAGAACAACATCAAAGTTTACTCCTTCTATTATCAAAATGCTCAAAAACAGAGTATCACAGGAATGATAAAATATGTATCAAACTTGTTTCTCTCGGAATTACCGAGCTAAATTTATTTGCAATTACATAACTAATATTGAATAAAAGTAGGCACAGGTGTAGTTTTAAAGTTAAAATCAAAATAGAACTCTTTTAGGATTCCTGATTTGTTGTAAAGCAAATCAGGAGTCCTGATTCCTGTAGAAGACAACTTGCTTGACTTTTTCTTTGACCACATACATAGGCACCTCCAACTATTGATCAAGTCTTTGTGGAAAGGAACGAATGATGTAGGAAAGATTTGGAATCCACTTATGTGTGCCTTTTCTCCAGATGACACTTGTAACATACGTAAACACCAAAACAGCTACGGAATGCTTGACTGGCTACAGAATGATTGCATTCTGTAGCTAAAACTATTCAAAAATCATTAAGACAGCAAAATCACAAAAGTACAATAAGTTAATCATTGTATGCAACCTTTAAGTAATCTTAGTCATTCTCATTGAGTTTTAGTTTTATGAAATGATAAAGGAATGATGAAATGAAGTGAAGTTTGGCAAAAGAGAAGACAATTTCAGGGCTCAACAAAAGGTTTGGACATATTTGAGATAAGGGACATCAAATACTTCATGGTAATGGTATGGTAGAAGGTATGTGTAATTTCTCTCTAGATTTCGATTTATGTGAACATTGTGTATATGGGAAACAAAATAGGGCGAGTTTCCCTTCTAGTGCTAGAGTGCAAACGGGATATTAGATCTTGTGCACAATGATGTGTTTGGCCCTGTTTTTGTTCCATCACTGGGTAAATTTGTGTAGTATGTATCATTTATATATGGGTTATTAAGGAATGCATGGATATATTTCCTTAGGAAGAAATCTGAATTCTTTGACAGGTTTAAAGAATTTACGTCTCTAGTGTAAAACCAGACAGAGAATAAAACAAAGGTGTCGAGGACATATAATGGTGGAGAGTTTTGCAAGAAGGTGTAAGAAGTGTGGTATAGCACGATATAAGAATACTTCATACACACCTCATTAAAACAGAGTTGCAGAAAGAATGAACATGACGTTGATGGAAAAGCAAGAATCATGCTCAATGGTATTGGGTTAGGACAGGAATTCTAGGCAGAGGCAGTGGAGACTGCATGTTACTTGGTTATTAGATCACCTTCATTAGCATTGGAGGATAAAATTCTACATGAGGTATGGGCTAGTAAGAAACCCTCGCTTTCACATATGAGGGTATAAGGATGGTTTAAAACGTTATAAGCTTTAGAACCTAGAAACAAGGAAGGTTGTGTACATATGAGATGTGGTGTTTAAAGAGGTGAAATATGCTATTAAACATGAAGTACTACCAAAGGAACTTGAGAAGATAGAGTTTGATCTGAAGGAGGAAGAATCTGAATCTACAACAGAACATGAATCAGAAGAGGAAGAGCCATAAACTCCATCTTTGAGAAGATCAATTCGAGAAATAAAGCATCCAGAAAGGTATAGTACATCTGATTTCTGTTCCAATTTTTCTTTATCTATTACTGATGATGATCCAAGAACTGTCTTGGAGGTAGGATATTCAGAGGATGGAAAACTTAGGAAGGAGGTCATGGTTGATGAAATGGCATCTTTGGAAAAAAATGAGGCTTGGGATATAGTAGAGTTTCCAGCTGGAGGGAAACCCATTAGAAGCAGGGAAACCCATTAGAAGAAAATGGGTGTTTAAGAAGAATATCGATGTAGAAGGCAAGGTGGAGAAATAAAAAGCTTGATTGGTACCAAAATGTTATTCCCAGGTGCCAGGAATTGATTTTGGTAATATTTTTTCTCCTATTTCTAAGGTAGATTCTATTATATTAATTGTATCTGTTGTTTCTTCTTTTGATTTTGAGGTAGGAAAAATGGATGTGAAGACAAAATTTATTCACGGGGATCTAGAAGAAGAGATCTACATGAAGAAACCTAAAGGTTTTGTAGTGAACGGTAAGAAATAACTGGTATGTAGATTAAAAAATTCTCCATGTGGGTCAAAACTGTCACCAAGGATGTGGTATAAGAAATTTGATACATATATACGAGGACTTGGCTTCACCAAAAGAAAAGTGGATCATTGTTTGCATTTTAAATTAATTGGTGGCCGTGTTATTTATTTGGTCTTGTATGTGGATGATATGTTGCTAATTGAAAATTACAAAGAAATTATCCAGTATTTGAAGACCCAATTGTCCTCCAAATTTGACATGAAGGATCATGGTGCTGCAAAGTATATTTTGGTCATGGAAATTAAACAAGATTAGGAAAAGATGAAGATATGGTTAAAAAAAAAGAAGTACCTCAAGACAATATTGTAGAGGTTTAATATGCAGGATAGTAAACCAGTGAAGGTTCCTATTCCTGTACGTGTAAAGTTGTAGTATTCCCAAATGGGAAAAGTAGGATTATAGTGCAAAATGTTGGAACAGTATTGCATATCATCATTTAAAAAACAAGAGGTCAATATGGAGACCTTTCATATGTTATTACAACAGCAAAATGTACATAAGAAATGGGCGATAAGATGCATAACAAAAAATATAAGCCTCCAATGGACAAAATCCCTCAATATGAGGTGCTGCAACTATGTAGAAAAGCTGGAAGACCCTTACAATGTTATTTTATTAGCTCTACTACAGAAAATGATTATACATAAGATATAGGGCTAATATGTACCTCAAAAGATATATCTATATCAGATCTGAGCACTATACAAGCTCCTATAAAGAACCCCTTAAGGGTTTTCAGCAAAACACCAAGTACAAGTTGTAGATCTGAGATCTAAGACTACATATCTACTGAAAAATACAGATCTTGAAAGTGTGGTTGATATGATATGATCAATACAATAGCATCCTCCAATAGATCCTCAAATCGAAAGGCAGATCCCCTTCACTTGAAAATCAACTCTCCAAATGGTGTGCTAAACAACCCTGCAACTCCTCCTACAAAAATAATGCAGATCTGGAAGAAAACTGAACTATAGGGTTGAATATATAGTTGGCCTGATGCCAAGATCTAAAAATAAGCTCAATGGCCTTCAATACCATCCTCCGAATGGAAAGGAAGCCACCACTTGCTACAATCTAATCACCACTTGCTACAACCTGTAAAAACAACCAAACCCTCAACAGGATCTGCATTGTAGTTGAAAGAAGAAGCTTGGCCTTAAGCCTGATAGTGGACAATGTAGTACAATATCTTCCAAGAGGCCTCTCAAGGAAAGAGGTGGGATTCCCGATCAGGAACACCCTGTGCTAAACAACACTCTATCTCAGCTAAACAACAAGTGAAAGATATATGTCTAAACAGACCATATAGTCAGAAATATAATATACATCAACATAATGAATATGGCTGCCATCCTCTTCCTTAAATAAGATATGAGATTGCAAACCCTAAGCCCCATCCAAAAATATCACTACATTCACACAAAGCATCTCCATCTAAAACTACGTTGTCCCTCATTGATGACCACTCCTCCATGACAACGCTATTGATTTGGTCAAGGTTGGCCCAGTCAAAGTGATCCAGCCGATTTTCACACCAAGGGTTCTTTAATTAAGTTGCCAAGGTTTATCTCTTTCACATTTGGCATTAATTTATTCATTATTAAGGAGAATTATGGACCTCCTTGGCCCTCTTATTCTTTAAACAAAGTAACAAAACAAAATTGAATATTCCAACTAGCTCATGGCTGATTGGGAATATTACAGTCCTCCCTTCCCAAATTTTGCTTGTCCTAAAGCAACTAACAAGGCAAGTGTTGCAACTCTTCTCCTCCTCCATTGGTGACACCATCATGTGATATGCTTCCTTCATGAGCTAAGTGTTCACCAATCCATCCCTCCATGAATTTCTCCTCCAAAGTTCTCATGAGATGCAAATAATCCATCCCATAAGGAGACAATAGTTCAAATGAAACAAGCATGGTTGGCCCAATGTTCTTCCTGAAACATGTAGCATAGTGAACATGGATAATATCCATCCCATAGGGCACATACATACCTCCCATCCTCCCTCCAAACATTCCCATAAAAAGTATAAGTACATCATCAATGTATGGGATCAAAATTAAGTACATACAAAAATAAATTTGTGCAGATGGACATGGGTCATAGTCCCACATGTGGAACCATCGCAGTAAATCTCCTGACTGCATCAGATGATGATGTGGTAAGTGGTTTCTCCACCACTTACTTGCTGCCCAAGTCATCTCACCATGGATGAAAGTGTGAGATATTTTTGGTGCTTTAGGAGTGCACCCAGAATGATACAAAATCTCCCTTTGATCTCCAAGGGAGTGGCCATGTTCAGAAGTTTTTGTGGCCCAAAGTTTGCCATGAATTTTATATGGTATAGTGCTCCTTCTTGAATCTATGGCCTGCATATACATGGTGAAAGAATGAAAATAATAATCAAATGAAACATTAGTTACACAAGCATGTTCTTCACCAACATTTCTCCTCATACAAATGGAGTGGTGCATAGATATATCTCCTCTCATTCCAAAAGAGGAAAGAGGTGGTTGAATTAACTCCTTCATAGAGTTATGTTGCTCTCCCAACTCCACATGGTTCATGCATCTTTGAAAACGTTGATATAGTTACTTTTCAAAGCCGTTCCAAGTGTTGCTTCTCATGATAATGTTGTAGAATCTCATGGAATATGTGTGGTTGAAAAATAACTCTTCATAAGCCCTTTATAGTAACTTCTCCTTGAGCTTGGAGGCTCTAGATAAGAAGATCCTACCATGATAATAGATGACTCCTTCCTGGACTGAATAGCCCTCTTCATGTATCTGGTCATCAAGTATCACGCATGTGTAAAGATCCTTGGAATAATCCACCAACAGTTGGGATCTCCAATATGGATCAATCTCCCATAGTGACAGCACTGATGATCTATCATAAAGAATATTTGTCATATGGCTGTTCTCCTCCTTCACATTTCTCATGCAAAAGGTATATGTTGGAAGGTTTCTATCCCCTCCTTTCTACCCTGCTTGTATATGCACATGCTAAAGTAAAGATTGAGCCTTTTGAAAGTTAGTATCCCATGGGAGGCTATCATCTATCCAATACCTCCTTGGTTTAATCAAAGCATGCATGTGTGGCCACCATATTCTATCATGTATGGAAGATTTCTCTCTAAGTGAGTTCATCTTCTGAGTCTTCATAGACAAAGAATGGACTCCTTGCCCCATGATGGTGTCATCTTCCAGTTCTGCAGCATTTCTTCTCAGCGCAGTATGAGATGAGAGAGTGGGTAATGGTGATAGTGGAAGAATATCTCCCTCCTCCTTGAGCCTACCCAAAACTCTCAGTGTTGTATTTTGGTCTTCTAATGCTCCCGTCCTTCTTGGATCTATGAATGGAGCATCAAGATGTGTGACATATTTCACCAAATCTAGATCAAATGCTCTCCCAGGTGATTTACCACAAGATAATGATGTCTCATGGATCATCCTCATGTGCATAATAGATGGGATCATCATATCTCTGCTTCCACTGTACAAATTCAACTTTGTTTCTTATGTGGAAGTTTCATGACAGTTTGGTACTATTCTTAATGATGCAAGTGCCTCTAATTGGAGCAATTTCTCCATCCTCACCTCTAGCTGGTGGTGGATAATCGCCTGCTATTCCAGCGCTGTGACCCCTCCCTTGTTTTTCCTCTTCTTCCTCCTCATCATCTAAGAAGACCTCTATGTAATGTGCCTTTCCAGCTGCACATCTATGTCTTGGTGCCCAGGCTTCTTGGCAAGTGAAGCAAAGCTTCCTCCTCCTCAAATCTCTTCGAACATCATCATCAAGAGGTTTTTTGTATTGACTCTCCTTTGAAGGAGGAGCCTTCTCTTCTTTTCCCTTTGATGGAAAAGAGGGCTTATGCTGAAATGTGGCCTTTGCTTTTGGCAAGGCATCTTGAAGGTCTCTAGCCTTTTCAATGGCATCTTCTAGGGTAGTGGTCTTGGTAGACTTAACCAACCCATGAAGAGGTTCATCTAACCCATCAATGAACATATACACCCTTCTTGCTACAGATAAATCAGGAACCATAACAGAAAGTCTTAAAAACTCAGAGATGTAAGTTTCTGCATTACCTGATTATTTTAGCTTTGCAAGCCCTATGAATGGTGCTTCAGGATCTCTTCTATCAAATATTTCCACCAGCCTTCTAGTGAACTCTGAATATGCAGTTACATTGGCATGACCCAATGTAGACAAGCCATGGAACCACCAGTCATGTGCTTCACCTTCAAGTTGTAGCGCTGCAATCTTAATGGCCTCCATTTCTGGAACCTTGCTCAACTGAAAGTATATGTCAAGTTTTCCTACCCAAGATTTGGCAGTACACTTGGATGACCCATCAAAATTGGGTAAAACGAATTTGCCCATATAATTATGGTGTCGATCATGATTCTGAATGAATCCACCACTTCTATGATGATGCCTTGGTCTTCTATTGTCCTTTATTTGGAAAAACTCTTAAAAACTCAAGTGATCCTTGAATCTCTGAGTTTGAGATTCATTCTCCATAAAATAGTCTTCAAGGGATTCTTTCTCTTAAAACCCTTCATTTCCCACAGCCAAAAATGTAGGCATAGTAGAGCATTGGGAAACTTGTGGTTGATGCACTGGTTGATCATTCCAGTGATGAGACATGCCAGAGCCTTCTCCATGATGAAATCATCTAGGGGATTCCTTGAATATTTCCATTCTCATCTCTTTGATCTCTCTAGAAATGTCTTGCATGGCTCTAAGAAGGATCTTACGGAACTCCTCTTCATATTCACCTCCAGATAAAGGGGTTTTACCCTTGTCTTCTTTGTCATTTGTATAATCAAATTTTTTGTGGCTTCTTCTTTGATACCTACTCTCTCTATCAGTAAGAGGCTCTCCTTCTTCAGATGACATATTGTCTTGTCAAGATGCACAGGCTGTGCCAAGATTATGCTCTGATACCACTGTAGTATTCCCAAATGGGAAAAGCAGGAATATAGTGCAAAATGTTGGAACAATATTGTAGATCATCATTTAAAAAACAAGAGGCCAATATGAAGACCTTTCATATGTTATTACAACAACAAAATGTACATAAGAAATGGGCCATAAGATGCATAACAAGAAATACAAGCCTCCAATGGACAAAATCCCTCAATATGAGGTCTTGCAACTATGTAGAAAACCTGGAAGACCCTTACAACGTTATTTTATTAGCTCTGCTATAGAAAATGATTATACATCAAATCTAGGGCTGATATGTGCCTCAAAATATAGATCTATTTCAGATCTGAGCACTATACAAGCTCCTCTAAAGAACCCCTTAAGGGTTTTCAAAAAAACACCAATTACAAGTTGTATATCTGAGATCTAAGACTACAGATCTACTGAAAAATATAGATCTGGAAAGTGTGGCTGATCTGATATGATCAATACAATAGCCTCCTCCAATATATCCTCAAAGTGAAAGGAAGATCCCCTTCACTTGGAAATATGATCTCCAAAAGGTGTGCTAAACCACCCTGCAACTCCTCCTACAAATATAACGCAGATCTGGAAGAAAACTGCGTTGTAGGGATGAATATATAGTTGGCATGATGCCAAGATCTGAAAATAAGCTTAATGGCCTTCAATACTGTCCTACCAATGGAAAGGAAGCCTCCTCCATTGAAAATAAGCAATGAGATGACCTAGATCTAGAGATCAAATCACTACTTGCTGCAACATGCAAAAACAATCAAACCCTCAACAGGATCTGCGTTGTAGTTGAAAGAAGAAGCTTGGCCTTAAGTCTGATAGTGGACAATGTAGTACAATCTCTTCCAAGAGGCCTCTCAAGGAAAGAGGTGGGCATAATGAATATGGCTACCATCCTCTTCCTTAAATAAGATATGAGCTTGCAAACCCTAAGCCCCATCCAAAGATATCACTACATTCACACAAATCATCTCCATCTAAAACTGTGTTGTCCCTCATTGATGACCACTCCTCCATGACAGCGTTGTTGATTTGGTCAAGGTTGACCCAGTCAAAGTGACCCAGCCCCTTTTCACACCAAGGGTGCTTTAATTAAGCTTCCAAGTTTTATCTCTTTCACATTTGGCATTGATTTATTCATTATTAAGGAGAATTATGGACCTCCTTTGCCCTCTTATTCTTTAAACAAAGTAATAAAACAAAATTGAATATTCCAACTAGCTCATGGCTAATTGGGAACATTACAAAAGTTATATGCTGAAGAGTGTCCCAAGACACGAGAAGAGGAAGAGGACATGTCTCGTGTTCCATATGCAAGTGCATTCAATGGCCTGATGTATGGAGTGGTTTGTACTAGACTAGAAATTGAACATGTCAAAACCAAGGAAGGAACATTGGACAACAATAAAGCGGGTTTTCAGGTATTTGCATGGCACTAGTGATTATGGTATGTGTTACCAAGGAAGACAAAGATTGGACATATTTTTGGACATTTGTGGCTTTGTTGATGCAGACTGGGCTGGAGATCTATGTCAGAGAAGATATACAAGTGGGTGAGTGTTTAACCTTTTTGGAGGAGCAGTCAGTTGGATGAGAAAAAGGCATTTTGTAGTGGCTCTTTCAGTTACAGAAGTTGAATACATGGAAACCACTCATGTAAGCAAGGAATCAGTTTGGTTCCAGATATTGTGTTCAAGTATGGGGTTGGTACAACGAGCTATAAGGATAGATTGTGATAGCCAAAGTGCAATTTTCTTGGAAAATAACCTTGCTTATCATTTAAAGCCAAAGCACATTGATGTTTATTATCACTTTCTGAGGGATATGGTTAAGGACAAAAAGGTGTTTCTAGTAAAGGTGTGCACTTTGAATAATGTTTCAGATGCATTAAGACAGTATGTGAGCACTACAAAGCTTTCTTTGTGTAGAGAAACAATGGGCATTGCATGGTTGGACCAATGACTAAGCTCTCATGTGACCACTTGTGTGGAAAAGAAAAAACAAGTGGGAGAATGTTGGGTGTGATATTATTTCCGTGACTAGTCGCATGAGCGGGAAGAGGGGGGGGGGGGTCACAGGGGTGCATTAGTCCCCCCCTATTTTTTGTGTCGAGCGCAAAAGGGGAGACACAGGAGGTCGGAAACCCCCCCTGTCAGGGGGTTTGTAGGGGGGTGGTAGCCTCCATACACATGGTTTGGGGTAGCACCCCAACATATATTTTTTGGACCCTATAATAGTTGGGCGTACCTACCTATGGTTTTGTGCATGAGTTTTTCACATGGGTTTGGGAAAAATGATTTTCTACCCATGGTATTTGTAGATCTGGTTAATGGAACTACTATTATGTTCTAATCCATGGTTAATGGATTGGGGTTTATGCAATCTTCGTCATGTATATATATGTATTGTAACATTGAAAGGAAAATAATGAAAAATCAATCTGGTAGTCTCGGTTTTTGGATCCATGGGAAATTCTTTATGTATATTTGTTTTATGTTCTCGCCATTGTTTGTTTTTTCGTTTTAAAAATTGGTTTATACGTAATTTTTGTACAGAGTTAAAACCTACAAACTTTTGTTTTTCATTATACATATTTTGTCAAAATTGAGCTCAAAGAATTGTGGGGCCTTAATATAAAAGATATAAATGTGGATGCTCAAATTCTATATATATTTTTACTCTTTCATTTACAACACACCAAGGGGGAAAAAACGTTTTCATAATTATAACTGATTCTAAATGGGTTGGGAGAGGCACAATAATAGATATGATGAAGGGTACTTTGAATAATGGAAACAACTGGATCTTTAGAATGTTTACTCTCCCATTGAAGTATAACATACAAAAATTCTAAGAAAAAACAAAAAATAGTAATAGGGACATTAAAGTATATGTAATTTTCTATAAGAAATTTTGGTTTTTATCAATCTAAAGAAAATATTGTAAATGAACAACGCCTACGGAGGTATCGAATCTAGATGATCAAAAAATACAACATTATCAAGGAAAGGATGAATAATAATCACTCTTGTGATATGGTTTTCTATATTGTGGGAGATGCATATCTAGAAACAAGAAAATCCCTTCACGTCCATGTAGCCCAGTGTTATTTTTTATCGTTTACATACTAATTATGTTTCTCAGTGGGAACCTTTTTCACCACACAAATTGATTTTAGGAAGTTTTTGAACACTTTATTCCACTATCAATACCATGTGCATAACCTTTCTCATTAAAAATATTTTCTATCAACTTAATGCTCCATGCACTCATGTTCATGGTCCATAGAACCCACGTATTCATGTGCCCATACCCATTCTATAGAATCTCAAAGGAATGCATATAAGATATATAATATTGTATAATGAATATAATATGTATGAATAACATGTTAATTTAAATTTTCAATTCTTGTTAATTTAAATTTTCAATTCTTATAATATGGATGCATAACGAATATAATATGTATGAATAACATATTAATTTAAATTTTCAATTCACGTATTGATTTATTGTGTTTAGAAATACTTTCTACAATTCAAGTGGAGTAGTTGGGTCACATTTATTAGTGGAGTAGTTGTGTCACATTTATCATTGGGAACCTTTTTCACCACACAAACTGATTTTAGGAGGTTTTTTAACACTTTCTTCCACTATCAATACCATGTGCATAAACGTTCTCATAAAAATACTTTCTTTCAACTTAATGCTCCATGCATTCATGTTCATGGTCCATAGAACCCACGGATTCATGTACCCATACCCATCCTACAGAATCTCATAGGAATGCCCATAAGTATAACCAATATAATATGTATGAATAACATGTTAATTTAAATTTTCAATTCACAAATATGTTGAAATAGGTTGTTTAGGTGAACTATTGATTTATTCTGTTTATAAATACTTTTTACAATTCAAGTGGAATAGTTGTGTCACATTTATATGGCTCACTATTTCAATTAAAACTAACAAAATAATAATATTTCCCGATCCACTCAATAATCAAATAAAAGCAAATATAAATATATATATAAATATTTATAATGAAACAAATCATATCAATCATAATTAACACATTATAAAAATATTTTAAATAAAAATTATAATAGTTCATTTTTTTTAATGTAAAGACACAAATTAACAACTTGGGATTTAGGGCATCTAGCATAATTTAAAGTCTACTTGATATAACTAAAACAAAGCTTCCCTACATTTTTTATTGGATTAAATATACTGGAACAAATTATATTAATAAAAAAATTTATGTATGTATTTCAGTAATCTTCTTTTCTCCTTAGCTTAATGACATAGTGATGACTTTCCCTTCTACCCTGACCATCCTTATTCTCTGACCTCTCCTTTCTCCATCCCCCTTTACAATGAAAAATAAACACTTTTTATCTACAATACATCACCCTTTATGGGAATTTGTTTCCAAAAAATCTAAAGCTAATTACAATTTTGGAAAAAATCTCAAAAAAACACTAAATTCCCAAATTCAGAGGCCTCAGATGAAGGAATTTTGGCCCTGAAAAAGTACTAGTATGTTAATTACATGCATCATTCTCCTTTGGTTGAAAAGAACATAGCTCTTGCAAGTTGTTTTCCTCAAACTGAATGATATTACCATCCTTCTCAAAATAAAGTTAATCAAAAGCAACTTGAGATAGTTGTTGCAATTTTTCAAATTCATGTTCCTAAAATTGATGCACATGATGTGTGACAACTAAAAATTCATTAAAATCTTCAATTCCATCTCTATTTTTGTCCATCGCTTGAATAATATGAAGGATACATAACTATTTTAAGGTGCAAGGCTAATATTTTGCAAGTGTTTGTCGAATCCCTTCTATATCAATTGCATCAAATCAATCCTGAGGACTTGCAAGCTCTTCTTGGGCTGATGTAGATGTCAGTGCCTTGAGTGCGAAATTATTTAGGTGATTTTATTTAACAAAATCTCGCATTTGGCACAACACATATATATCGAGTGGTATTTATAAAGAATATCATCCTTCTCTCACCCATGGATGTGACATTGCTTCAATTGAAGTAATCCTAGCATAGGGATCCTTTACCAAAAATTTCTTGAAAAAATCCTTAGCACTATTGCTAATTTTTTCCATGGAATGCAGGTTTCTTCCTTAGAACCTCTTTAAATATTATTTCCTTTGTCTTGTCCCAAAATGGATGCCTCCCACAAAGTAAAATGTATGTTATGACACCAATACTTTAGACATCAGATTCAGGTCCATACATGTGTTTAGAACTTTTGGTGCAACATAATACGCACTACCTACAATGACTTGAATTTGTTTTCCTGGTTTTATGAATTCTAATAGCTCAAAATTTATTACCTTAACAGGTGAGCCTTCTTTTGTATACTTAAAAATAACTATCTTAGGTTTTATGCGTCAATGGACAACACCATATGAATGCTAGCGAGCAACAACTTGCAACATTTACTGTACAAATTTTGTTGCATCATTTTCACTTTACATGTTATCCTTCTTTTCCAATATCCAATCTAAGAGTTCCCCTCCCTCACATAACTCAATCACAATGTAAATAAAATCATCATCCTCAAATGCATTATAAAACTAAGCCACATTCTCTGGCCTAGTCAAGGCTTACAACATCTTCACCTCTCTCTTAACATCTTCCACAATAATGGGAAACCATATTTTTCTTTTCAATTCTCTTAATTTTGAATCTTTCATTTGTAGCCTTTTCCATAGTGACATAAGTGTAGCTAAATTGACCATGTCCAAGCAATTTCCAAATATGATATTTTCTCTCAAAATCCCTCTCGTAATTGAAGTTAGTTTGCTTCCCCAATGGGAAAATCCAACCACTATTGTTCACCTTCTCCTTCACTTTCTCCTTCTTATAATTCTCCTTCTTCGGGGGCCATTAACACACATAAAATTCCTATTACCTTGACATCTCTAATAAGTTTTCTTTCATACATCATATTCTTAGCATTCCCTTCATCCTTAAGGGGTAGTAAAATTACTTTAGATCCATCCTTCCAAAATTCATATGTATTTTTTTCACCATTGTCTTTTATGTCATATTTCCATGGCCTCCCTAACAACATATGGTGTGCATCCATTGGGATCACATCACACCATATTTCATATTTGTAAGTCTTGCCTATAGAAAATTTATTTAAACACCTTTATTCAACAATGACTTCATCCCCTTTTTAAGCCATGCAATTAGGTAGGTATGGGTATTCTTATCACAATGTAGCTTCAATTTTTCTACCATCTCTCTGGAAGCCATATTCTCACAACTACCACTATCGGCAATAACTTGATATACCTTCCCCTTCGAAATGCACCTAGTTCAAAAGATATTTGTCCAAAGTGAAGAATATTCATTGATACTACTCTATCCTTTCCCATTTTCTAGAAAATCACCATCTCTCTCCACGTCATGATATTCTCTCCCACTTATGGTGGAACTTGATATTCAACTCCTTTTTCTTCATCCTCATCTTGGGAAAAGTTCAATCTAGGCTTCTCACTTGTTCTTGTTGTTGCATGTTATAATTTGGGCATTCAAATGCTCTATGAGCCTCCTCACCACACATAAAATAAAAAAGGGGTGTTTTTGGTTTCCCAATCCTCTTCCACCATTATATCCTCCACCCCATTGAAGTAATATTCCTCTTTGTTGATTTGGGTTATTTTTTCAATTATATTTTGATTTCTCTACTCCTTGGGATGATTCTCCTCTAATATATTTTAAACCACCTCGTAATGGAGATGATGTACCCTTCCTCTCTCCTGTATTCCTTTGAAAGTATTGTTGGTTTTGTTTTTCCTTGGTTTTTAAGGCTAATTGTTATGCATCTTCCATGTTGCTAACCTTATGCATTTTCAATTCATCTTGGATAGAAAAATTTAGATAGTTCACATACCTTGCAACGAGTCACTCATTAGTTTCTTGGTTATCCATATGAATGGAAAATTCATAAAAATCCTCCATAAGATCTTCCACAACAGACAATTGTTTCTTCAAGTTTGAAATCTATGAAAAAGGGTTTGTGTGTAGTTTAGAGGAATAAATGTATGTTTCAACTTTTTCTCCATTTTATTTGAGGTCCTAATTTTGTCTTTTCCCTTATTTTTCTTTATTTCGTCAAATGATCCCACCATATCATTGCATGATCCTTCAACTTGGTGCATGTAAAATTTACCTTATTTTCCTCTATCATAGCCTTCAATTAAAAAATAACTCCATGTTGTTTAGATAATATATTAAATCCTTCAGTTGAAGACTACTTGTATACTCTGAAACTTCCATTTTGATCCCATCAATTTTTTCTTCTAGAGCCCTCAACAATCTATCTTCAAAATGAGAGTGCTTTTATTGCTCTTATTCAAGTTCTGCATGTTGGTATAGATATAAGTGGTTTGTCTCTTCATTAGACGCATCTCCTCTTGGTATCATTATTTGATTTGCAGACATGTTTGTAATATCTACTACTTACCATTGGAGATTATGCATATCTCTATGCACATAAGGGAGGCCTCCTCTTCCTCTTTCCCTCCTAGCCATATTCTCGCTTTGATACCAGATAATGTAACAAGAAAAAACTAGGCTACAATTTTTATTAGATTAAACGTACTGGAACAAATTATATCAATCAATTTTTTGTGTGTATAAATTTAATTAATCCTCCTTTCTCCTTGTCTTGATTACACAATGATGGACTTCCCTTCTTCCCTGGTCATCCTCATCCCCTAACCTTTCCTTTCTCCATCCCCCTTTACAACGAAAAATAAATATAGCTTATCTACAATATAAAAATCCGCCTTTTTGGGCAGTTCTGGAAAAATCTTGAAAAAACACTAAAATAACAATTTGAGGCATCATATGAAGGATTTTTAGCCCCAAAAATGTTCCAATATGCCAATTACATGCATCACTTCACATTATGGACTAATAATGGATTATTAAATCACAACCATCATTAATCACTTACATCTTTATATCATAACAACCCAAGATTATTGGCATGCCATGGAGGTATCTTCTATACTAGATAAGGTTTAATTTCTATGTTTCTTTGTTCTTATGCATGAAGTTGAATTCTAATTTTTTCATTTTTGTCAACTAAGAGTAATTTTATTGTAATTTTCTACAATGGAAAAAGAGTCATAAAGTAATTTATGGGAATTATATTCATACCAAATATGTTACTAATGGATTATTAATATATGGTATTATGTTTATATCAAATATTTATAGGTATTGCTCAACCAATTGTATGTGTGTGTGTGTGTTTCTTTTATAACAAATATTGATAAAAAAATAAAATATATATATGTATATGTATATGTATGTATGTATATATATATGTAAATGTATATGTATATATATATATATATATATATATATATATAATTTGTAATTGTATCATTATTTCTATATATGAAAGTTAATGAATAATTATGTCTATGTTTAGCTAACCTAAGAGACAAAAATATTCAAACAATGTAGCCAAACATGTTAGTATGTGGATTTCTCTTACAAGATTAGGGTTGTTATAGAGAGAATCAAGAGAACCAAAGGAGCTATATATAAAAAGCACACACCTCTTTATTAAGGAGACAAAGGGTTTATATGTTGAAAGAATACACCTCTTAATAAAATAGATTGATAATAAGTGATTTTAATGTAATTATGTGCATTCATTACATAGAGTTATATATATTATAGATTTAAGAAGGTCATGTCAATTACACAAACTTATTTTAATCAAGTCTATCCTTTTTCCCCTAACACCATGGTAGATATTATTCATTGTAGAACTCAAAGTGTAGTGTTTGTAGTGATTTCTTATCACTACTAACAAGTGGGTTTAAGGGGCAATGTCATACATCTACGAAGCTTTTATAATAATTGACACACTAACTTTTAACTCTAGGCATTAAGTTTCATTAATGCACACATTCTACACATTGTACGCACATTTACCAAGCTCATGTTGATCAACGGTTGTCATTGATGTCAACCCAAGCAGTACCAGGGGCTACCCCAATATTGCATGGGAATTTTGACCTACCAAATTACTATATTCTGGGTCAATAATTCTTTTGATGGTTTCTTCTTGTCGAGACGTTTCCGTTAATATATGGCACGCCACATAATTCTTCACGGTTTGAGAGATATTCATGTTTGGAGTTTGTAACCCCAGTTAGTGGGCTAAAACCCCATGGGGTTGTGGCATGGGTCATTGAAAAGTCAATAATTAATATTTTTTAAGCTCCAAAAATACCTCCCACGTTCGCTTGTTGAAGCCCCTCTCAACCTAAGAATTTATATAAATTGTGATCCTCATATCATCCTTATGTAGGGATTTCGCTATCTGAAGCAGGTCATCGTGGAATTTTCACTCTAAATTTTTTTCTACAAAGCTTCAGAAGCTAAAATTTGTATGAGGGAAAGACATAATCCAGAGGAAGCTCCTGTAAACATTTCAAATCAAGGTGCACAACATTTTCAGAGATATGATCTGTGAAATTTAGTGTTTTTGTAGCCTCTTGAAATTCATCTCAAAGAAGTGACCTTGGGAAAATTTTCATAACTCTCTCTCTCTGAGTATCGGATTGGAATTTTGTAAAAAGTGGAAGATAGTTCACAGAATCTACTTTTTTCTCTATCAATTTCAGAGCTGAATGAAGCAACAATGACACGTGGCATGCCTTACAAGTTCGCTCTACCGAAACAGTCCATAATTAGGACATTGTGAGAGATTGGGCATAACTCTCACTTGAAGAATCAAAACTGGGTCAGACCTGTGGCATTGTAAAGAAGACTTACAGGACTACTACAGGGCTGAAAATCACATATTGGGGATCTGAAATAACAGAGATACACCAGATTCAATATCAAGCTCCTAGAAGGCAAGAAAAAGCTAGATCATGTGTTGTCAAGGGCTGCAAAGGACCAGAATTTCTAGGGCAGAAAGAAAAGCAAGGTGCAGCAAAGGGTAGCATGACAAGAGCAGCAATCAAGGTGTAGAACAACATCAAGAAGTTCATCACATGAATTCTTCAAGTGGGCAGCACTGCATACAGTCACTGTAAAGGTATCGTTGTACTAAGTCATTGTAAATACATTAATGTAAAAATTGTACTAGTGTCTATCTGCCAAGAGTTGAAGAGGCAGTGTAGGGAGGTCTAGGATCATCATTAGGTGGTTGTGTCATAGTTGGGGTTATGGTCTAGTGTGTCTTCTTCTTCTACACCATTCTATATCATTGTAAAGTGGTCCATTTTCCCTGGTACGGGAGTCCATTCTTCTCTTATTCTTCTATAGGGTGGTAGGGTGGTGCTAGGGTGAGTTGTAGCTCATTGGGTGTTGGGGCATCCATTCATTTGACTACTGAAGAATATCGGGCATTGGAGAATCCATCCAATGGGAGCCAGAGAAGAATGCTTTTCTATATTCTAGGAAGTTGGAGCTTTATTTTCAATTGGAGTTGAATATTAAAGAATTATTAGAAAATCATTAGGTGGTTTTTGTCCCGGAGTGGGTTTCCACATTAAAAAACTATGTCCATTTGTGTTCCTTTTGTTTACTGCTATCATTGTACAAACACTGATAATAATTGACGATTAACTAATGCTCTAATTGAAAGGAATATTGATTCACCCCCCACCCCATCTCAGTATTTCCAACAATTGGTATCAGAGCTTGGTTCCTTCAATAGCAGTTTAACAATTGGAAGGAGGTCATGGAGCATAGCAAGAATGGTGTACCTCTGTTCAATGAAATTAATTATGCACCCTGGAAAGGAATAATGGAGGTCTATCTCTTCGCGTAAGGTTACGAAGTATGGGACACTGTTCAAAATTGATTTACATCAATTGTGGATGAACAAGGTAAGAATAATTTGGTAAATGATGCAAAAGTAAAGAATATTATTATCAGTGGACTTATTGAATCTGCTTATCATAAGTTGTTGGGTTGTAAAACTGCCAAAAACGTATGGGACAAGCTTGAGAATATATATGCAGGTGACTCAAATGTCAAAGAATCAAAGCTTCAAATCTCAAAATTTGAGCAACTCAGAATGAAAGAAGATTGCAACATTGCTGCATACTTCCAATATGTTGATGAAATAACCAATACTATGGAAGGATTGGAAGAGCTAATTGACGAGAAGACTATTATACGAAATATTCTTAGAACGTTACCAGGTAGATTCAACCCAAAGGTATCAGCCTTAGAATACAGTGAAAATTTGGAAAAACTCAGCAAAGAGGAATTACATGGAGTTCTCATAGCATATGAAATGAGACTTGATGAAGAAGAGGGTACTTCGCATCTAGAAACTATGTTCGTTGCATCTAAGAAAACCAATAAGGACAAACAACCTTCAATTGAAAAGACATGCACCTGCAAGTGTGAAGAAAAGGGAGATGATGGAGAAGATCTTTCATATGAAGAATATGCTTACTTTACGAGAAAACTAAAAATTGGTTAGGGAAAATTCAAAGGTAAACTTCCATTGATATGTTTCGGCTGTGGTGAGGTTGGGAATTTCACAGCAAAATGTCTGAACAAAAGTAACGACAACTCAAAAGGAAAGAAAGGCTTTAATAAATTCAACAAGCAAGGATCCAAAAGGAACTTTCTCTCTAAAGAAGATATCTCATCATCCGATGAAGACAATGGCAGCGAAGAAGAAGCCAATGAGAAAGTATTGTTTATGGCCAAGCACAATAAAAAAGAGGTATCAAACAACGAAGAAGAAGGATTGACCATAGAAGAATTTTCTAAGGAAGCAATCAAGCTTATAAAAGAGCTCAAGGCAGAGAAGATCTGTTCCAACACACTTGAAGAACAAGTTCAAGGTCTCAAAATTGAAGTTGAAGAACACAAATGCATTGAAGAGTCACTTCAAAGGAAGTTGGAAGAAAGCAACCAAGAAATGGAAGAATTAGAAGCCAAAGTAGTCTCGCTACGTAAGGAAGTGAAGAAAGGAAAAACTATCCAAAACTATGCCAACAGCTCAAGGGCATTGGAAGAACTCATCAACAATCAACTATATTACAACGACAGAATTAGCATCAGTTACAAAGAAGAAGAAGCAGGACCTTCTACAACAAAATACAATGAACCTATGAGATCTAACATGCATGTCGACTTTATTGGACAAGATTCGCAAGAAGAGCCTTGGAAGACAATTCCTTGACGAAAATTTCCATCTAGGTACCAACATATTTTTTATGGCTACTGTTATTCATGTGGAAAATTTGGTCATAGTGCTGTAGAATGTCGTACATACCCCAGGAACGAATACAGTTCCAGGAAATCTGTCAAATATGAACCTCCTAGGGCTCAACGAAACATCAATAGATTTGAACACTTAAGAAATAATATTGAATGTTACAAATGTCGAAACTTTGGACACATAGCCAGAGACTTCAGACTTGAAAATCCTCCAGAAGAATCTTCGAAGCCACATAACGAATGAACATGGAATAAGAAGAAGACTGATAATTGTGCTCTCGCTCTCAAGGCTCAAAACAACAAAGATGTGTGGTATGTTGATAGTGGTTGCTCAACACATATGACTGGAGATAGAAAGAAATTTGTATCTCTGAAAGAGAAGAAGGATGAAACCATGTACTTTGGAAACGATGGATCTTCAAATGTTATAGGATCGGGTACTGTCACTCTCGAAAGCAAAGATGCTCTAGCCAATAATGTTCTATTGGTTGAAAACATGAATCACAATCTTCTCGGTGTTGGACAAATGTGTGATCAAGGACACACAATACTATTCAACTCCACAAAATCTGAAATCAGGAAAGGCAGGTATAGTGAAATTGTGGCTAGAGCAAGTCGAGCTCCAAACAACATATATGTTTTGGATGAAGCAACTAAAGCACATCTAATAGCTAAAGAGGATGATATAATATTTGGTAGCAATGATGATCGACTAAGTAAGAAGTTTGCTACAAAGATGCAAAGTGATTTTGAGATGTCTTTACTTGGTGAGCTGACATACTTCTTAGGGCTTCAAATATCTCAGCAAGAGAAAGGAATATTTATATGTCAAGCCAATTACATCAAGGAAATGCTCAAGAAATTCAAAATGGAAGATTGCAAACCCATCCTTACTCCGATGGTAACATGTTGCAAATTGAGCATAGACGACTCATCTAAGGATGTGTATCAAAGGTTGTACACATCTATGATTAGTAGTCTTCTATATGTAATATCCTCCTAGCTAGATGCTATGCAAGCAGTTGGACAAGTAGCAAGATTCCAAGCAACACCAAAAGAATCACATATTATTGTCATCAAAAGAATTCTTCAATATCTAAAGGGAACAATAGAATATGGCTTGTGTTATCCCAAAGGTAAAAATTTCATTATTCATGCCTTTACAGATTGGGCAGGACGTGTTGATTATCGTGAGAGTACTCGTGAAGCATTAAAATATCTTCGCTAGAAGCTTGGGATCCTCCCAAGTTCTTAATAGATTTTCCTTATTCTAAATATAAAGGGGGAGTGGAAGTGTGTACAGGTCTGCAAGATGGTTTTGTGTCAGGGGGAGTGGAAGTGTGTACAAGTCCGCAAGATGGTTGTGTGTCAGGGGGAGCTACCCTTTGCCGTTGATGTCAAAGGGGGAGAGAATGTTGTAGGAAGAGGTGTCATGATTGAAGGGGGAGTACTTGTGTTGCCATCAATGCCAAAGGGGGATATTGTTGATCAGCGGTTGTCATTGATGTGAACCCAAGCAGCACCAGGGGCTACCCAAATATTGCATGGGGATTTTGACCTACCAAATTACTATATTGTGGGTCAATAATGCTTTTGATGGTTTCTTCTTGTCGAGATATTTCTGTTGATATATGGCACGCCACGTAATTCTTCACGATTTGAGAGATATTCATGTTTGAAGTGTGTAACCCTAGTTAGTGGGCTAAAACCCCATGGGGTTGTGGCGTGGGTCATTGAAAATTCAATAATTAATATTTTTTAAGCTCCTAAAATCCCTCCCACGTTCACTTGTTGAAGCCCATCTCAACCTAAGTATTTATATAAATTGTGATTCTCATATCCTCCTTATGTAGGTATTTCGCTATCTGAAACGTGTCATTGTGGCATTTTTTCTATAACAATTTTCCTATGAAGATTCAGAAGCTGAAATTTGTATGAGGCGAAACCAAAATCCTAAGAAAGCTCCCGTAAAAATTTCAGATCAAGGTGCACAACATTTTCAGAGATATGATATGTGGAAATCAGTGTTTTTACAGGCTCCTAAAATTCATCTCAAAGAAGTGACCTTGGGAAAATCATCATAACTCTCTCTCTTAGTATTGGATTGGAATTCTGTAAAAAGTGTAAGATAGTGCATGGAATATAGTTTTTTCTCTATCAATCTTAGAGCCGAATGAAGAAACAGTGACACGTGGTACGCCTTACGAGTTTGCTCTGCTGAAACAGTCCATAATTAGGGCATTGTGAGAGATTGGGCATAACTCTCTTGAAGAATCAAAATTGGGTCGGACCTATGGCATTGGAAAGAATACTCAGAGGAATAATACAGGGCCGAAAATCACATATTGGGGATCTGAAATAACAGAGATACACCAGATTCAATATCAAGCTCCTAGAAGGGAAGAAAAAGCTAGATCATGTGTTGTCAAGGGCTGCAAAGGACCAGACTTTCTAGGGCAGAAAGAAAAGCAAGGTGCAGCAAAGGGTAGCATGACAAGAGCAGCAATCAAGGTGTAGAACAACATCAAGAAGTTCATCACATGAATTCTTCAAGTGGGCAGCACTGCATACAGTCACTGTAAAGGTATCGTTGTACTAAGTCATTGTAAATACATTATTGTAAAAATTGTACTAGTGTCTATCTGCCAAGAGTTGAAGAGGCAGTGTAGGGAGGTCTAGGATCATCATTAGGTGGTTGTGTCATAGTTGGGGTTATGGTCTAGTGTGTCTTCTTCTTCTACACCATTCTATATCATTGTAAAGTGGTCCATTTTCCCTGGTACGGGAGTCCATTCTTCTCTTATTCTTCTATAGGGTGGTAGGGTGGTGCTAGGGTGAGTTGTAGCTCATTTGGTGTTGGGGCATCCGTTCAGTTGACTACTGAATAATCTCGATCGTTGGAGCGTCCATCCAGTGGGAGCTAGAGAAGAATTCTTTTCTAGATTCTAGGAAGTTGGAGTTTTATTTTCAATTGGAGTTGAATATTAGAGAATTATTAGAAAAGCATTAGGTGGTTTTTGTTCCGGAGTGGGTTTCCACCTTAAAAACTATGTTCATTTGTGTTCCTTTTGTTTACTGCTATCATTGTACAAAAACTGATAATAATTGATGATTAACTAATGCTCTAATTGAAAGGAATATTGATTCACCCCCCCTCTCAGTATTTCCAACAGCTCATTCAAGTAGGATACTAGAAGATTCAACAAGTCTCTCTCACACACACACACTCTCAACATCATACATGCACACTTAATTGGTAACTTGCACACATTATCAACATCTATTTTCCTACAACCAAGAGTCTTAACCATTAGCAACACTATCCTAATATCTACACGAAAATACATGTACATGAAAACTAACATAGAATTACAACTAAGAAGTTGAATAATCACTAATTGCTATATAATTGCACCACGCCATAATCAAACAACCATATAATGATAGTCTCGCAACTCTTAGCACACTAGTTTAGACACTCAATCTATAATCACAATGTTGTAACAAATCTTAGAATTAAATTTCTATAACATTGTAACTATAAAATATTTTATTTTAATAGAAATCAGATGGAATTTGTTGGACATTTATTAGTGTAACTCTATCATTGGCTAACATTCCACTCTTATTTTACTATATGATTTCCATTTTGTTCATGGCCAAACATTCTACTAGTTTGATGTGTTTGACAAGCTCATATTACTTCAAACTTTATCATTCAACATTTTGTGTTGTGCAAACACTTGGATATTGTGATTACAAAAATTTATTTTCACATTAAAACTTTTCCATAACTCTTGAGACCCTCGTGATTTATTGTTGTCTTCCAATTTAGATCATGGAATCTCATGAACATACATTATTAAAATGAAGAGATAATGTGTGACAATGTAAATATGGATTAATTCATTAGTTCATATTCCACTAATCGCTAATTGCATAACTATAAATAAAATGAAAAGGGTGCCACATCAACATAGGAATGTTAATATACCACCAAACAAATGATAACAATGACTAATTTGAGTGATAAATAAAATTGAAAATGTTGCTACTCGTAGTTTATATTCCATTAATCACTAATTGTATAACTATAGAGAAAATGAAAGAGGTACCACATCAACATACATAGGAATTATTAGGAATTTGGCTTCTGTGATCCATAAAATGTGTGTAAAATTTTTTCGGTGAAAATCACATAAAAGAAATTTGTGTCGACACGTTTCGGTTATCTGGAGTTCACCTTCCTTTTATCCAAGGTACTACTGATAAAATCGCAAGGATATTGAAGAAACACAATGTCTCTTCAACTTTCAAGCCTCTCCGCACTATCCGTGGTTCTCTTAGATCGGTTAAAGACCCGATTTGCCCGATGGATGGTAAGGGTGTTTATTTGATTCCATGTTCTTGTGGGACCCCTTACATTGGTTACACTGGTCGATCTATTAACCAAAGAATTCATGAACATGTCGCTGACCTTAGACATGGTAGATCTCGGTCCTCTGCCTTGGCAGAGCATGCTGAAAAAACAAATCACCATATTTGTATTGAATATACTAAGGTTATTGCAACTATTGACCACTTCCACAACCGAAAGTTAAGGGAAGCCTTGGAAATAGAAAAGAGGCCGGTTAACCTTAATAGGGATGATGGGTGGAATGTTAGCAGATGCTGGATTCCTGCTCTTCACTCTTAGTCAATCTTGTTTCCTCTATCCAGATGTCCTCCTTTTATTTTCTAATTTGGTTTTGATTAGTATTTTTGTTTTGTTTATTATATATATATATTTATTTATTTATTTATTTATATTTTTAAATTATTATATTTTTATTTTTATTATTTATTTATTTATTATATTTTATTTTTTTATTAGTATTATTTATTTAATTTTAATTTTAATTAATTAATTAATTAATTAATTAATTTTTATATTTTAAATCTTACCTCTTAAGTAATATTAAATTATTTGATTAATTAGTACTAGTATTATTATTATTATTACTTATTTATTTATTTGATTTATTTATTTAATTTATTTGATTTGATTTTATATTTGATTTATATTTTATAGAATTTATAATAAAAACATAATCAAAATTTAAAAAAAATAAAAATAAATAATAATAATAATAATAATAATAATAATTTTCCTATTCTAGTCAAACTAGCCGTTTTTCCAACGGTTAGTTGGAGCAGTACTGTTCTACTTAAACTGGTTTCTTGATCAGATTTCTCATCTTGTCCTGATGATGAACCACACTGGCTGGTTCGAAACGCATCGACACAAATTTCTTTTATGTGATTTTCACCGAAAATTTTTTACACATACATAAGAATGTTAATATACCACCAAACAAATGATAACAATGACTAATTTGAGTGATAAATAAAATTGAAAACGGTGCTACTCGTCATTAAGACAATAGAGAAAATATTTCATACAATGTGGTTGGAGTAATATAAAAACATAAACCATTAAACAGAACGTAATTGAATGCATCCATTATGATAAGGGACATTTTCTAATAAAGGACTATCAAGTATGGGTGAATATCATATCCACTTCCGGAGAGGAAGATTAGTTTGGGTCTGCATGAATGAACGTGATTATGGTGAATATCAAAATGAAAAAAAAAAAAAATTATAGAAAATTGGTGTTTTAAACTTATTTAGAATTTTATATAGAAAAACAATTGTCTTCCTGATAAGAGACACTTATAAGAGACTCTTCTCTTTATATAGAAAAACAATTCTCTTTTGGTTTAAAAAATAAAAGAGACACTTACATCTGTTTAAGAAAAGTTAAGGAAATTAAAACAATAATAAATTTATGATCGAGAGTATATATATATAGATAACACTGCACTGAAATATTACAATGTCACTGCACTGAAATATTACAACCCACAAAATAACAGCTTAAGCAACCTCAAATATGTTTGTGATTTGAGAGGATAAAAATATGGTTAAAACAGAAACCCATTCATATATTTACCATTTCATCCATACCACATTCTTCCCATTGTAATTAATTCTACATGAATCACCAGGGACATATAAGTGTCTCCGATCAAGGATACCATCACAATAATACCGACTAAATATATTATTTTCTCATTGAAATACAAAACAAAATAAACAATCTTAGGAGGATAATAGTAACGAGGCATCGCAAATAGTAACGAGGCATTGCATCATCGTTTTCTTACTATTATATCCAATTATTTATATTCATGGTATTAAAAACGTTGAGATAAGATTCAATTATTTCACTTTTGAAAGGTTGTATTAAAAAATAATCTTTTGTTGGTTATAATTTTGATGATAATTATTTTATATTAATATAAATATATTAAGATTAATATATATATATATTCAATTTAGCTGCATTTCAGTTGGTTGAGTTATTTTTAAATTTTATATTATAAAAATATATAAATATTTAATAATCGAAAGAAATTAAAAATAGATTATTATATACATTTATTTTTATATTTAGTATAAATTTTTGTAAATTTTATTTTAATTTCCATATATATTATAAAATATAAATTTAAATAATCAAATAAGATAAAAACATTAAGAAACCAGTTTGACTTTCATTCAAAAAGTGTGCATTATGTTTTTCAAGTCTAGGATTACACAATACTACTAAGATAGATTCCATGCCATTACACAATACTACTAAGATAGATTCCATGCCATTATATATGATCAAAGAAGTTTTAAATATTTAAATGACAATTGCTTACTTCTACTTGCTAGCTTTATAAGCATGCTTTAAATATAAAATATTTGAAATTCATTTTAGGGATAAACATATTTCTATATAACAAAATTGTATATAACAATATATTGATATATAAATTGGGGTAAAGGTACATAAGTGGGAAGGGATTCTTTTAAGTTTTTCAAGTCATGTAAATCAATGATGAAGCAACCTATACCATGAGAGCCATTAAATCTGACTTTCATGAACACATATTTGGTCATTATTGCTCTTCATTAAGGAGATCAGAAATTTTCTTTAGTAGAGAACCTACCCACAAGTTACTCTTTCAATGGAAAATTTCCATAGCTAGAGGGATATATATAGTGAATTAGTTCATATCCAATCTCAATCCAAAAAATATTAGATCAAAATACAATCATTTATAAATTTTATGGGATATATATTCTTTTATTACCAAAGGGATAAAGAGGTACACCAGTAAGGGTTAGAGAGGAAAATTCAATGTCATGGGGTTGGGTTCTATTCCTCGTCGAAGCTATTGAATTACATTGATCCTCAAAATTGAGTTTGAGATATTAAAATTCTTTAAAAAAAAAGTGTTCATCTCACTTAAAGTACTTAGAACCTAATCACATTTATTATTATGCCCCTAATTGTTTTGATTTATAGATTCCTCGAGTGCTTCAAACCAATATCCTTTGCAAACAAATCCAAGATAGCTCTAGATATAGACACCTTATGTCTCCTCTTAGTATGCTTAATGTTAGAGAATAATAATGAAAACAAATTGTCTCTTGCCTCATATTTTCTTCCCTTCACCCTTAATGTGTGGAGTTTTTCAACTATATCATATACAAGGGATGGATACTTAGCATGATTCAGAGATTATTTTTTTCTAGAGAAAAATTCGTAATTTTATTCAACCTCTAAATAAGGAACAAAATTAAATTGTGTAGATGTAGTTAGGCATTTAATCATGTCAACCTTTAGTTTATGCACAATAAAGGAAAAAAATGTAAAAATTACATAATTTTGTCGAGGCTAAGTTTGATAATAATCACTTAACTTCCCCATTTTTCCTTTCTTTTTCTAAAATTTTTGCCAAACCCCATGGTTGGGATCATCTATTACTATTTTCAATTGATTTCCAGCTTCCTGCAAAGGGATTTCTTAATCTGAATCCAAACTCTCAAACACATGGGTTCTCTTTTATACCCCCTGGTCCCTTTTCAATGAGTGTTTCCTCTTTCTGTTGCTCTCATTCTTTGATTTTTTCTCATTATGTACCCTTTTGGATATGAATCACGATGCCTAATTTATACCTAGATCCTTCATATACTTGTCTTCTATGTTGTGACTGAGCACCCATACTTGGAGTATTTTCCATTGTCTCTTATTCTTCTTCTTTAGAGCTGCCATGTACTTGCCATCCCTTTAGCTTACAGGCCTTCCTCTTTTTCTTTTAGGGGATAATTTTAGCCTCTGAGCATGTGTTCTGTTAGCATCCTATTTGGAAATATATTTGAAATGTTGTATTCTCATCATCTAAAACCTAGGTCCACTGAAATTTTTCATGTTTTAGGTGGATGTGACCAGGTAGACCTTTGCTAAGGTCTATCTCCACACAAATTCTGGGAAATGTAAAGGTACATTTTTATGTTCTATCATAATCCATTTTTTTGAATTTTCCAAGAGTATTTCTAATATCTTCTAGTATGTGATGATGCCTGCAAGGGAGAGGGAGATTTGGTAATCTCACCCATACTGACATTGTAGTGATCGCTATATTTTACCTAGCACAAAGTGAAAAACCCCTTAGATAATTTTTTACCTATCCACCCCAGACAAAGCATAATGCTATCAATTCCATAAAGCAAAGAAAACCACCATGACCTTTTCTCCCATCTACGGTTGTCAACGAAACTCAATCCTTTATGATCTAAAATCGCATAGTGATAGTAGATCTATCATATCTCCATGTACAAGATATGAAACATTCCCACCTAGTCGACATAGATGGGACTGAGCGAGACATCCTAGCACCTTGGTTCCCTGCAAACAAATTTAAAATCACTCCCTAGCACATGAACGCTGGTGACACCTAGTTGAAACCTAGGGAGTAGTAAAACCCTAGAAGATATTGTGTACTCCATCCACACTCCATCATCTCCCCTACTCATTTCATACTTATCATCAAAGTCTAACATCTTACAAGCTACAATTTATGTTGCATAATTAAAGTGGAAATTTATTCTTCATTTTGGTTTCTCAATCTTTCGAGATGGGTGTGTGATTCCCTCTTACACTCGTTCCTTAGACATCACTCAATTGGTTTACATATTGTTTGGCTTCCTTTTAATGTTGTGGATCATTTATCCCCCACCATTTTATCTCTACCTTCCTTTCCACTACCTTCATTATTTTTTTCTTCACCACTAAATCCATTCCAATGTATTCCCTCTTGTTTTCCCCGCCCTATATATAAGGAAAATTTTAGGTGCTACATTTTTTCCATGTAGCTAATTTTGCATTTTTTCTCAAAACATATTTGTGAAATTTCATTTTTTTAAGGAATCAGTATATTGGGTTTTTATATTAAAATAAAAAACTAGATTTGGCTCCATAACCTATAAAAAATGTAATTACTTCTAGACCTTAATAGACCAAACCTGTCCAAAAATGAAGCTTCTTACATATGTATAAACTTTAAACTTCAAATCAAATAACATTTATGATATAAACCCTATAAAATACCTCTAAAAAAAGCACAAATATACAGTATAATGAAAAAATGAAATAGGTGGAGCCACATAATCAAGAAGTTGAAGCTCCACCTTCCATTACCACTTTCCATTCCTTGACTTCATCCTCCTCTACTTACTTTCCTATCTCTAGTGCGTTTTGTGCTCACTTCCTCAAGTGTCCTGCATGGAGTTCCAAATTGTCCTGACATCCTACACCCACCTTCCATTTCTCATTTTCCAAATTTTTAAGTTAGGTTTCTATCTCAGCCATAACACTTTCCAACATGAGCTTTATGTTTTCAAACTTCAGTTGCAGGAGCTCATATTTATTTTCCAATGTCACCACATGATCATATGCTTCTAATTACTTTAACACATTCCTCTGGTCCTGACAATTTATTCCATCCAACATTTAATCCGTAGAAATTTCTAGCCTCTCCATTATTTCATTCATGAAATCTTGATCCTCCTTAGTAGATTGAGGTTGTGGGACATTCTTCGCCATTACAAAATTGAAATAATCCAAGCTATGAGTATAGCTCCAGAATACAAGTTGAATTCTCTCCACAATACCCATTGTATACATGTTTCCTTCCATCCCATTTTACTCCAACCTGTACATGCAGATAAATAACATCTTCCACTTCTTTCGAGGCCATGTTCCTTGGGAATTAATTCTTTCCTTCTCCAAATTCATGGTGTCATCCTAGTTGATCCTCTTTAACTCACCACACAAAAAAATCTAGATGTGAAGAAGGATGTCGAAGGAATTATCTCTACATCCTAAGAGAAACCTTCATTAGATTTAATTATCCATCCTTCCAACTCCCATGTTGCTCACTCTTCTAAGTCCTCATGCCACCACCTGAAACCTGAGATCTTATCATTCATGTTATATTTATGGTCATCAGCTTTCCAGGAGTGCATCACCGAAATTATTTTCTACTTGAACTTTGATCCAAACTGCCATCATCCTTACCAATGAAAGTGATGGCCACAAAACACTCCAATTCTTATATTCATGCCAACAGGAAGTGAATAATAGGCACACTACTTATTTCTAAAATTCCTTGTTCTAAAAATGATCCTTGTTTTTCCTCTACATCGGCTAAATAATTCATATGCCAATATAAATGAAAGAAGTTAATTACCTCAAACTGTCGAATTTGAAGAGTGATGCATTGGAGAACCGACAATAGGTTCATGGAGATGGAATCCCTATCCTTTATTACCTTCTTAACCACCAACATTGAGTCTCAAATGACAATGATATTTGAGATTTATCTCACTATGGCTAGCTTGAATCCTTTCCAAAGAGCCAAATATTATTCTTGCTTATTTTTCTCAACTCCGATACCCCACACAAATTGAATCTCCATTTTTACATTGGGGTGAAGGATAACCCCTCCCACTCCTACCATCCATGGTTTTCCCTTCAAGGAACTGTAAAATAATAGGAAATAACTTTCCTTATCCATTCACAATTTCACAAATTATAATGGATCCATTCTAAGATGGAAATTCTTCTAACACACAACATGAACATTGAAGTTTCCAGAATGATTTGGAGGCTTGACCATTGCAAAACATTCTTTTCCTTTGGAGTGATGCCATCTAGATATTCATATTTTAATACTTTTGTTTATATAAATTCAAATAATAGACTAAAATATTTATTCATAGTGGTAGCCATATGTGAATTATTACCTTTAAATATGACATTGTTTCAAGCTAACCACACCATCTAACAAATGTATTTCAAGAGTGCCATCCAACACTAGGTAGTTAAGGAAGAATATTTCCTCAACCAAGGCATCCGACCTTTCCATAATCAAACATATCACCCCAAATATCCTGAACACCCTCTATATGAATCACCTTTCCAAATGCATCTTGCCACACCTTCAAAGTAAGCAGACATTGATAAAAGATATTTTGTATATCCTCCTTAGAAATTTTACGCAAAACCCATCATGAAGGGCCTTGAATATTTCTCTTTCTGATATTTTGTGCAGTTAAAAGTTTTCCATGCACCAATATCCAAGAGAAGGTGTTCATCTTCGGGAGTCCATCCTTATTCTAGACCTTATGCCACAAAGAGGAAGAAGTGGGATGTGTCCATGTTTTAAATGATTTAGCATATGCTCCCTTGAATGAATAATTTAGATGTGGGTTGTCCAACCAAAATATTTAATCCCCTTTGTGTGCTCAAATAAATATAGTCCTTTAAAGATATGAAGAAAATTATCTCATTGATGCTCAATGTTTTGTAACAAGGCATCACAACTCGACCTTTTCCAAATTCCTTGATCATCCCAATGGGAAAGATCTTGGATTTTAAATAGATTTTTCTCTCTCATCTAATTAGGTAGCTCTCAGAATGTTGGGTTCTCTCCCAATGGCCCCAACTAGGTGATATTGTCTTTCCATATGTTTATCTAACTCTCATTTCCAGTTTTCCAACCTAACTTGTCAATGATTATGCAAACATTTGATTTACATAGCTTCCAAATTTTATAATATGATCTTGTCCAAGTAGCCTTCTCAATTCAAAAAGGTTATTATGATGGAAGTATTTATGAATAAAGGCTTATTTTCACCATTCTTTTTTATCTAAGAGAAAACACCACATTATTTTAGTAGCAAGAGCTAGATTCATAAAATGAGGATATTTAATAGCCAGACCTATGATATCTTTAGGAATTCAAATGGTATTCTAGTTCACCAAATGGAAATTCTTCTCATTATTCTTACCCCCTACCAAATAAATATTTGAACTAGGAACCCAATTTGTGTGATCACACTTTTGGTAGTTAGAAGTTCAGAGCAAAGATAAATCAACAAAAAAGAGAGAATATATTTTATTAGTACTATTCACCCTACTGCATTCAACCATTGAACTCCCCAAGATTGTATCTTTCTTTTGAAATTTGCAATACTTCATCCCAATTTATAGACTTGTGGCTCCTAGGGAAATTAGGATTCTCAAATTCTTGAAGGATTTCTAGAAAATATCTATTACGAAATCTAAAGTTGTGGAAAGTTCCCAAAGAGTATCTCCAATGCAGTTCCAACCATTAATTTGGATATTTTTATTATTCACCAATCCTCCTGATAATTCCAAGTATGAGTCAAGAATATATTTAAATCTCACACCTATAATACGAAATTCCCCACCTAAAATAAGTGTGTCATCCGTAAACTAGGAATGATTGAATTCTTTCACATTTTGTGTTATACGCAAGCCCAAGAGGTGGCCCTCAACCGTTACATGCTCAAGGTTTATTCTTAGGATATTAGCTACTAGAATGCATGGGAGATTAGAGAGAGTGAAACCTTGGTGCAACCCCCTTGACACAATAAAAAAGGGGGTGGGAATACCATTGACAAGGGTTTCTATTGATGGAAAATATATGCATGCATTTACCCATCTAATAAAATCCTCATTAAAACCCATCTTCTCAAGGACTAAGAATATATAGGAATCTGTGACTATATTAAATGCATTTTCCATATTCAATTTTATAACAAAACCCAGTTCTCCCCATTCTTTACTAGAATAAAGATCCTCCTAAACGAGAATAATATTGTCAAGGATGTGATGACGTTGCATAAATCCACCTTTCTTATAAAAAATTAATGTTGGTAGAATTTGTTTGATCCTATTCACCATTATTTTAGTGATAATTTAATAAGCTACATTCCAAATGGAAATAGGCATGAAGTGGGTGAAATCCATAGGCTTTGAATCTTTGGGAATTAAAGCAAGGAAGGAGGAATTTGTTCCCCTACCAATGTTATCCTTTTGTCAGGTCCATTTTAACATCTTCAACAAGCCTCATTTTATGAAGGGACAAAGAGCACAAAAGAAATTGATGGTAAACCCATCAGAACTGGGGGCTATGTTCGGGTCGAATGAACAAATTTCTTCCACCACCTTAGGCTCAAATATGTCTCTTATTAGTGGAAAGTTGTCTTGATCTATAACAATAAAAAAAGATGCATGAAACATATTCCTTGGCTTTATCTGAATCTAATACTTAATCCTTAAAATATAAGGATCTAAAATTCTAGAACAATTCATGTTTAATTTCAAGAAACAAAGACATATTTGGATTATATGTTGGTGTTATTTCCCTTACCCGATTCCTCAGCTCTCAACCTTTAAATTTCTTGTGAAATAAGGAAATGTTTTAATCTCCCTTCTCTAACTAGAAACTCCTTGACTTGAGATGCATGTGTTCCTCCTCCTGTCGATTAGTGACAAAAAAATGTTAATTCAAGTCTTTCTCGTTTCCAATATGCCACTCTAATACTGTGCTACTTTCTAGATCGGTGTAATTCCACTCTGTTATCTCTAAATTGGTACTGATGGGATGCTCCACCAGACAACTTAGAGTAACCCTTTCAAACTGGATTTTGATTAAGGATTAGCCTCTTCAGCCTGAGAGGGCTCTCTCAACTTATCTAATGATTTTCTCAATTAGGTTTTGAATCAAATGTCTAACTCTATGAAAATTATCTTAGTGTATTTGATTGCAGGTGAAAAATGGAATAGGTTTCACTACCATTTGGCTCATGGAGTCAGTAAAAGGAATTCAATGACAACCATTTCTACTTATGGAAATTGATTCTTGATATGCTTCAATGAGTTTGTGTTTCTTTTATACCTTGATTTTAGTAGTCTTGATGTTAAATTACTCATAATTCATGTCATACATGCTCTGACTTCCTTTTAGCATTGAGTTACTAATTATCCCCATGTCTTAATGTTTTTTTATCACTGAAACAAGAAAAGAGCCTCAGTTTCCATAAGTAGAAATGCTTGCCATTGAATTCCTTTTATTGACTCCATGAGCCCAATGGTAGTGAAACCTATTACATTTTTCACCTACAATCAAATACAGTAAGATACTTTTCACAGATTTAGCCATCTGATTCAAAACCTAATTGAGAAAGTCATTAGATAAGTTGAGAGAGCCCTCTCAGGCTGAAGAGGCTAATCCTCAGTCAAAAGCTTGTTTGAAAGAGTTACTCTAAGTTTTTTGGTGTTGTAGCCCATCAGTACCAATTTAGATACAACACACTCCAACTCTTGCACTAAGTCTTGTCACTTTGTCCTTATGGCTTACAATTTACTTTTTCCCACTTTCATAAGTCTTGCTTGACTAATCACCACTTGGATTCCCAGAAAAAGAAAGTTGATCCTATGACTGAGATGTTCCATGCCCAGTGAATTAAATCCAACACTCCATCCCCATTCAAGTAGACTGGAATAAATAAGAAGGGTATGGGACCCAAATTTTTTTGAGAATCGATCTCTAGTGATATCAAATGATAATTTGAATCCCCTCGTGCTACGATTTTTGAGTCACAGTCTACCCATTTTAGAATTTATTTGTTATGAAATAGAAATCGATCCAACTACATCGTGATATGGTTTGCACCACTCCATCGAGTAGACCAAGTATAATTTCATTTCATTGGTGCCACTTCAAAGAGGTCCTAATCATTGAAATTTTTTTCCATTAATTCATCAAAATGGATCTTGAACTAAACTTCCTTCCTTCTTCTCAGAGGTGCAAAATATTGTATTGATGTCCCTGCCATCTATATTGTCCAAATGCAATTGTGACTCTTTTAAAGAGATAAACAATTTCCATAATTCATTTTTATCACTACAAGATACTGAAACATACATATTTATAATTGATATTTATCCATTCGTGTCTTTCTTTTCTTGGACTAAAACTATCAAAAAAATTGTATTGAAGCATAATTTTAACGAAAAAGTAGAATCCTGCCATAGTGTCTTAACCTCCTAAGGCCCCTCAAGAGCTTTGAGCTACCCCTTCACTATATTTCCAAAATTTTCCAACTAAATTGAAAATTATACCTCTTCTAACTTTGTCTCTTATACGAGGAGAATCGAAGGTTTTTCCTTCTTCACTATGACTTTTACAGACTAGGATTTTATAGGGTTTCCAAAACCCGTTATATTCCAAAATAAAACCTTCACTATTTATGAGGTGGAGAACTGGCTTTTCCTCCTCCTCCTTTACTTCACACATGATTCTTACTTGCTACTACCTAGAAGGATATCTTTATTGAGGTTGTGTTCCCAGATTCTTGTTTTTTCCACCTCGACCTCTCTTATTACCTTATTCCTATGTCACCATAGTACTTTTTTACTACTCTTTGTTTCTTTACTACTAGAATCATTTACCCAGCTAGTATTTTGTGACTTATTTCATGTCAAAACCCCTCCAGAACATATAACTTGTGAGCCTAAACCTCACGATTTTTTGGGAAAACCTTCTTCCTCAACACTCAATTTCAATGTCATTCGTTCCCCATGACTTGGCTCCAAAACATGCTATTTCCTTTGTTCTTCTCCTTCTATGATCCCTTATTGCTCTTGAATCTCCACATCTTTTGTCTCTTTAATCAACACTTCTTCTCCCTCTACCTCTTTCCCTATCGTAATATTAAGGGATGTCCCTTCCTTTTCATTCGCACCTTCCATTTGTAATGCTGCAAAAGGATTGGTTGAAGTCAACGCCACATTATTACATTTTTCTGGTGGATTTTTAATGTTTCTCACTTTCCTTTTGTCTATGTATTTTTTATGGGTTTTCCATTGTTATTTTGGTGATTTAGTTTCCACCACTTCCTTGGCTGGGGAAGTGGGGCTTCTTTTAATCCCTAGCAAAGTTACCATAATTGTGATAGATTATGCACTTAAATCTGCTTGTAGTCTAGGGCTTGAAAATGATTGTAATCTGCTTGTGTGAGATTGATTTTAGATGATAAACTTTTCTCCAAGTCTGCCTCACACAAGAAAATTATATCCTTTGGCTCAAACCTATCATTATAATGACCCAACCCATTGCGAATTGAATGAAGGCAATCGTCACTCTAGTAGGACAATGGGAGTCAAAATATATTTACCCACACCAAGATTGCATTAGTAATGTCATCATCTAAATCTAAATCCAAAGATCAATTGTTCAAATACATTCCTCGTGCTTCAAAAAGTATTATCCATTGTGAAATATAACATCCTTATCTTCCTTCAATTTGAAAAGAAAGGAAAAAAACCCATTTTTGTAAGCATGCAACCCTATGTTTCCTTTCATTATAGGTTTCCAAGTTTTTTCCATCCATAGCTCCATGGATTTGGCAATGGCCACATACCATTAAAATTCCCAATCAACGTTTGAGCTTTGAAGGCTAGGGTTGTTTTCCAAAAAATTGCAAGTAAAGCAGTAGGGATCGTCTCCACCTTCTTTAGAAATCGTGATTGGGTCACCTTAGGTTATTGCTGCTTAGGAAGGGAGGAAAATAGGCTTTGAAGGTTGTTTCTTCCTCCAAAGGAGGAATATGAGCCCCTTCAAGCCCGCTGCCATCAAAGACTCTCAACTAGTGTTTTGTCGAGATTCATCAAGAGGAAGTCACACAATTTTGTGAAATTCCATTTTTTATCAAAAACAATTTGCCACTTTCTATAAAACAAAATTTTTTTCCTTAAATAATTTCTAAAAAAAAATTAGAAACTATATCAAATCCTTAGAAATTCAAATATTTTATGCAAACATCACCAAACATTTTATAGTTGTCATTTTAAGAATTAGTGAGATTCAAGAAGGTTTCTACATTTTAAAATAAACATGAATCCTTCAAATTTTTCATTTTTATAAATCATTGGTAGTCAAATTTCTCTCCCTTACCTCTTTAATTGATATTAAGGAAATTTAGAATTTGGTTTTATTATGAAATAAACATTCTTTCCTTTTTCCTTAAAGGATCTATATTTTTTTTAGATCATTGGAAAACCACTTGCGGCTCCTAATTTAATTTTATGAGCCTACTCCACTTCTCCCATATCCAATAACGATTCTCAGTGATCATGATGATGTGTATTCAAGTGGCAATGAACATTCGAATCCATTAGAAGAGGTATATCCTAGTTCTCACTATGTGTTAGATTGTGCTATTAATATTAAATGCATCTTTGGATGCTGTCTCATCCATATCCACTATGGAATTCTTTATATCCCTCGCATAATTTCCCTTAATTAATTATGATTGTGAAGAGTTATATTATTATTATTTTTATTTTTATTTGGGTGTAGGTAAGAACATTTCTCTTTCCCATGTGAGAACATCATCTCTCACATCCTTCCCCTTGAGGTTTAAATTTTAAAAATTTGTGCATACTTTATGATTTAAAAAGTTGATAAAATTATTTAAGTACAAAATAAATTTATACTTTATATTATTTGCAATTATGTTTTATATTACTAAATTTTGGTAATATTTTTTTCCCTTATTTTGTTTATGTGTTATATTTAATACACTTTAATGTATTTATTTATTTATTTTAAGGAAATGGTTATTATTTTGTTTTATTTTTTTCATATTTTGTTTATGTTTTATATTTAATACATTTTAATGTATTTATTTATTTATATTAATAAAATTATTATCATTTTGCATTAAAAGAGAGGCTATATACAAGATCATAACTTTTAAAAGAGAGGCTATATACAAGGTCAGAGCTTTTTACATATTATAGTGTTTTCAAAGGATTCACTATTCCTGTATATCCACAAGAGTTTTTTTTACCTTTGTGGGATATTCTAACTACAATTATATATTTATATCTTCCATAGTATTTACAAAAAACTTCTAAATATAAAATATACTTGCAGAACATATTTCGACATACTCCAAATGGCTCAACTTTTTCCATTGGTTCTGTTTTTTCCTCCACTGTGTTTTGCACCCTTGATCAATTCCCAACAGATCTCTTGACCATTTTTCTTGGATGGTACTCAATAAATTCTAGATCTGTCTACTTGATATTGATCTCTTTGATGGGGGATGCCTCCATTCCATTATGAATTTCAGAACTGCAATTTCTTCCTTCATAATTTCTAGCTTCTTATCTAATTTCCTCTCCAACCTTTCACACGTTTTCTCCAGCAATTCCATCTTTCCCTCTTTATCCCTCTCTGTCATTTCACTTCTCCTATTCATCAACTCCATCATTTCCCATATAAAATCATTTTCAATGCAATCCATTCCTACTAGGGATTTAATTCAAACATTCTTCTGAACTGGATAATATTTAAATCCATTATGCAAGATCTTAAGCCTATGTTTGTTGGTTTCAGGGGTCCTGGCCCAAGGTCAGATTTTATCGTGCAACCAACAAACCCTCCAAATACTAGCCCTTTTGGCAATGACCTGTTTGCATAGATCAAAGTCTCACTCGAAGAAGTACAAAAGGTGTTAGAACCAGGTTTCCGCACCCTAAGGAAGAAAATAATGTAGTGGCCCTAAGAAGATTAATTGCAAACTTATATCAATCATAAAGAGGTGTGCGAAATATAAAATAAGACTTTAACATATCATAGATCACTTTGTCATAGATATATCATAGCAAAACCAAATCCAGATCTAAACAATGTGTAATCACTTAAGAAGATTCATCAACCATCAAGATAACTTCATGCATAAATAACAGATGTCTTCACGTAGATACAAGTAACCATAACAAAAGTATAGTGAACTTAGACAGAACAATAAATAAATAACACAGAGAGATAACATAATTCTTTTCGCAAAAACAAGTCCTTGTATTAATTCAGGTCAGTTCAGTACATCAGATTTTACCCTTCCACTTTACCCTTCCGTGCACACAACCAATGGAGTCCGCACACAGCCAAGACTAGGTCTTCGTGCACATAGCCAATAGGAGCCTTTCTACCCAACCCAGTCTGAAACCCTTACAAAAGTATTATAGATGTATAAAAATTTATGTCATAACATCAAAAATAGTCTATATCCTCCTTAGACTCGATCTATATATTTATTTCAACATAGAGCGCAGATATTATGGTCTCAAACCATGGTTTTAGGCCCAGAGTTTACCCTTAAACCCTTTTACATAAAAAAATGGACTTTGACCTGCCCCAAATCCCCTTGAATTATTTGCGCAGTGCACATATACAAAACTTATACAAAAATATACCAAAAAATGTACCCCAGGGGGCCCTTCTCCAACAGGCCCCCGACACAAACATGTGACTCGTCCCGAGTCACTATGGCGTCCTCTCCTTCAGCTTGGCTTAGAGCGTACCGAAAGAAGATTTAAGAGGGAACACCATTTCCAAACTCTACGTAGCAACTCTCTCTACTTGAAAAACTAACTTCTTAGTGGTAGGCCCTTCAGTGGCCAATTCGATACTCTGTTGCATCTGTTGAATAGCCTTCA
Source organism: Pinus albicaulis (assembly GCA_034641835.2). Lineage (NCBI taxonomy): Eukaryota > Viridiplantae > Streptophyta > Pinopsida > Pinales > Pinaceae > Pinus > Pinus albicaulis. Next base: position 1,360,195,898 of record CM076570.1, read on the forward strand.
ATGTATTGTCCAATTTCTGTGAGAGTTGAAGAGACTCCTCAGCCCATGGTCCCTGAAATGGAACCATTTGTTGGCTTGAGGAGTTATAACCCATGTTTAGAGTTTATTGCGTAACCAACAAACCCTCCAACTACTGGCCTTTTCATAAATGACTTGTTTACGCAGATCAAAGTCTCACCCGAAGCAGTATGGGGGGTGTTGGAACCAGGTTTTCGCACCCTGAGGAAGAAAATAATGTAGTGGCCCTAAGCAGATTAATTGCAGCCTTATATCGATCATAAACAGATGTGCGCAATATAGAATACGGCTTTAACAGATCACAGTTCACTTTGTTGTAGATATCATAGTAGAACCAAATCCAGATCTAAACAATGCGTAATCACTTAAGTGCATTCATCAACCATCAATATAGCTTCATGCATAAATAGCATATGTCTTTTTGCAGATACAAGTAACCATAACAAAAGTAAAGCGTACTTAGACAAAACAGTAAATAAATAACACAGAGAGATAACACAATGCTTTCCGCCAAAATCAATCCTTGTATTAATTCAGATCACTTTAGTACATCAAAATTTACCCTTCCACTTTAACCTTTCGTGCACACAGCCAGCGGATTCCACACACATCCTAGACTAGGTCTCCGTGCACACATCCAATAGGAGCCTTTCTACCCAACCTAGATTGAAACCCTTACAAAAGTATTACATACGCATAAAAATTCAGATCATAACATCAATAATAGTCTATATCTTCCTTGGACTCGATCTATCTATTTATATCAATATAGTGTGCAGATAATATGGTCTCAAACCATGGTTTGAGGCCCATAGTTTACTCTTAAACCCTTTTACATAAAAATAGGGGCTTTGACTACCCCAAAGCCCCTTGACTCATTTGTGCAGCTTGCATATACAAAAATTATGCAAAAATATACCAAAAAGTGTACCCCAGGGGACCCTGATCCGAAAATGTTCCATACGTGTAATGAAAAATGAAGTTCATTCTTTTCCATTCTCCATATTTGTCCTTTCCTTTACCATCTGGCACACTAGTTCACCCATTTTTCCTTAGAGTGGGTATTAGTGTAGCTACAACATGCATACCCTTCATGCGTAATTAAATACCTATGCTTGCCTTTAAGCAAGCCACAGGCTAGAGTTTTGGGGCATGGAGTGTCAAATTTTGTGAACCCCACACTAATTTCCCATTACTTTATTCTACCATTTTTTTGAACAGAATGGGCATCCTTTTTAACCGAATATTTTTGTAACAACATCAACCCACTTACTTACTAATGGAGTGGCTATTTTCTTACCCAACTCCTCAAGTAAAGTTAGAGGAATGGGATGATAATTTTTTTGTTTCTTTAGGTTCATTTTTCTTAACTCTTCTCCTATCAAAGGGATTCAGTTTGTTCATTTAAATTTTCCCCTTATTTCAAAACCCCATATTCAGGTTCATGAGAGTATATATATATATATATATATATATATATATATATATATATATATATATATATAACCCTTCCTCAATGGTTTATTACCATGTGCATCCAGAATATATGTCATGTGCCCCCCTCCAAATGGTCCCACCATACACTAATCCTCAGGCCAATAGTAACTTGCCAGACATCTCGCCTTGATGGTCATTGCCGATGTCACATAATGGACGTGCAAGTTCTGAGTGGATCCCATAGACATTTAAATAATGGAGACATTGCACATAGATTCTAGAATGGTAATGTGCACAAAATTTATGAGAGGGGTCACCCCTTCGAATGGGTGGTAAATGGATACCACTGATCGTCAAATCAATGACTCATGATTATTCTAGGGGTTCAAGCCCCTTTTCGAAAATCCACCATAGGCCACCCCCCAGAGGCGGTTTCTATTTTTTGGAAAACTTCTAGTGGTGGATAGTGGCAAAAACTGGGTCCTATACATCTGACCTCCTCCCTCAACCAATATAAGTTGGCCACAATGCTCTTCTTTGGTTCCTTGGTGGTCCCACTGTCTACTAGTCTCTGGTTCCAATAGAAATTGGCCACGTTAGCCGATATGGTGAACCCCTCCATTGACTAACAAATATAACAGTAGTGATTCACTGGGCCAGATAAACAGTTTGCGTGGAGGGTACTCCTCCCTGCTAAAAATTATAAGAGGGCGGTGTTAGCCTCCACAATGTCCCAAGGCTGAAAGGATATCAATGAAGGTAACCTCATACAAAGATTTTAGTTTTGTAGCTAGCCTTACCAAACCATAGAGGGCTCTCTCTATGAAAAAACACAGCCAAGGATTTAACTGGTACAAGAATGGATCTTAGGCTAGATAGCTCAGCTATAGGGTTTGAAATATTTAGGGTTTTTGCTAGATCAGGAATGAAAATACAGGAACTAGGTCAAAATATTAAAGGTTTTCGTTGCAAGAAATATAGAGGAGCAAGGTAGTTATGCTTTTGTGACGGATTAGGAGCTTTTTGATGTAATGTAGGGTTTTAAAGAGAAATAATATATTAATGAGTATGTGCACCAAGAATTCATTAATCAAGAAGATATAACAAAAAATGAGATTCCTAACAAAACAGATCTTTAATAAAATAAATATGCTTACAACCTCTTAGGAAAATCACTGAAGATAAAAGATATGGTAAGGAGACAAGTATATCATTCATATAAAACTATAACAAAGAGAAAACATTATCACAAACTCACAACATGAGAATTCCTAAATAATAGCTGCAACTTTCTTTTGATTTCCTGTAAAAAGTGGCGAAGTACAAGGTACAAGACTTCCACCCTCTGGCATCCAACCATAAAAATGAATGGAAACCACATACATATAGAAAAAAAAAAAAAACTTTCCTCTCTCAGGGGTCTAATCCCTTAGTGTAGGAACAACTCACAAGAATCTGATCTAGATCTTGGGGGGAGGCCCCCAAGATCTAAAAAATTGAAATGGATCTGACAAGATCTGCAAAATTACAATGCCAGAAAAAAAGAAGAGAGAAGAACACACAGTAAATAAAAGCACAAAGAAACTTTTTATTAAAACAGAGAATAACTTTAGAAGCTACATTGTGGTGGACAATATCCTTTTACAAAGTGAGGCTTGTTATTTATAGCCTTTTTTTGAGTTACAATACTATGGGTAGATACTGTAGGTGGATACCATGGGTCAATACCATGGGTAGATACCACTCACAATACCATGGGTAAATTCCATGTGTAGATGAATACCATGGGTGAATGAATATCATGGATAGATATCACTTACAATACCATAGGTGAATAAATACCATGGGTCAATGCCATTTACAATACCATGGGTAAATTTCATGGGTGGATGGATAACGTGGGTGGATGAACTCCATGGGTGGATGCAATTTTCCATTTAGATCATTCCTCCCTCCTTAAGAAGCAATGGTCCCCATTGCAAGAAGTTCCCTCCTGAGAAGCCTTTTTTGAATATGAAGAGCCATTGAAGAGAAGGTTTTTGTGTAGTTAACCCATAACCATGATGAACGAAGATCTGAGGATAGAGATACCCTATAATGCTTGTGACCAACTGTGATATTGACAATGTGCAGTCTAGCAAATGGACTTCGATGAAGTGTGGGTTTGTGGATGACACAGAACCATAACAAATGAAGATCCGAGGATAGAGATACCCTGTAATGCTTGTGACCAACTGTGATACTAACAGTGTGCGACCTAGCAAATGGACTTCGATGAGAAGGATTTTGTGTGGTTGACCCATAACCATGATGATGATTGTTGATGAAGTAGCAGGTGCCTACATAGCTTTGGGTGGGAGGGCACATCTCCAAATAAACCAAGCTGAATAATGCTATGCTGAAAATGATGAATGTGAAGCAGGTGCCTACTAAAGTGAGGTAAGAGGGCACGTCTCCAAAGGGAACCTGCTTTAAATGCTGCTCCAGATTTAAAATGAGCATAATTCGATAAATATAACTTGGAATATTTATTATAGCCTATTTTTGGAAATGGAATGATCATTCTGCATCTTCCCAGATGTTTGAAATCGCTATCTGGAGAATCTAGATTCTTAGATTCACACAGAAATTTTCTCGTCGTGACAAAATTTCTGAAAAAATAGTTGATTTTAAATCAGCGATAACTCCCTCGTCCGAACTCTGATTCAACCGATTTTTTTTTTTGAAATCAGGTGATTTTTCAAAGGGATCTCAGATCTGTAACCATTTATCTAAAATGTCACACTTAAAACTGCAATAAATGACAGGAGATCCACCATCCATGAATTGTCGTCAGAAAAATTGCTGCAACATTGATGATTTTGAATGATCGATATCTCCTTCATCCGAAACCCAATTTCGCTGATTTGTTTTTTGAATTTGGGTATTTTTTTGCAATAAATCCAGATATGGTCTTTTTTTTGTAAATATTTCACCAAAATTTTAATATCTGATCTGAAAACTCACCACCCAAAAAATTCATGGAGTTTGATGAAGATTGTTGTAAAACATTGAAACTGAAATATGCTTCAAACCCTCATTCCCATGGATTCGTAACCTGAATCTGATACCACTGATCTAGATCTTTGGGGGAGGCCCCCAAGATCTAAAAAATTGAAATGGATCTGACAAGATCTGCAAAATTACAATGCCATAAAAAAAGAGAGAAGAACACAATAAATAAAAGCACAAAGAAACTTTTTGTTAAAACAAAGAACAACTTTAGAAGCTACATTGTGGTGGACAATATCCTTTTACAAAGTGAGGCTTGTTATTTATAGTCTTTTTTCGAGTTACAATACTATGTGTAGATACCATAGGTGGATACCATGGGTCAATACCAGGGGTAGATACCACTTACAATACCACGAGTAAATTCCATGTGTAGATGAATACCATGGGTGAATGAATATCATGGATAGATGTCACTTACAATACCATGGGTCAATGCCATTTACAATACCATGGGTAAATTCCATGGATGGATGGATAACTTGAGTGGATGAACTCCATGGGTGGATTCCATTTTCCATTCGGATCAGAATCTCTCAACAAAACCCTAATGACTAGGGAGGTTAAAACAAATCCTCCATTTAGAGTTTGACTAACCTACTCATCATCAATGATGTCCAAAATTACATAAAAATGAACATAACAAGTCCATTTACCCTCTATTACATCAAAGAAATATGAAAATAAATAAATTACTTCATCAAAATGAGATTGACTGAGAAAAAACTCAAAATTTTCACAAATAGGCAAAAGTGCAACGCATCTCTACAAAAGCACAATGCCCAACTTGTGATGAACTTTTTAAGGCATTCCTATACTTCAAATGCAGTTTTGAAAGATGCATGGGAAATATGAGGATGTCTATTTGTCATTAGAAACCTCAAGAAAGAAAAATAGACATTCCATGATAGCGAAAAATTCATTTTCCCACAACTACTCCCAAACACGCAACACCTAGTCCAGAAAGGTGGCAGAAAGTGTGTTTTTGACCTGTTTTGGGGAATTTTATCTCCACCAGTTTGTTGAAAAGGCATAAGAATTTAATATTTGTGATGTATGATCCATTATCTATCCAACAAGGTATACATTTTGGCATTTGGATGGCTGAGGAAAAAGCGCAGCGCCAAGGCATTGTGCTTTTAGTTGTATTGTGATTTCCAAATTAGCCAAAAGTCACAAAAATGAAAAAATTCACCAAAATTATTCAAAAATTATCCAAAATTATCCCATGAGACCATGTGATGATTTTTCATGTTATGAGAGAGGCTTCAGCAAGAAAATCGAGCCTATATTTCTCCTTTTGCTTCATTAGGGTTTGCTTGAGCTTCTTTTTCAAATGCTTGATTCTCAGTTGCGAGACCTGGTTTCTTGTATAGTAATGCTTGGACATGTGTCTTTTTAGGTTTATATTATTTTTTGCCTTATTTATGAGTTTTTCCAAGTGGAAATTCACCCTATCAAGCCAACATAACTTGTCTTTCTCTATCTTTGCCAAAATGACTTCATCAACTATCATTTGAGTTTTTGGTGGAGTTGTTTATTTTTGCTGATCCAGTGCTCTATTGAAGCCCCTTGTCCTTGGTCTATTTGCTTTAACCTTCTCTTCTTGATCCTATAAATCATCAATATCAACCACTTCCTTATCTTTTACATCATTTTTTCTCAAATCAACTTTAGGCTTGTTTAAGAGCATTTGATTTACCTTTAGTTGCATATTCTCCTGCTGCAAGAATTAAACCAAGAAATTTGTCTTTAACAAACTATCCTTGAGCTCTTTAATCTCAGCCTCCTTCTCCATGATGATATGCTCCAGTTTTTTTTCCTTTTCATGCTCCAAGTTTGCCATATCAGTGTACAATGGTGCCTTATGATGTGACGATGATCCTTATTCACCTGATGTAGGCTTGGCCCTTTCAACAATATATGGAACAAGTACAAACCTCTTACCTCTAGTATAGGTCTAATTCACCTCTGCCCTAGGAATTACTTTTGTAGGTTTGCTTGTGGAAGCAACCTCTTGCTGTGTTGGTCATGACAAAGGAGTACACTGACTACTTGATTGAGTTGGAGAAGATAAAAGAGAAGCTAAATATATAAAACCATCCCATGAAAAATTGATCTGTGTGAGCTAATGGGAAACTAGCATATTCACCAAGCCATGGTTAAACAAAATAGCATGATGATTTTCTCCCAATCTCTATACCTTCTCTGCCATTTTTACCATGATTTTGTAAAGGTAATCAGGCAATTTTAGGGTTCTTACACCAGTGAAATGCATCAAGAGTCTCATATGATATTGATATAACCTTGAGTATTTTCCCTCACATGTGAAATATCTGATGATCAATTTCATGAGAGGGGCATACTTGTCCAGCGATTGTATAAATGGAAAGATGTGCATTGGCTGCTTTCTATGGTGGCTTCAAAAACATTTTGTAACTTTCAAGATCAAGGTCTCTACTCTTGAACCAATTTTCTCCACTAATTTGAATCCTTGTAGCTGTAGCAATGGTATATTTTGAAAGAGTGAACACTTTCCCTACAATAGTCACCTTATCTCTCCTCAATCTGGTGGCAAAAGTGTTGGTAAGTCTGTCATGAAAACCTAGTTCCCATTAGAGAACTTTTGAGGTCTAAAATGGGCCTCCTAAGTAAAATGTACAACGAAAATAAACTTTATAAGAACCAATTAGATTCAAGATGATGATGTCAACCATGGGGGATGATTCACCATTTTTGGGGTAAAAAAGTAAAAATATTAAAAAATAATAAAACAATAAAACTACTTTTTCAACTTAGCTCCCTAAGGTTTTACTCAAATTTATAGCTAGATTACTCATTGGATGTAAAATTTAATTCCTCATACAAGGAGTACCCATGTTGGATACTTTCAATGGACCCCACCACACAAAAAATGGGAAATACATGAAAAAATGTGATTGAAATAACGTCTTTTCATGTATTTCTCATTTTTCATGTAGTATGGTCCATCATAAGTATGTGATATGGGTACTCCTTGGATGATGAATCAAATTTTGCATCCAACGAGTGTTCCTACTCGAAATTTGAGTAAACCAATAAGAAGATAAGTTGAAAATACGAGTTGAAAAAGTAGTTTTTATTTTTTCCCTCTAAAATTTAATGATGTAATCTAATCTTATTTTATTATTTCCACTATTATTTTATAATTTCCCTAGGAGGCCCATTTTATACCTCAAACTTACCCTAATGCTCAACCTTTTGGAAAAAGGCAAGGAAACCAACATCCTAAAATGATTTCTTAAGGAAATGAGAATACATGATCTCATGTGTTGAAGTGGGCTCATACCTGCTAATATGAACTCCCTTGTGCCTCTTTTGCTTAGTGGTTTCATAATCCATTTCTAACCCTAGCTCAATTGGAAGGGGAATTAGGGTTTGGTGTAGGGAAAAACAAGGGATTTGGATAGTTTTTGGGAATGAAGGGAGATGAAGGGGTTAGAGGCCTCCTAAATTCTTAAGAAAATTTAGGGGGTAGGGAGAGATGTTAGGGTGTAGGGGAAAGTTAAATTTGAGGTAATTAGTGGGGGGAAGGGGTCCAAAAGGGGTAAAAACAATCCTAGCCTAGAAAAGTCTAGTCTAGGCTAGGGTTTGTAGGAAAATAAGAAAAATGAGGGGTATGGGTTAGGAAAAGTGATTAGGAAGGTGTATAACAGGTGGGAGGAGGTGAGTGAGCTTCAATATTAGGGTTTTACTCAACAATTTGTCAATGAGGACCTGAAACCAAGCAAATGCACTCAAAACCCTAGAAGAGGGAATTGATCCTTCTAATCACAAAATGAAGACAAAAGAGGTGATTTGGAGGACGCACTTACTTGTATATGATATATTGGAGCCTGTTAGTTGATTTAGAAAGCACTAGAATGAGATATTTTCCTCCTTTGAAGAAAACACAACACTCTAGAAAAAACACAGAAAAAATGCAGCGCAACACCTGTGTAGTGCAAAGGAATGTGGATCATTGGTGGAAAGAAAATGATGCTCTTAGGGTAAGAGTGAATTTTATTGGTGGAGAGAGATTTATTGAAGATGAAATGAGAAAATGAGATATGGCTCTTCCCCTTACCTTTGAGATATTTCCTTTGGGACACATGGAGACTATGGGCCATCCCCTCCTCTTATTAATGCTTCCAATTGGCCCAAGTTGACATAACAACATGTCATCCTAACGCTCATTGTCCCGAAACTCTCCTTTGAACTTTATAGGGTAATGGCTAGTAGAATGAGCAGTCTCGTGGGCCCCATTCCCATCCAATGGAATCATCCTCCATCTCCGAGTTGTAGGTCTAGCTAGCCTGACCCCCCATCATCCCTTCTAATTCCCAATCACGATAGGGCATAATCTAGCCACTCTAATCATAAGCTTCCACATATAGGGGTTTTCCAAGCCCTTCGAAAAATTCTACCTAATCAAAACTATAAGTTAATGATCCCACCTCACTATGTTGCAACTCAATCTAAGGGTTGTACCAGGGTAAGAGTGATATGTGTGGGCATGTAGGTTTCCACAAGATGGGGAACGATGGTTTAATAATAAACTCATCAACAAGGTAATGTCCACGTATTTCCTTCAGAAGGATCATTCAAACCCTGACTGGGGCAAGGGGATTCCACAAGAGTTTCTGAGAAATAATTATCGTCACCTATTGTTCTTCCTGTAGAAGTATATAACGTGCGAAGGTCGCTTTGGCCTTGAATTTCTATTTCACATTCATCTTCTCATATAGTTTCGAGATCAGCCCCTAAATTTTCCATATTATTTGAATATGTCCATGGAAAAAATGTCCACGGCTGCGAAAGAAAGAGTCGCCCATATATAGGAAAACCTCTATCACCATGGGCTGGTGAAAATCATCCTGATGGAGGTCCTGCAGAAAAAGAAAAATACATGGGAGGAATTTTAGGCCCAGAACCATTTTGTGGAAGAAAGAGACCCCGACTCTTCAGAGCTCGAGGAGGAACAACCAACAGAGAAGTCTAAGAAGAAGCTGCAGACTCATGGACCATCATTGAAAGAGGATGATGGGGACGAAGAAGTAATGGTGACTAGGGAAACCACTCTAAGAGGTTCCCAGAAAAATGGACCTTCTTCCCCCGCTAAAATATTTATGAGGAGCCAAGTTACTAAGCTAGCTATTAAGGATACCATAAAAGGGGGAACAATACCCAAAAATTATGATAAAAATAAAGGAAAGTCCCATGGCCTGACCAAGGGAAAGGAGAAGGTGGAACCGACCACATTTATTGATAAGGACACTATGTCCTTCAAGAGACCTTCGATGTAGGAAGGCATAAACGAAACTATGGAAGATCAGCAAGGCAGGGGTACCTTAGTGTGCCCCAATCTTCCTAGGGACACCATGAAGGGGAAGATACTCCCCAAAGGAAGCGGTCTTGACATGCGCTGTAAGAGACCATTAAAGAGATCACCATTTCGGAATAGGCCTTAAGGAAGGAAAATGTGACCCTAAAGGAGAACAGTATCAAAATGTAGAAAGAGCATGAGGAGTGGCATGAGAAAGTGACCCATATTATGAAAAAGAAGTAGGCTCATATAGACCATCTAAAGAAGAAGAATGAAACGTACAGGGGTCAGATTCAAGTGGAGTCTAGTCAGGCCCAGTTGGATCATCTGGCCATAGTAGCTGCGGCCCAGGTGAACAACTGATTATCTGTTTTGAAGGCTGCTACAATTTTGCTTGCATAGGGACATGCAAGAGTTTTGGTGTGGGGGAGATGTTATGTCTCCATTTTTCCCATTTTTCACACCCTTCCCAAGCCTTACCTCCCCTATTTTTGAACTGCTTTTGCCCTTAATTATGCTTAGTTCGGCTATATTGTCTAGTTTTGGCTAAAAGGGTACTATAAGCATAAGGTATGTCAAATTAACATAATAAGTGTCATTTTTCCTTAGACTTAAAGTATTCCTTGATCTATTTGTATCTTTACTGAATTACCACTCCCACTGATATAGCACTTATGTGCAAATTTTATTTCATTCGAAGCAGCTCTGCAAAATCTTAAAGACAGCTCGTGTAGCCACATTTCCTGCAGCAACTCCAGATTTCCTGTAGCAGATATGGATATCCTACAGTAGTTCCAAATTTCTTGCAGAAGCCTCGATTTTCTGTAGTCGTTGATTTCCTATAACGACATCAGCGGTTGACTATGTTCTACTTATTGCTAGATCCAGCAAGAACATGGGTTTTGTGGGGAATTCGTTGCACATAAGGGCTATCCTATTGGCTACTTCGAGCCTCCTTTTGAAACAAACTAAACTTACAAATTTATTCTCGTGACCATATTTCTTACAGCTTCAGCTATGTAACAGAAATCATATAATCCATGATTTCGGTCATGGATTAGACTAACCAGAAGCTAAATTCGATAATGTAGACCTCTATTGTTGGCTGATAGCTTAGATTAGTCATTCGAGCCAAATATGGGCTTTAGAGATTGTATTAAAGCATATGTATTGTTGATCAACGGTTGTTATTGATGTCAACCCAAGCAGCACCATGGGCTAACCCAATACCACATGGGAATTTTTACCTACAAAATTAATATATTCTAGGTCAATAATGATTTTGATGGTTTCTACTTGTCAAGATGTTTTCGTTGATATATGGCACGCCATGTAATTCTTCACGGGTTGAGAGATATTCATGTTTGAAGTTTGTACCCCCAGTTAGTGGGCTAAAACCCCATGGGATTGGGGCATGGGTCATTGAAAATTAATAATTAATATTTTCTAAGCTCCTAAGATCCCTCCCACATTCACTTATTGAAGCCCCTCTTAACTTAAGCATTCATATAAATTGTGATCTTCATTTCCTCCTTATGTATGGGATTTGGCCATCTGAAACAGGTCGTCATGGCATGTTCACTCTAACGTTTTTTCTACAAAAGCTCAGAAGCTAAAATATTATGAGGTGAAGCCAAAATCCTGAGGAAGCTGCAGTAAAAATTTCAGATCAAGTTGCGCAACATTTTTGGAGATATGATCTGTGGAAGTAAGGGTTTTTGCAGGCTCCTGAAATTCATCTCAAAGAAGTGACCTTGGTAAAATCGTCATAGCTCTCTCTTTGAGTATCGGATTGGAATTCTGTAAAATGTGGCAGATATTTTACAGTCTGTAGTTTTTTCTCTATCAATTTCAGAGGCAAATTAAGAAACAGTGACATGTGGCACACCATACAAGTTCTCTCTGCTGAAATAGTCCATAATTAGGGAAGTGTGAGAAATCAGGTATAACTCTCTCTTGAAGAATCCAAATTGGGTCAGACCTATGGCATTAGAAAGAAGACTCAGAGGAATACTACAAGACCGAAAATCAGATATTGAGGATCTAAAATAACAGAGATGCACAAGATTCAATATTGAGCTCCTAGAAGGCAAGAAAAAGCTAGATCATGTGTTGTCATGGATTGCAAAGGACCAGAATTTCTATGGTAGAAAAGAAAAACAAGGTGCAGCAGAGGGTAGCATGACAAGAGAAGCAACCAAGGTGCATAACAGCAATGAGAAGTTCATCATATGAAGTCTTCAAGTGGGCAGCACTGCATACAATCATTGTAAAGGTATCATTGTACTTAGTCATTGTAAATACATTATTGTACAAATTGTACTAGTGTCTATCTACCAAGGGTTGAAGAGGCAGTGTTGGGAGGTCTAGGATCATCATTAGGTGGTTATGTAAAAGTTGGGGTTATGGTCTAGTATATCTTCTTCTTCTGGATCATTCTATATCATTGTAAAGTGGTCCATTTTCCCTGGTACAGGAGTCCATTCTTCTTTTATTCTTCTATAGGGTGGTAGGGTGGTGCTCGGGTGAGTTGTAGCTCATTGGGTGTTGGGGCATCCATTCAGTGACTACTAAAGAATCTTGAGCGTTGGAGCGTCCATCCAGTGGGAGATGGAGAAGAATGCTTTTCTAGATTCTAGGAAGTTGGAGCTTTATTTTCAATTGGAGTTGAAAAGAATTATTAGAAAAGCATTAGGTGGTTTTTGTCCCAGAGTGGGTTTCCACCTTAAAAACTATGTGCATTTGTGTTCCTCTTGTTTGCTGCTATCATTGTACAAACACCAATAATAATTGAAGATTAACTAATGCTCTAATTGAAAGAAATATTGATTCATGCCCCCCCCCCCTCTCAGTATTTCCAACAATTGGTTTCAGAGCTTGGTTCCTTCAATAGCAGTTTAACAGCTGGAAGGAGGTCATGGAGTATACCAAGAATGGTGTACCTCTATTCAATGAAAATAATTATGCACTTTGGAAAGGAAGAATGGAGGTCTATCTCTTGGCGCAATGTTACGAAGTATGGGACACTGTTCAAAATGGATTTACATCAACCGCGGATGAACAAGGTAAGAAGAATTTGGTAAATGATGCAAAAGAAAAGAATATTATTATCAATGGACTTATTGAATCTACTTATCATATGGTGTTGGGTTGTAAAATTGCCAAAAATGTATGGGACAAGCTTGAGAATATATATGTAGGTGACTCAAATGTCAAAGAAGCAAAGCTTCAAATCTATAGAGAAAAATTTGAGCAACTCGGAATGAAAGAAGATTGCAACATTGCTACATACTTCCAATACGTTGATGAAATAACCAATACTCTGGAAGGATTGGGAGAGCCAGATGACGAGAAGACTATTATACGGAAGATTCTTAGAACGTTACCAGGGAGATTCAACCCAAAGGTATCGGTCTTAGAATACAGTGCAAATCTGGACAAACTTAGCAAAGAGGAATTACATGGAGTTCTCATAGCATATGAAATGAGACTTGATGAAGAAGAGGGTACTTCACATCTAGAAACTGCGTTCGTTGCGTCTAAGAAAACCAATAAGGATAAACAACCTTCAATTGAAAAGACATGCACCTGCAAGTGTGAAGAAAAGGGAGATGATGAAGAAGGTCTTTCAGATGAAGAATATGCTTACTTCACAAGAAAACTACAAATTGGTAAGGGACAATTCAAAGGTAAACTTCCATTGATATGTTTCAGTTGTAATGAGGTTGGGCATTTTGCAGCAAAATGTCCAAACAAAAGCAATGGCAACTCAAAAAGAAAGAAAGGCTTTAAGAAATTCAACAATCAAGGATCCAAAAGGAACTTTCTCTCTAAAGAAGATAGCTCATCATCCGATGAAGACAATGATAGTGAAGAAGAAGCCAATGAGAGAGTATTGTTTATGGCCAAGCACAATAAGCAAGAGGTATCAAACAATGAAGAAGAAGGATGGACCATAGATGAATTTTATGAGGAAGCAATCAAGCTTATAAAAGATCTCAAGGCAGAGAAGATATGTTCCAAAACTCTTGAAGAACAAGTTCAAGGTCTCAAAATTGAAGTTGAAGAACACAAATGCATTGAAGAGTCACTTCAAAAGAAGTTGGAAGAAATAAAGCAAGAAAGGGAAGAATTAGAAGCCGAAGTAGTCTCGCTGCATGAGGAAGTAAAGAAAGGAAAAACTATCCAAAACTATGCCAACAGCTCAAGGGCATTGGAAGAACTCATCAACAATCAACAATCTTACAACGACAAAACTGGCATCGGTTACAAAGAAGAAGAAGCACGAACTTCTACAACAAAATACAATGAACCTATGAGATCTGACATGCATGTAGACTTCATTGGACAAGATTCACAAGAACAACCTTGGAAGACAATTCCTCGACAAAAATTTCCATCCAGGTACCAACATATTTTTTATGGCTACTGTTATTCATGTGGAAAATTTGGTCATAAAGCTGTAGAATGTCGCACATACCCTAGGAACGAATACAATTCCAGGAGATCTGTCAAATATGAACCTCCCAGGGCTCAGCGAAATATCAATAGACTTGAACATTTAAGAAATAATATTGAATGTTATAAATGTCGAAACTTTGGACACATAGCCAAAGACTACATACTTGAAATTCCTCCAAAAGAACCTTTGAAGCCACAGAATGAATGAACATGGAAGAAGAAGAAGAATGATAATTGTGCTCTTGCTCTCAAGGCTCAAAAGAACAAATATGTGTGGTATGTTGATAGCAGTTGCTCAATGCATATGACTGGAGATAGAAATAAATTTGTATCTCTGAAAGAGAAGAAGGATGGAACTGTTTCCTTTGGAAATGATGGATCTTCAAATGTTATAGGATTAGGTACTGTCACTCTTGGAAGCAAAGATGTTCTAGCCAAGAATGTTCTATTGGTTGAAAACATGAATCACAATCTGCTCAGTGTTGGACAAATGTGTGATCAAGGACACACAATACTATTCAACTCCACGAAATGTGAAATCAGGAAAGGCGTGTATGGTGAAATTGTGGCTACAACAAGTCGATCTCCAAACGACATATATGTTATGGATGAAGCAACTAAAGCATGTCTAGTAGCTAAAGAGGATGATACAATAATTGGTAGCAATGAAGATCGACTAAGTAAGAATTTTGATACAAAGGTGCAAAGTGATTTAGAGATGTCTTTACTTGGTTGCAAATTGAGCATTGACGACTCATCTAAGGATGTGGATCAAAGGTTGTACAGATCTATGATTAGTAGTCTTCTATATGTAACAGCCTCCCGACCAAATGTTATGCAAGCAGTTGGACAAGTAGCAAAATTCCAAGCAACAAAAAAATAATCACATATTAAATATTCACCAGCATTGGAATATCTTTGCCAGAAGCTTGGGATTCTCCCAAGTTCTCATTAGATTTTCCTTTTTCAGAATATAAAGGGGGATTTGAAGTGTGTACAGGTCTACAAGACGGTTGTGTGTTAGCGTGAGTGGAAGTGTGTATAGGCCCATAGGATGGTTGTGTTTCAGGGGGAGTTACCCTTTGCCATTGATGTCAAAGGGGGAGAGAATGTTGTAGGAAGAGGTGTCATGATCGCAGGGGGAGTACTTGTGTTGCCATCAATTCCAAAGGGGGAGATTGTTGATCAGCGGTTGTCATTGGTGTCAACCCAAGCAGCACCAAGGGCTAACCCAATATTGCATGGGAATTTTGACCTACCAAATTAATATATTCTGGCTAAATAATGCCTTTGATGGTTTCTACTTGTTGAGATTTTTCCGTTGATATATGGCACGCCATGTAATTCTTCACGGTTTGAGAGATATTCATGTTTGAAGTTTGTACCCCCAGATAGTGGGCTAAAACCCCATGGGGTTGGGGTATGGGACATTGAAAAATCATAATTAATATTTTTTAAGCTCCTAAGATCCCTCCCACATTCACTTATTGAATCCCCTCTCAACTTAAGCATTCATATAAATTGTGATCTTCATTTCCTCCTTATGTATGGGATTTGGCCATCTGAAACAGGTCATCGTGGCATTTTCGCTCTAAATTTTTTTCTACGAAGTCTCAGAAGCTGAAATTTTTATGAAACGAAAACGAAATCTTGAGGAAGCTGTAGTAAAAATTTCAGATCAAGTTGAGCAATATTTTTGGAGATATGATCTATGGAAGTAAGGGTTTTTGCAGGCTCCTAAAATTCATCTCAAAGAAGTGACCTTGGTAAAATCATCACAACTCTCTCTCTGAGTATCAGATTGGAATTCCATAAAAAGTGGCAGATATTTCACAGTGTTTAGTTTTCTCTCTATCAATTTTAGAGGAAAATGAAGAAACAGTGACACATGGCACACCGTACAAGTGTGCTCTGCTGAAACAGTCCATAATTAGGGCAATGTCAGGAATTGGGTATAACTCTCTCTTGAAGAATCCAAATTGGGTCAGCCTATGGAATTGGAAAGAAGACTCAAAGGACTACTACAGGACCGAAAATCAGATATTGAGGATATGAAATAACAGAGATACACCAAATTCATTAGGGGAATTTTGAGGTCTAAAATGGGCCTCATAAGGAAATTATAAAATAATAGTGGAAAAAATCAAATAAGATTTGATGACATCATCAAATTTTAGAGGGAAAAATGAAAAAACTACTTTTTCAACTCATATTTTCAACTTATCTCCCAAATTTTTTACTCAAATTTTGAGCGGGAGTACTCGTGGGATGCGAAATTTAATTCCTCATCCAAGGAGTACCCATGTTGCATACTTTCGATGGGTCCTACTACACGAAAAATGATAAATACATAAAAAACGTGATTGTAATCACATTTTTTTATGTATTTCCCATTTTTCATGTAGTAGGGTTCATTGAAAGTATGCAACATGGGTACTCCTTAGATGAGGAATTAAATTTTTCATCCAACGAGTACTCCCACTCGAAATTTGAGTAAAAATTGTGGGAAAATGCGAGACAGAATAGTTTTTATTATTTTATTATTTTTTAATATTTTTACCCTTTTATTTAAAAAATGGTGAATCATCCCCCATGGTTGACATCATCATCTTGAATCCTATTGGTTGTTATAAAGTTTATTTTTGTTGTACATTTTTCTTAGGGGGCCCATTTTAGACCTCAAAATTCCCCTAATGCAATATCGAGCTCCTAGAAGGCAAGAAAAAGCTAGATCATGTGTTGTCAAGGATTGCAAAGGACCAGAATTTCTACATCAGAAAAGAAAAACAAGGTGCAGCAGAGGGTAGCATGACAAGAGTAGCAACCAAGGTGCATAACAGTAGCAAGAAGTTCATCATATGAAGTCTTCAAGTGGGCAGCACTGCATACAATCATTGTAAAGGTATCATTGTACTTAGTCATTGTAAATACATTATTGTACAAATTGTACTAGTGTCTATCTGCCAAGGGTTGAAGAGGCAGTGTTGGGAGGTCTAGGATCATCATTAGGTGGTTGTGTCAGATTTGGGGTTATGCTCTAGTATATCTTCTTCTTCTGCATCATTCTATATCATTGTAAAGTGGACCATTTTCCCTGGTACGAGAGTCCATTCTTCTTTTATTCTTTTATAGGGTGGTAGGGTGGTGCTAGGGTGAGTTGTAGCTCATTGGGTGTTGGGGCATCCGTTCAGTGACTACTGAAGAATCTCAGGCATTGGAGCGTCCATCCAATGGGAGCTGGAGAAAAATTCTTTTCTAGATTCTAGGAAGTTGGAGCTTTATTTTCAATTGGAGTTGAAAAGAATTATTAGAAAAGCATTAGGTGGTTTTTGTCCCGGAGTGGGTTTGCACCTTAAAAACTGTGTGCATTTGTGTTCCTCTTGTTTGTTGCTATCATTGTACAAACACTGATAATAATTGAAGATTAACTAATGCTCTAATTGAAATAAATACTGATTCACCCCCCCTCTCAGTATTTCCAACATGTATTTCATATTGTAAGGGGTTGTTGGGTTGGGATTTCGACTGATAAGAAATATATCAGACTATAATTGGCTATATATTTTCATATTAATACAATATCTTATGTTCTGTCTACTTTTCTAAGCAACCTCTTCAATTTTTAAAGGGGTTGTGAGTGAGGGGGGAACCCTTCGCTCACAACTCCTATAGCGCAGTGTGTGTGTGTGTGTTTAATTCCTTTTATGAAAAAATAATTCTTTTACACAACTAATGCATTCTTTCTATAGTTTCAGAAACAGATTTTTAATTGATTAAATGATTAATTTTCTTATGTTAATCTGTTAATTTCATTTGATCAAAGCTTGGATTTACGATTGTCTAAGTTGGTTTCCTGATTGTTGTAATTTGATATTTTATCTTTTCATGGTGAATATCAGCAATACTGAGAGCTATAGAGGATGACATATTCCACTCCATAGCCTTTGTTGCTAAGTATTGATGCGACAAAGAGGCATTATTTTGTGTGTGCATGAATAGTTAATTTATGAACACTTGCAGTAATCAGCCTGCATATATTTTGCATCATATCTCACAAGCTTACCTACCCTGGGCTGACAATTTATGGTTGGAAAATTATAAGTGTATAATTTGACTCAACAAATACTGTATTGAGTTGGATTTATAAAGCTCCATAGACATTATGGTTATTCGTTGGTTGAAGTGAATGTGTATGAGTATATGTGGTTGTTATTGTAAATACTGTAATGAGCTATGTTATAACTCTCCAGTAAATGATATGTTTTTCACTTTTCAGCTATGTTCATTGTAAATATTGCAATGAGTTTTGCTATAAAGCTCCATGGGTAGTATTTTTTGTTTTTATCATTTTGTTGGTTTGTAGGTGTCGTTAAACATCGAGGACATTCTTCCCCCAAGGGGCGGGTTTTGTAGTCACCCTGGTAGAAATCCATGTAAAAATATATATAATACCACAATTGATGGGACACGTATTCCAAGTTGAATGGTGGGAAAAACATCCTAGCAGCTGTTCATTTAGTTTATTATGAATAAAGGAAATTTTCAAAGGAAATTGAAAAGGATTTGGGAAGGCATGAAGCATTAATTAGCATTTTATTTATGAAAATAATGGAAACTAGGAGAAAAGGAAGATAAAAGGTCACAAGTTGCATGTGATGAGGAAAATGAAGAAAATAGAGACCTCGTTAATAAAAAGGCTTCTGAGGATCAGTGGAAAAGACTTAATCAGTTCAGTTTTGGAGCTCTAATTATTCTGTATCTCTCTCATACTCTTGGATACTTAGAGTTTTATTGGAGAAATTTTGGAGAGTGTGGAAACTTGGTGATTTGGAGCAAGAAGGCAAAGCAAGAGTAGGAAAGCGCAAGTGGACATCAGGATCAATAGCTACAACGAGATCTTATTGCAGGTACCAAGTTTCATGTATTTTTTCCTCACTAGTTTGGGCATGCATGGTGTATGCATGTGGATTTTCCTAGCCTTTACATTTTTTGGATAGCCGTGGTGTTGTGGGTTTATTTTCATTGATTGTTTTCTAGTTGGTTCTCGTGATTCCTTTAGTTGTGGGTTAATTTATTAGTACTTGGAGCCTTTGTTGAACAAATGCTTTGGAGCCCCACGAACAACTATGGGTTGAGTTACTAGTCCTGGAAGCCTTTTGGACGAAAGCTCTAGAGCCCAACAAAAAACTATTGGGTTGAGTTACTAGTCCCTGATCCTTAGTTGGAAAAATTCTCTAGAGCCTAGAAACAACTAGGGTTTAGTTACTGGTCTTGGAAGCCTTGGTTGGACAAATGATCTGGAAGCCCAGTAACAGTTGGGGTTGAGTTACTAGTCTTGGAAGCCCTAGTTGTAACAAACATTTTGGAGCCTTGGAATAACTTGGATAAAGACCAATCCATGATGGTTGTGATTTTTGACCATGAGGTGGAGTCACTTGTTGAGGGTTCAGGTGTTTGATGAGATCCCACATTCATGCTTGGAATATGGCATGGGTGTGATTGGATGAAGTGAGACTTAGCTCAACCAATCTACGGTCAAGTATAATGTTGAAGTCCCATCTTTGGTTGGTTTTCACATTCAGTGATGAAGAGCTCATTCCTTTGGTATTTGGTAGGAAAATGTATTGGTTTACGTATGGATTTTATTGTTGTTGTATCCATTGTATTTCTATTTTTATTGTGTTGGTTATAAGCATGTATTTGATTAGTGATTATGTATGAATATATCTATGTTTTTAAATATAAATGAATACACAATGTATTTATGATCAGATATATTGCATAGTATCTTGTGATGTAGGAGAGAAATGCTTCTTAGTGATTCTTAGATAAGTAATATACCCACATGTTTAAATATGTTGTTTAAACCTGTAGATGAAATGTTTGTGACATGTTTGAAATTTTTTTTGTCATGGCTAGGAGGGGTCTGGATGAGTTCATGATGATGTGATTGATTTCTTACTCTTTTTAATGTTATTTATTTTCTCCTACAGTTTCATGAAGTTCTCGGCAGTGACCTAGGCTCTGGGGCTAAAAAGGTAGCACAAATCCCAGAGTTGTAGGCTCATAAGTGACCAAACCGGTCTATGGCTGCTACCTTGCCTTGGTATGTCTGCATATATATGATTATAGTGGCTACCTTGGCTTTGCATGTCCACAAATAAGGCTCAAATTGGTTAAAAATTCAGTCTCCCTCAAGGTTCATTGGTCTGGAAGTTTGGGTTAGCTCCTGAGAATGATTTTGATGTTGTCAACGGTGTGTTTGTCTTGTTTTCTTTGGTTCCACTTCCTTAAGGTCATATACAAGGTTGAATATCATATTAGTATCCTCTCGTCACATGTTTACCCAGGTGGATCGGTTACTTATGTAGATGTGGGAAGAGGTGGTTACAAGAATCTAGAGAAGTAGGTAACCACCCTAAACACAGTAGTTCCACCCACTTTGGGGAATCTATAACCCACTCTGAAATCACAACAAGAAAGGATTCAAAGGTCCTCCTTTTAGAAATCCAAGGGCACAATCCTCCACCCAAACATTAAGGGAATCCAGGGAAAACAATCTCCATGCTATGGCTTTACAGGGACTTGAGAGGAATTGTTCCTCACAAAGGATATATTATCTTCATACCAGTCATGCCCACCAACGTAATCCTTGTCTTCTCTTCTCTCCTCAAATTCCTCTTCCTTTATCAATTTTTTCATCTTTCTTGAATAGACACTCTCGTGAATGATTTTGAAAGAGTCTGTGTGTAAGTTAATGTCTTGAATGATGTCGAACTACCTCTTTTTCCTTCTCCTTCACGGTTTTTGACTGTCACTATCCTAGCTACCAGCATAATAAATCTTCATTAATTTTTGTGCTCCCTGCTTTGTGAGTGTTCTCCAAGGCAGCTTGGTTTGTGCACTTCTCTTGTAGTCCCATTAAATTCATAAAACCATTTCACTAAAAAATCCAACCAGCCTTTAATGGCTGTCAAAATAGTTCATATTTTCTTGCACAACGAAACCTTGACTGTCCCAAGTAATCAACCCCTCATATTTGGAATCCATGTTCCTTTGACTTGACCCATTTTAATTTTCTTGTAAAAATATTTACATAGCATTTTTCATGATGATACCAGAGTTTGGGTTGTCAGAAACCCCTCCCCTTTGAGGGAACACCACCACCGGTGTTCTTTTTTCTCATAGAAACACAGGGAACAAAATAATAAAACATATTGTTTCATGTATATGTATACAACTCTATACAATATTTACAATGATATATATACATTTTCTTCAACCAACATAAAAAATGGGTAATTAGACTTCATAGCATAATCCATTATCCCACTTGGCTTCCTTTAGCCCAAAGTGCCTCTGTTACACTTTGAATTTCTATATGGCTCGATTCTGGAGGATGAGAATCCTATGGTCTAGAATCCACAAAGGCTCTTGTTGGAACTCTCCCTCTGGTTCCACCTGTTGCATCAACCAATCAGTGACATTATTGGAATCTTGCACATATATTTTAAGAAAAGAGACATGGAAAACATCATGAAATTTAACTAAGGGAGGTAAATCCAACCTATATGCCACTAGTTCAATCCTTTCAAGGATCTCAAAAGGTTCAAAATACCATGGTTCCAACTTGGCACATGACTCAATCCTTAGTGAAATATTCTTGGGTGTAATTCTTAAGTAAAAATATTCCCCAACTTGGAACTCTTTGTTGGTCCACTAAATTGTCTATTATAGGCAATCTCTATGTTTCTGATTCAATTGTCAACCTAGGGTAACTCTTCTTATTTCCAGAGTGCAAGCACAGTATATGTGAGTGACATCGAAAATAGCTACTCTATATTACCATGAAGAAGATTAAATAATTCTTGAAGTTCAATCAACTCAAAAAGAAATGGAATTGTAAAATTTTGTTAACTAGTATGTCTAAATAAGCTCAATGAAAGTAACCTATGATTGAACAACACACTTTATGGACTGAACAACAGTTCTAATGAATGGAACAACAAACACAATGAATTGAACAGAATTTGATTATTTAATTTTGAAATGGAATTCTCTTGTAAACTAACTAACTAACATTCCTCTCTATTAAGCACAACAAGAAATCCTATAGTAATGATGGAAAGATCTGATTCTTAGCGATATAAAGCATTGGACAAAAATCATTATAAAGCTCATAAACAGATATAAATAAATTAGGAAAACGATGAAAATTTCGAATAGTTATAAAAAAATTACTACAAACCAGAAAACATGAGTGATAAACTGTCTTAGTGGCGTAGGAAACTGCAGCATCATAGGCATAGAAGTTAACAAGTGGAAAGATATCTCACAGAATGCATCAGATAACTGAACATAAATTTCGTAATTAATGTACAGTACAGAGGTGAGCACAAAAACTCCCAAGGTTGGGCCCAAACCACCAGAAGTCTAATGCGATGGAAAACTCAGAAGATGACCATTCAAAATACCAAAGTTCTTTATTAAAAAGGTTAAGACATGAATACAACTGGAAAGTTCTGTCCTAATACACCTGTTACATAAGAGAATTCTTATTTAGCTCCATTTTCTCGTCCATCTTTGGCCTTTTTAAAGTTTATTTCGCTCGGTGGAATGGTCTTTTCCAAACGACAGCCGGCTGCTCATGGTTGTCATTTGAGTTCTTCGGACATAGATATGACTTTTTGCCTTCCTCTAGTCCCTAGGGGTCATTGCGATTTCATGTCCTTTGCCTGTCAGCCATCTTTTGGTCATCTTCTATTCAACTGCCTTTTTTTCCTATGAATAAAGATGAAATAAGTCAAATCATTGTATTTTAAACATGCTTTTTGTCGTTAGTCCATTTGTCCTGATTTTGTATTAATCCTCCTTCCCTTTACTATTAAAATGAGGAAAATTTCCTAAAAGTGTATGATAATTCAAAGTAAAGGTAGGGTGAAAATTTACCTTAATTCCAGCCCAACATACTTCCCCACTTACCTATTTGTAGGTCCTCGTGCAAACAAATGGTTGAGGTGTAGCTAGATCATAGCAGGGTAGACCTCTTCCTTGTATGTTCTGAAACCCTGTTTCTATCTAATTCTTGCAAAGGCAGTGTTTGTGTGCCCTTTTGGAAGTTCGTAGTCATGATCATAACCATCATGGGGGTACCAGATGAGAGGGCATCTATACCTGCACCCTAACCATGTAGGACCCATGTTGAAGACCAGGTTTCTATACAAAAGGAATCTAGAGGTGACCGCTTTGAAGTTTTTGTAGCCAAATGGCTCCCTAATTTTCACATTGTTTGTGGAGACCATCCACCTTTGTTTGGTTGCTGCCAAGGTTGCTTCCCTAATGTCTTCGAAATACTCCCGCCCATGTTGTATGATGTCTTTATGGATGGGTCCTAGCTTAGTCCTTACCCCCTTTCTTTGCATGAAATTATTGTGTTGGATGAACAGCTGCAGGAGTTTAGTAGGCTCCCCTCTAACCCATGGGCCTAGGCAGTGTTCCCTCTTCTAGAAAATGTTATAGCCTTTGGCCCACCTAATCTGGTTCTTAGAAAAAGAGAGGAAGGTCTGGAACTAAATATCACCTATAAAGGGACTAGGATTACTGTCCCTGTCCTCCTCTAGAAATAATTTGTGCATGTAAAGTTCACATAAAAGGCATTGGACCTATTCATCTTGATCATTGCATAAATGAAAAAATTCCTATATATTTTTGAAAGTTGTGGGCTTCCCTGCCCTGACGACCTTGATCTTCAGCAGTAAATATTGTTCTACTAGGAATAGGGCATGGTTGGTGGCTGGTTCCCTTCATGTTAGTACATCAGAATACAGAGAAAAAATCATGGTGATTTGTTTCTTAGTTTGATCTACCTGGTCCTACGGGATTTTTACCTTTGCCTACTCCTCTTTGAGCTAAGCAAATGTTTCATCTTTTGTCGTAGAAAGGTTCGTGAATTTCTTTAACAATGCATGATACTCTTGTGCGGACACTACTTCCTTTTTCCACTGTCCCAACTCATGTTGTGTTCGAATCAATTCATTATACCATTTTTTATTGACAACTCTTTCAACCAGAGGAGCATAAGCAGGGGTTTCATCCGTTTGGGTTTCCTTTTCTTTGGTGAATTCCTGCCTAGTTTGAAGAGAGGCTTCGGTAGTGTCCACTAGGTCTGTTTGTACCTAAATCTCATTGGTGCTTGCCAAGTCAGGCTACATCTCAGCCTCAGCAGTATCTACTAAGTCAATTTGCATCTCAACCTCAACAGTATCTTCTTGGTCAATCTACATCTCATCCTCAGCAGTATCTAACAAATTGGTGACCAATTCTGGTTGGGTTTCTGTGGTGGTCAATTCTTTCTTAGGCTTTTGGGCCTTTTTTACCTCTTTCAACTACTTCCTCAAATTTTTTACCATTTTCCTTAACCTTTTGCAAGTTTTTCTTAATTTCTTGAACTTCTTTTCAGCTAAATTTTCTTCTGGTCTAGTTTCAGCAGGGGATGGAGGAGGAGCAATCTCTTTTTTAGGGATGGTGGTGTCAATTTTGGGTTTTTCTGTGATGTTTTTTTCTACCTGTACTTTAGATTTTACTTCTGCGTGAGGGTCCCGGCTGGGTGAGACAATATTCCCCTCAGGTGTCAAAGGGACTGTTTCCAGGCTTGCATTTTGTTCCAAGGGGATGGTGTCTCCTGACTGATTTTCGGATTCAGATACCTCTTTTGCATGCTCCTCCTTATTTTCTCCATCACTCTCGAGAGGAGACTGTTGGGTATGTGTTATATTCTTTCCATGACTAGTCATGCATGAGGGGGTAAGAGGGGGGGTGATATCCCCCGCTTTGCGCTAGGCGCAACGGGGGGGGGGGGGTCACAGGGGGGCAGCAGCCCCCCCTGTCGGGGTCCAGGGCAGTGCCCCAGCAAAATTTTTTTGGTCCTTAATTTCCGGTGGGCGGTCCGCGCCCATGGTTTTGTGCATGGTTTTGCACATGGTTTTTGGGTACGATGGTTTTCGGCCCCTAATATTTTTGTAGATCCGGTCAAGGGAACTACGGTTATGTTCTAATCCAGGGTTAATGGATTAGGGTTTATGTATGCTTCGACATGTATATATATGCGTTGTAACACTAAAAGGAATATAATGAAATATCAAGCTAGTCATCCTGATTTGGGATCCAGGGGAAAATCTCTGTGTTTATCTGTTTTATGTTTTTTGCTCTCGCTATTGTTTATTTTCTGTTATAAGATTCGTATGTAGATAATTTATGTTCAAGTTTAAAACCTACAAAGACAAGGCCCTAAAAGCTTGTGATTCCTCTTGATGGGGAAATACCTCGGTGTGGCCAGAGCTGCTGGAAGTGGCAGATTGGTCTAACGGTTCTTCCTGTTCTCCATCTTGCTCAGATAGGCTTTTAGTTTCATGGGATGCCCTCATTTGCTCCAAGATTCGAGCCATCTCCTCCTCATAATCTTATAAGGGTATATTTTGAGGGCTTGAGGGTAGTGAGAGGGATGGCCTTGCCTCCTCTATGAAGTCTAAGGTTTCTTGTTGTAAATGTAGTCTTTTGGACCGCTTTTTCCTGCTTGGTTCTGAAGTTGAGGCACGGGTCCTTTTCCTTCTAGGTATGTTCATTCTAGGGAGCTCAATTTCGATCCCGATAGGGTTTTCCTCAGGTACCTGTGTGACAGGGTTAACAAAGTTGTCCCACGATATCTGTTGTTTTCCCAACTCATGCATGGTGATTAATTTGATTAACCCATGGTGACTGAAAACTACTTGAGGGTTTTTAGCTTTTCTTATTCAAACATCAATGCCGTTTCATATAGAATTTAAGAAAGCAGGCAGATTAATTGAAATATTTTGTTTAAGCACAGCTGATAATTTGAGTTGACGGGGTTTTACCATGTCTTGGCATCCATTGCATGTGATGAATCTCTGGATGAATGTCGTCAGTTCCTGCCACGGTTGATGTAGAGAGGTAGGGTTAATCATTTTTCCTTTTTGATCCAATGGCTCCTCTAGATCCTGGTATGCTGCGACTGCCTCTCGTAAGAGAAGGTGTTTTTCTGTCCATCTCTCTCCTTCTGCTGGTATTCTGGAAACATTAGCAATAATATCTTCTGTGACCGGTATAATCCTTCCCCTGAGCCTAATCTGTCCCTCCTGTAGGTTTTGCAGGAACTCAATTGCTATCTCTATATAAAATCCTTGTAATTTGTGTAAATATGGCAGCCAACCAGCTTGCTGGAGTATCTAAAATCGGGAAGGTCGAAGGTTCATTCTAGAGAGAGTTTCCTCCCATGGCTGATGCGTTTTTGTGAGCTAATTTCTCCTTCTGATTGTGTCCTCTTTCGGCCTTGTTGGTCAGAATGAACATTGTATGCAAGAGAAAGGGAAATTGTAGCCTTCTTTAGGTAACTTCATGCCTTAATTGCAATGATACTTTGGTCTTATCAGCGTATCCAACGAAATTTTTGCAGGAATTCGCATGTTTGATATTTATGAATAATTACATCCCCTCTCTCGAAGTAAGGGCATACATGTCCTCAAGTACAAGAGAGATTTTATCAATCATGAATGCATACAGGAGAAATGTCAGGGTTCAGTAATCATAGTCTATACACGAGAACAGAGTTTGTGGATTTGGAGCTTGAGGAAAGAGGAGTGATTGAGTAATTATGAGTGCATGCAGTGTAAAGGTCAGAATTGGAAGTTATCATAAGTCTATCTCATACGGAAGTGACTAGAGAAGGGAAGAAAGAAATATAGCTATTATTATGATAGGATGTCCTTCTTTAATGGTAGAGTGTGACAGAAGCATGACTGAGATAGATAATGATTGGTGCCATCATCCCGAAGTTCAAACATGCAAGCATAGCTCGTTTATAGTTACTTATGTGGTAGAATAGTATCATCACTAATTCGAGTAGTGGGTTTATGCTAAGAATGGAAGAAAAATAGGAGATAAGGTATATGTAAGAGTAATTGGCTATCATTGAAATATACCCTCATACCATAAGTAGAGCCACTACTGCCAACAGGCATTCATAGCCTTGACAGCGTTGCTATTTTAACCCAAAAAATGAGCCCAAATCCTTTATGTAAAAGTAGTTATTCTACCAATTTTGTGGAGAGATCACCATGCTAGTATGATAGCCAGATAGCCACAATGCCACTCACTAGATTTGTAGCATAGCGATCAGGCTGGCTCATGATGAGATCTCCCATATTTCAAGCAGTTGAGAATGTCATTACCCTGGTGTGATGGCCATTGTGGGCATGTCACCTGCTAAACTCTTATGAACATGGTAGGCTGGTTCGTGATGATAGCCCCTATCCTCTCTTGAAAATTTTCATATGAACATAATACTTCTTTTTGAAACATAAGAATTTTGATTTATGAGGAGGCCACTATGCTGGTATGGTGGCCAGATAGTCACAGTGTCTTTCACTAGGATTGTAACAGAGTGATCAAGCCAATTCATGATGATACCTCCTATCCTTCAAGCATTTGAGAAGGTCATTACCCTGGTGTGATGGCCATTATGGGCATGTCACTTTCTAAACCCTTATGAACATGGTAGGCTGGCTCGTGATGAGACCCCCTATCCTCTCTTGAAAAATTTGCATGCAAACATAATAGTTATTCTTTATACATGAAGGGAGGCTCATTAACTCCTTAAGAGTTAGGGAGGGTGTGAGAAGTAAAAAGAATGTCAATACAATTAATACCCCTTATTCCTATTTCTTTATGTCGAAGTGAAATACTACTTGAGAGTGCAGAAAGATATACCATCATAAGACCATGTATTGTGTGATAACATATTTGAGCGGGGAATGACTTAGCCCTTCATTGCATAGATGTACAATGTCAGCTTCTGGGTTAGAGATTATAATGTCAAAGGATCATCATATTAGTAATTTTACTGCTTTCCTCTTCTCTTCAACTGCCAATTCCTACTCAGAGATGTCTTTTATAGCTAGGGTGTGGAATGAGGAGAGGATATCTACAAAATAAATAAGGGTCATGCTTCTTTAAAGAGAGAAAAATAAATCAGCTGTTTAATCCCTTTGAACAATATTTTTTCAATTAGGCCGTCGTTCAAAGGTTTGAACAGTAACACAAAAATGTGAAATATGGTTTTTCAATTCGATTGAACAACAATTGTTAAATTGGATTGAACAGCATCCGTTCAAAGAATTTGAACAACAAGGAAAAATAAAAATGCAAAAACATGGTTGTTCAACCCGATTGAACAACAGTTGTTCATTTGGATTGAATAGAAATCGTTTGAAGAATTTGAACAACAAGGAAAAAATAAAAACGCAAAAACACAATCGTTCAATCCGATTAAACAACAATTTTTCAATTGTGTTGAACAACAGTCGTTCAAAGAATTTGAACAGCAAGGAAAAAATGCAAAAACATGGCTGTTCAATCCGATTTAATAACAGATATTAAATTGGATTGAACAACAGTCGTTCAAATAATTTGAATAGCAAGGAAAAAATAAAAACAAAAAAACACGGCTGTTCAATCCGATTGAACAACAACTGTTCAATCCGATTGAACAAAGTTGTTCAATTGGATTGAACAATAGTCATTCAAAGAACTTGAACAACAAGGAAAAATAAAAATGAAAAAACACAGCTGTTCAATCCGATTGAACAACAACTATTCAATTGGATTGAATAGTAGTCGTTCAAAGAACTTGAACAGCAAGGAAAAATAAAAACGCAAAAACATGATTGTTTAATTTGATTGAATAGCAGCTGTTCAATTGGATTGAACATCAGCCGTTCAAAGAAAAATAAAACGCAAAAGGATGAGAAAAAGGGTACAATTGTGAGCATGAAGAATGTACAACAAAATAAGAAACTAGGAATTGCAAGGAGATTATATAAATTATTTACAAATGAAGGTAGCAAACTCTCATGTACTTGAGGTTGTGAGGTTATGACCCCCTTTTGCCACAACTTGGATGGTAGGATCATTTCGTACCTGTTGGCAGAAAGACTCCTTTGTGAGAGGTCTGTAATAGAGGCGTACTATGTTCCCATTGACTCGAAATGTAGAACCAGACCCATATATGGTGGTCAAGGTGAAGGTACCGTTGTTGTGTACTTCTTGGATTTCGTATGGACCGAGCCACCTTGTCTGCAATTTTCCCAGAAAATATTGGAATCTGGAGTCATAGAGAAGTGCACAATCTCCTTTCTGGAATGTCTTATTTCTTATGAGGTTTTCATGCCACTTAGCCCTCTGTTGTTGTGTGATCGTTGTGCACTATAGAGCCGGTAGCCGTATTTCATCCAATTCATTTATTTGCTGGAGTCTTTTAATTTGGGCCTCTGTCAGGTCCAACCCTGCTTCCTAGGTTGTCCTTGGAGTCTTGACTTCGAATTCAATGGGGAAAATAGGATCACTTCCAAATACTAGATGATACGGATAATATCCAGTGGTGTTTCGCCATGTTGTGCGATAAGCCTATAGGGCCTCTAGAAGTCTAGTGGCCCAATCCCAATAATGTGATGATATTGTTTTAGTAAGAATTGCCTCAAGGACTTTGTTTGTGCTTTCAACCTGTCCGTTCACCTGTGGGTGGTAAGGAGATGTGACTCTGTGGATGATGTGGTGATTCTTTAGACTGGCTGTGATTTTATTACCTACGAACTGTGATCCTCCATTGGTTATTACTTCCCGTGGTAGACCATACCGCACAAATATCTCGAACAAAAAGTTAATCATAGATTCTTCCATGGCTCTTGGTAAGGCTATTGTTTCCACCCATTTTGTTACATAGTCTGTGGCAACTATTATGTAGGTTTTCTAATTTGATGGCGGGTTGAATGGCCCAACAAAGTCTAGTGTACATCGTTCGAACGTTTCTATTACCAGTTGTGGTTGTAGTGGAATTTCGTCTGCTTGGCCTGGGTGGCCCATTCTTTGGCAACTATCGCAGGCTTGGACATATTTTTTTTCATCTTTGAAGAGTGTAGGCCAATAGTAACCCAATTGTAATACTTTGTGCCCCATTTTGCGATCTGCGAAATGGCCACCACATGGTTCATCGTGACAGGCCCGTAGGATATCATAGATCTCGTCTTCCCAGATGCATCTGCGTATATGCATGTCAGCCCCTGTGTGGAAGAGGTATCCACTAATCCAAGAAACCTAGCACTGTGTTGTACAATCAGCTTCCGTTCTCTTGATGTTAAATTCCCGGGCAGTTTCCCCACTGCCAAGTAATTTGCTACGTCTGCGTACCAGGGCGTTTTGACTGCTATGGCAAATAGATGTTCATCCGGAAACTAATCGTCGACTGCTAGTGTGTCATCTGTCTTTGGAACTCTAGATAGGAAGTCTGTGACTACATTTTCTTTTCCTATATGGTCCTTGATGGTTATGTAAAATTCCTACAAAAGCAGCAACCAACGAGTTATCCTCCCATTTGTGATTGGTTTATTAGCTAAATATTTAATGGAAGAATGATCAGTATACAAGAGTACTTGTTAGCCATTTATATAATTTCTAAATTTAGTAATAGCATAAATGACAACCAAGAACTCTTTTTCTATCACTGTGTAGTTTAATTCGGCAGGAGTGAGATTTTTGTTGATATAATGAATAACATAGGTCTTTTTATCTTCTTCTTGACCAAGAACTACCCCTATCATTGTATCGGATGCATCTGAAGAAATGTGAAAAGGAAACTCCCAGTTAGGACTGTGTCAGATTGGTGTTGTCGAGACCAGTCTCTTTAAATCTGCAAAAGCAATGTCACATTTATCAGACCAATGGAATTCAACATTTCCAGTCAGTGCATACAAAGGTGCAATAATTTGCGAGAAATTATTTATAAACCTACGATAATGCCCTACATACCCTAGAAAACTACGCACCTTAGTTTGTGTGCAAGGTGTGGCTAATAAAAGGATTACCTCTATTTTTTCCGGGTCTACCTATATTCCTGCTGCAGAGATATAGTGCTCTAGGATTACTCCTTCGGTCATCATCATGTGGCACTTTTCATTGCTTAGGCATAACCTGGTAGCAATACATCGTTCCAATACCTTTTCTAGCATTTCTAATGCTTGATCAAAGTCATCACCATATGGGGTGAAGTCTTCCATGTAAATTTTAAGCCCCTCATTTATTAAATCATAAAAAATGCTGAGTATGGCTCTTTGAAAGGTTGTTGGGGCATTGCATAGTCCAAACAGTAGCACCCTGTAGGCAAATGTAGCCCATGGGTAGGTAAAGTTTGTTTTATCTTGATCTTCAAGGCTATTTGGATTTGACTGTAACCGCTGAATCCATCAAGAAAAGAAAATAAACGCTTCCCTTCTAATGTATCCAGGACTTGATCAATAAAAGGGAGGGGGAAGTGGTCCTTCTGTGTTGCCTTATTCAGTTCTTGATAATCCACACGTATTCTCCATTTCCCATTCTTTTTAGGGATGACTACCAGAGGGGATACCCACTTTCTATATGAAATAGGATAAATGAAATTCACATCCAACAGTTTTTGCAATTCCTCTTTTACAACATCTTTTAGATGAGGGTTTAACCTACGTTGGGGTTGCTGAATAGGCTGAGCCTTCTTGTTGATATAGATGTGATGGGTGCATAGATGTGGGTCTATGCCCTTCATGTCTGGGTAGTCCCAAGCAAATGCTCCCTGATACTTCTGTAACACCTTCATGAGCTTCTGCCTTTTGTCACTATCTAGGTTGTCATTAATATTCAAAATTTTCCCTGGCTCAATCTCAACAGATATGATGTTGTGCACAACGATTGTGGGTATATGTTGATCATCAAGGTTTTCCAAGATATATTCTTGTGTTTCATCTTTAAGAAATATTTTCAGCATTTTGCATTTTAAGTTTCCAGATGTAGGTTGTTGATTCATAAAGTTATTGATTACATCATCTTTAGTTTGATCCTTAAATTCAAAAGCTTCGACTAATGTCAGAGGTGGACAAATATTTTGCTCCCAATATGTATGCGAATGCTTGTGAATGTGTACTATGGGTAAAATTGGTATGGCGGGCTGGTAAATGATAATGTTCTTTATGGAATCTCCCCTAGCAATGGTCATGCTGCCTGTCCGGCAGCCTATGTAAGCATCGGCCGTTGCTAACCAAGGTCATCCAAGAATAAAGGGGTGTCCATCCATTCAATTTTTTGGGTTAATAACTAGGAAATCAGTTGGATGCTCCCATGAATCTATAGAAACCAGGATCTCCTGCAATATTCCTTCTGGCCTGATAACAGACCTATCGGCAACTTTCAACAGCGTAGCTGTGGGTTCTAACACTGATATGCCTAGATTTTTGCAGGTACCTATTGTTAAGATGTTAATGGCCGCTCCTAAGTCAACCAATGTGTTTGGAAAGAAGTGGTTAGAGATTTGTAAAATTACTATGGGATTCCCTGGGTCATCGTATTTAATGGGGCCTCCTTACCCAATAATAAGTCAGAAAGTGTTCCTACCACATGAACAGTGGAAGCAATCTTTACTCTTTTTTCTTGCTTCCTTTTGCACAATTCTTTAATTGTCTTGGAATATATGGGGATGTCTTGTGTGACCTTCAGAAGAGGAATTTTTATGCAAAGGTTTCTCAATTCTCCCAAAATATCAAAATCTAGGGAGACCATTGGTCTAGGCAGCGTTAACCTTTCAGGGAAAGGATTTGAAAAAATACTAATATTTTTAGGCTTCTCTTGGTCAACCATTTCCTTTTCTTGCTCCACCTCTGCATCAGTCACATTTTTTTTTCTGGGCTCTGTTGGAGTTCCAGATTCTAATTTTGGGGGTCGTCCCTTGTGCTGGTGAGATAATACATCCTGATCTCAGCCTAAGTTAATTACATTGCTTCTGTTCAGTTTCGGGGTTGGGATTTTCTATAATCTGGATTAGCTGAACCGACCTGTTGTTGGGGTTAGGATTGGGTTGGGCTAGTAACTAAGGACGAATGATAGGCTAAGGGTTGTGCTGGACAGGGTACGGAGCTGGCAGTATAGGTTGATTTTGAATTCATGTCCCCATTGGTGGGTGGGTCATTCCTAGAGGTCGTTGACAATTTTGAGGCTAATTTGTGGTTTGAGAAGGGGATGCTGGCCACTGTGTTTGATATGGGTTGTTTTGCCAATAAGGAGGAGAACAAGGAAAACTTGGCCAATTATTCCCTATAGAGGGTTGCGTTGGCCAAGGCGATATGACGACCAAGTGGAGAAAGGTGGTTGATTTTTCCAAGCTGCTGAGTAGTTTTGTTGGTTAAATTGCGGAGAAGGAAAGAACGGAGGTAGGTCTTGAGGCATACATGGTCGTGTTTGCCATTTCCAATGCTAGTTCATCAATTAGACTTGTTATGTTTCTTCTTCTACTTCTTTGTAAAATACTTTGAGTCCTGGGAGTGAAGACCAGTGATCCGTGGTATGATCCTTAGTGAAAATAGCACAAGTATGAATTGTGTCTAAGGGGCATTCCCTTTAGCTGTGCTTCTTCCGACAACATGGGAAGAAGATGGCCAAGTTCTGTTTTGCTAGAGCTTGCTTCTTCTTGGCTTGTAGGACATCAAGCTGTGTTGTCAAAGTACCTAAAATATAAATTTTGAAGTCTTCCAAAAGATTACCAAACTCTGCTCTAGTTACGTTGCCACCAGACTGCTTGAGATATTTCTTTGTCGAATCTCACCCAATTGGATTATTTCGCGTACTGCCCCGAGAGCACCTGATACATAGCGAAATAATTTCATCATATTCTTCTTGATAGATGTCCCCTCTTCTCATTATATTCAATGTTTCAAACCATTATTCTTTCATTCCCTTAATTATCGTTGCTTTCAAGATATCTTTGGATAATGCAGTATATGGGGACCTTTGCAGATTATAATGAGATATTTCAACATACTCTTCTAATGTCTCATTGTTTTTTGTAGACATATTGAAGATTTCATATTTTAATTCCCGAGTCCAGAAATAATCTTGATATTTAGTTAGAAAAATGTTCTTCATTTGGTCCTAGTTATTGATGGTTCCCCCACCGAGTCCGATGAACCAACATAATGCCGCCCCCTTCAAAGTAGAGGGGAATAATTTCAGTTTTTGAGGGTCAGTGGTATGGTCGTATCCCCTACATAAGACGTCGAACTCAAATAAAAATGCATCAGGATCTTCCAAGGTCAACCCATGGAAGGTGGGGATGTTTTGCAGGGGAATGGCTTTCATAAGGGTGTTAGCAGCATGGTCAACAATGGGATATTCCAATGCCGACATCTGCCTTTGATTCTGGTTTTGATTATTTTCCATTTGATCCAAGATATGCCAGTACTCTTCGGGGATCTCTTGTTCAGGAGGAGTGATCTTAGAGGGATTGGGTGGCGAGTGGGGAGGAGGCTTTACAACACTCCCTCGATCTAGAATACCAAGCATCTTGGTCTCGACCACTTTTTCAGGGGATTTAGGCTCTAGAGCTCCTACTTGTATTGTCCCACTAGTTTCTCCTTCTCCTTCTTGTAAATTTCAAGAACCTCCCTCTCTCGAAGAGTCGATACCTATGTGTTCAGTAGTTTGAAGGCTTTGTTCAGACCCTTTAGTTTCACTATGAATATTGGCATGGGCTGCAGATGGTGAGGTTGCTGCCTTAGGGAGAGTAGTAGGAATTTTAGTGGGAATGATTCTGGGTCCTATAGATGCCTGGGATTCAACTCTCTTAATGATTTCGTCTATGTATGTTGTTCTACAAAGGGTTACTGGTCCTTTTGGTTTCGTAGACTTTTGCGAATGATTTTGATTTGTTTCTATCCTTTTCTTCCTAGTCATGAAACAAGAGAACCTACTCTACTAACCTTTAATAAATTGTTGAGAAGTGGGTTAGGGGGAATGCGTTTTGCTTGCCAGTATGCAGGTTCCTACCTCTCGTTTTTAATACCCAATGCTTCGCAGCAACAAATAACAAGGAATGAAGGACGTCACTCTTCAACACTCTCCCCGGAAATGGTGCCAAAAATGTTGGTTCTTTAAGGTGACTGTTATAGGAAACCTCTATGCTTCTCATTTTATTGTCAACCCTAGGTAAGTATTCTTATTTCAAGAGTGGGAACACAGTATATGCGATTGACATCGGAAATAGCTACTCTATATTACTATGAAGAAGATCAAATAATTCTCAAAGTTCAATCAACTCAAAAGGAAATGGGATTGTAAAATGTCGTTAACTATCATGTCTAAATGATCTTAGCAAGAATAATCTATGATTGAACAACACATTCGATGAATTGAAAAACAGTACTATTGAATGGAACAACAAACTCAACGAATTGAACAATAATTTCTTATTTTAATTTTGCAATGGAATTCTCTTGCAAACTAATTGGTTAACATTCTTCTGTATTAAGCACAACAAGATATCCTATAGTACTGATGGAAAGATCTAATTCTTGGTGATATAAATCATTGAACAGAGATCGTGCTAAAGCTTATAAACAGATATAAAGGAATTGAGAAAAAGATGAAAATTTCCAACAGTTATAAAACTATTACTGCAAACTAGAAACATGAGCAATAAACTACCTGAGTGGCATGGGAAACTGTAGCATCACAGGCGTAGAAGTTTAACAAGTAGAAATATTCTCACAGATTTCATTAGATAGCTGAACATAAATTCCGTAATTAATGTACAGTATAGAGGTGAGCGCGGAAACTCCTAGGGCTGGGCCCAAACCACCAGAAGTCCAACGCGATGGAAAAATCAGGAAATGAATATTCAAAATACCAAAATTCTCTATTTAAAAAAGTCAAGACATGAATACAACTGAACAGTTCTGTCCTGATACGCCTATTACAGAAGATACTTCTTATTCCGCCTCCCCTCTTTCATCCATCCTTGGAATTTTTAAAGGCGATTTCGCTCAGTGGAATGGTCTTTTCCAAACAACATCTCGCTACTCGTGGTTGTCGTTTAAGTTCTTTGGATGTGGATCTATCTTTCTGCATTCCGCTCATCCCTGGGGGTTATTGTGGATTCATGTTCTCTTTCTGTCAGCTGCCTTTTGGTCATCGTCAATTCAGTTGCCTTATTTTCCTATGAATAAAGATGAAATCATTCAAATCCTTGTTGTTTTAAGCATGCTTCTTACTGTTAGTCTATTTGTCCTGATTTTGCATTAACCCTCCTTTCCTTTACAGTTAAGACGAGAGAAATTCTAAAAGTGTATGATAATTCAAAGTAAAGGTAGGGTGAAAATGTACCTTAATTCCAGTCCAACACCAACCAGCTTGTTTCCCATTTTAGGAAACGTAAAGATTCAATGCTCATAGATGCATGAGTAACAGATCAAAACTTAAGATGTAAACGACATGGCGTAGCTCCTTGTATTAATTAGGTTCAACAAAAATACATTATAAGTACAGATCCAACCCATACTGATGGCGACAACACAAAATTACAAATTTTCTAGAGTTACAGTAGCATGGATGTCGCTCTCTAAGATAAGATTTATACAACCCTTTTGGCCTTGGACATAACAAAATTACATACTATCATTTAATTCCAGCCTTTCGGCTTGAACAAAATAACAACCAACGTTACAAAATAAGTCACCAGCTATAATAAAATGCCATACTATTCATTGGTTGGCGATCCAATATTTAGCCATATCCCTGATTATCCTCCGCTACGAATTCCAGTCAAGATGACCGCGACTGAACAGTTCAAGCTGGAACGAAAAGCTCGTGTTAGGTAACGAGCTATTGCAGAAGTCTAGGAGCGGTCGTCTGCAAACGATGCAACAATCTGCCTGCATTAGACCATGCTGATTCGAGATTGATACATTCGCTTATAAAAATACTCTAGGAAGAGAAATATTAGTTGCAAGAATATAAAAGGCATAAAATCTATTTAAAAATGATGAATTAAGTACTTACTAAGCCTTAAGTATGAAATATAAACTAGTGCAGGGATAGTACAAGATTCTTGGACTTGTGCAGGTATACGAAAGTTTATGAGGATAAAACAACGGTTCATGATCATGATTTTAAGGTAAGAAAGGGGTTAAAAATGAGGAATTTTCACCTACTAACAAGAAAAAGGTAAAGGAAGAGTTGGATAAAATGGTTGTTTCAAGCATTATAGAACCATTGGAAGAGTCTGATTGGGTGAGTCCTATGGTAGTACAAGATAAGAAGAAAAAAGAAGAAATGAGGATTTGTGTGGACCTGCGCAAATTGAATGATGCCACATGCATGATACATTCCCAAATCCATTCTCTGATGAGATCCTCGACAATGTCAGAGGACAAGAAGATTATTCATTCACAGATGGTTTCTCAGGGTATCATCAGATTAGGATTGCACCACAGGATCGTAGTAAGACCATATTTGCAACAGAATGGGGATATTTTTAGTATATAGTCATGCCATCTGGCTTGAATAATGCATCTGCTATCTTCTCGTGTGTGGTAATAGCTGCATTCAAGGAGTATATACATAAGTTCCTAGAACTATACTTTGATGATTGGGTTGTATTGGGGCTGTTGAAAAAGCATGTCTCAAGTCTGCGCTTAATGCTGGATACTTGTAGAAAGTATCATATATCACTAAACTTGAAGAAGTGTATATTCTGTGTACCATTCAGGATATTTTTGGGTCACATGGTCTGCCAACAAGGGTTGATGGTAGATCCCATGAATATCGCAGTAATAGTTAATCTGGAGGTACCTGTGAATGTCAAACATCTGTGCTCAATACTGGGGCACACTGGATATTATCGAAAGTTCATTCAAGGTTATGCGCTGATAACTGAGCCCATGGAGAAATTTCTCAAGAAGGATACGACATTCTGTTGGGATGAGGAATGTCAGTTTAGTTTTGAATTGTTGAAGGAAAATATGGTCACATCGCCCATATTGATATTTTCAAATTGGTTAAAGGTGTTTTATGTGCATGTTGATGCCTCTTGCATTGAGCTCAGAGCTAGTTTAGCGCAACCAGGAGCTGGAGAGATCAATCACCCTATTTCCTATGCTAGTTGGAAGCTCTCAAGCATAAAAAAATTATTCAACCACAGAAAGATAAGGATTAGCCACGATGTATTCACTGTAGAAATTCTTCCACTATCTATTAGGAGGACATTTCAAGATGTTTACTGATCACTATGCTTTGAAGTACCTGGTCAATAAGCCTATGTTGGGGGGGAAGATCTACAGGTGGCTGTTACCATTCCAGGAGTATGAATTCGAGATCATTGTGAAACCAGGAAGACTGATTGTTGGGCCAGACCATCTGTTGCGCATTGAGACTGGTGAAGAACCTACTAGCTTGGAGGATGGATTAACAAATGTGCAGTTATTTGCAGTCAAAGTAGTTGATAATCATTTCCCTGATATTATTCAGTTCCTCACTATGGGACACGTGCCTGAGGAATATGCAGTACAACAGAAGAAAGAGCTCGTGGCATGCACATTGGACTTTACTATTATTGCTAGCCAGTTGTAGAAGATGGGTGCAGACGAAGTTCTGCAAAGATATGTTTTGGAGTTTTAAAGGCGTGACATCTTAGATGAATCTCATGAAGGGATTGCCAGCGGTCACTATGCAAGGAAGGAAACCATGCAAAATATTTTGCAAGTTGGGTTATGGTGGACCACATTAGAAAATGATGCCTGTTGTTGCTCCTAGAGACAACCTTGAGTTGCAAAAGAATAGTGCCTAGGACATCTTGAAATCAAAGGTTATATGGAGAAAATTTTAAGGGTTCCTCTGACAGAATATGGATTAAGAGGATAATGATTGTGGTGTTTCAGGAATAATGAAGACTTTGGAGTTTGATTCATGTAAATTACCCTATATTTAGAGAGGGCTCAGGAGGTTGTATGGCTTGGTGGCTTTTCAAATGGGCCAAGTATGAAACAATGAGCAGAGGCTTTCAAAATATGTAGAGGTGCTGAGAAGGAACGAAGGAGTAACTCGTGAGAGACAGGCTTAAAAGTCTTAAGAATCTCTCTCCCGTGAACTCAGAGGAAGTGGATGTAAGTGGAATGTGAAAAAAAATAGAGATTCATGGAGCACGAATTAAGGGGACACAACAAGTTTAACACACAAGCATTATTCATACATGGATTCGTGAATAAAAATGCATACCACCAGCAACTACATTACACGAATCATAAAAGCAATAGAAATTTGAAAGATGATTATACATAAACAAGAGATCACTAATAAACAAGAGAATACAGATACACACTACTCATTGCTTCATCTGGAATCCAAATAAACAGTGTTTTATATCATATTATGTTCAAAACAACTCTCCCAAATATGTGTCTCATAGCATAAAGAGCACAGTCATATAGAACTACAACAAAAATTCTCCAAAATCTAGAACCCTTCTTTCATCTATGAACTCTCTACATATAGAGTTCTCCTTGAGGGTTTACGATAGAATAAAATTTCATGATCGACCTGTTATCACTCTAGTAAAATTTATATCAGAAATATTTAAAACTTTGTAACTTACTAGAGGTAACCACAAACCTACTTTTGAAATCTAGGATGTAGCCCTCCTAAATTTCAGAGAGGGATCTCTCTTTACAATTTAACTTTGTTTTGGATTAAATTTTAGGCTAGGTATGATTGGGCACTTGGTTTTTGTTTGAAATTTTTGGTGGGAAATAGTATTACTTAAAGACAAATTAAAGAGGGATCTACTAGTCCATTGGGCTATGGAGTCAAGATGTAGCAAGCAAAACTGGAAGGCAAGGCCAAAAGGATGCTAATGTACTCAAGGAAAGGTAGATAACCCTTAGAGATTTGAATATTTTGATTTGATGGGATGGCTTTCTTTCGGGATAAAGGGCAATGAAGGATCCTTTGATCCGGAAATAAGGGGAAGGAGGCAGAGGTCAAATGGGACTAGGAGCAATTAAGGATTCCTAAGTCCGGAAATCAGCATAAAATATTGAAATGATCAAGTAGTTAAGACAGGGAGTTTTTTACATTTATCCTGAAATAATATTCCTAATTAATCATTTGGATTTAATAACATATATGAAATTGAATGAAACCTCAAAAGAGGAAACAATGACAGTAAGAAGTCACTTTACTCATTAACTTATCGCATGAATCCTGAGTTATGAAGTCCTGTTGGCTGTTGTCCAGTCTGCTTCTATGAAATCAACACATGAGCCTCCAAATTACCAGAAAAATTGTCTATAATAATCTCAGCAACTTTATTCCACCAAAATACTTCAAAGGGTGAAGTATTTATACAAATTCTAAACTAAAATATCTTGAAAAATATCAAGATTGGTTTACAAAATATCTCAAATTGTTTTACATAAATAGAACTTAATTAAAGGACTCTCAAAACTAATTCATTTATTTGGCACTATTTTTTATGGATAGGTGACGAAAAAGGGGAGAATTTGAATTTTATCCAACTCTTAGTTGATGCTGAGGCATCCAAGTCACTAACTGTTTCCTTTCTTTGTGCATTATGCTCCAGCAATTCTACAAACTTGGGGTCTAATGATACCTTTGTATTTATAAA